>JARHVA010000605.1:0-415000 GCA_037957365.1 Torreya grandis | reverse complement strand
GCATCAAATTAAAACAAAAAATCACACTATATCACATTGAGAAGTATGAAAATTTGTAATAAAATGGAAGGCACATGAAAATAAATGGTGTAAAAACAAATAAACAATAAATTCAATCAATCATATTAAATCAAGTTGGGAAGTATGAAAATAAAAACAAAATATAAGTGGAAATTAAATTAATCACACTAACTCAAGTTGGGAAGTATGATAAATTTAATAAAATGGTTGTAAACATACACACGATCAAAAAATAAGAAGATAAAAGTGAAGTACTTATGAAATAAGCATAAAACATACTAAATCAAGATGGGAAGTATGTTAATGATGTGTAACTCATAATTGAACACTACTTATCTCAAATTTGACACATGCAATTTCATTATAATTTGGTTATAGTAGGAATTGGGTATTGGAATATTTTATGAGCAGGGCTTGGTCCTATCCATGGTCTTACACTACAAATCATAAAGGGAACACCAATGAGGTATAAGTAACTATGGGAATTAAAAATATATTTATAATGGGGTAATTTGCAAGGAGGGCTTGGTCCTATCCATGGTCTTACATTATAACTTACAAGGGGAAAACCAATGAAGTGAATGGTAATTATGGTAATTTGTGAGGAGAGTGTTGAGTTGTGGAGCTAAAAGCTTCACTAATGAGCTAATGTGGAGGTTGCTGGGCTTACACAGTAACCGACATCGGTCAGAACCAATTGACATCAGTTAGGGGTCGACCGGCATCAGTCAGCATCGATCAGAACTGACCGACATCGGTTAGGGGTCAGCCGGCATCGGCCATCTTCAAACCGACATCGACTTTTGTGCATTTCCAGGCATTTCTAGAATTCGTATTTTTAGGAGAACAGTTAGTTTGCATGTAAAGACTAAAATTAGTCTTGAGTCTATTTTTCTAATTATTGTTTGCTTTCAATTTTATTTAAAAGACCCATGGGGCAGTATTGTAATCGAGAAACAATTCAGTAATTGAGTTGGTTGTAATTAATAGAGAGAGAGAAATCTTGAGGGAGAATTACTATACATCTAAGAGGTGTGAGGAGAGAGAGATTTCTTCATTGTATTTCCTTTTGAAAGAGTTTAATACACATTAGGTGTTTCTTGTATCTCCTATTATTTGCTATTTCTGATTTCTAGTTACTTATTACTTCTAGTTTCAATTCTGTGTTTAGTTGCTTATACAAAAGTAATCAATTGTACTCTAATATCCTAACAATTGGTATCAGAGATCTAAACACTGACAAGTGGTATCAGAGCGTGTTAGTGTTTGTTGATTACAGAATTCACTCACAGGGGTTTTTGATTGAGTGGGAGTAAAGCAATGGCAGAAGAAAGTAAACTAAGAATGGAGAAATTCAATGTCAAGAATTATCAATTATGGAGGATGCATATTGAAGATTATCTGTATCAGAAAGATCTGTATTTACCATTGGGTGGGGTTTCAAGGAAGCCCACATATATGGAAGATGAAGAATAGAATGTTCTTGATAGAAAGGCTCTTGGATCTATAAGGTTGAGCCTGGCAGCTTCTGTGTTTTCCAACTTATCACAGGCAAAGACAATGGTAGAGTTAATAGATACTTTGGCAAATTTATATGAAAAACTCTCAGTTTCGAATAAGGTATATCTTATGAAGCAATTATTTAATTTGTAAATGCAAGAAGGTGGATCTGTATCTAGTCATCTTAATGATTTCCATACAATTATAAATCAGTTAAATTCAGTCAAAATAGTTTTTGATGATGAAATTAAGGCTCTCTTAATCTTATGTTCTTTACCTGAAAGTTGGCATAGTTTGGTAATGGCAGTTAATAATACTGCATTTGCTTCAAATATCTTGAAAGTTGATGATGTTGTTAGTGTAATCTTGAATGAAAAAATTCGTAGGAAAAGCACAAGAGAAACATCAGGTAATGCTTTAAGTGTTGAAAGCAGGGGAAGGCAAAGAGAGAAGGGCAAGCAAGGGAAATCAAGGTCAAAGATGGGAAGTAGATCCAAATCTAGAAATGGAAGAATAACCTGCTGGAATTGTGGAAAGAAAGGACATGCAAAGAAAGATTGTTGGTTGAAGGATAACAAAGAAAATCAGCATGAAGGTAATAAAGAAGCAAAAGTTGCAGGTATTGTTGCACAGGATGCTCTTACATTTTCTTTGAATAATAAAGTAGAATCATGGGTTTTAGATTCTGGTGCCTCTTTCCATGCAACCCCAAATAGAGAATTTTTCAATGATTATGTCCATGGAGATTTTGGAAAAGTTTATTTAGGGGATGATGAGCCTTGTAAAATTGTTGGCAAAGGAAAAGTGCAGTTGAAATTGCAGAATGGAAACACATGGGTGTTGAAGGATGTCATCCATGTACCCATCCTGAAGAGGAATCTGATTTCTATAGGAAAGTTGGGTGATGACGGTTGCATAGTAACTCTCACAGCTGAATCTTGAAAAGTTTCCAAGGGTGCACTTGTATTATCAAAAGGTAACAGAGTAGGTAAACTTTATCTATCTACCTATATTATTGATTATTCTCCTTCTATTTTATCTACTTTAGATGTAGATGCAAAGTTGTGGCACTGTAGGCTTGGTCACATGAGTGAGAAGGGAATGAATGTTCTTAAGTCAAAAGGTAAGCTTTCAGATTTGAAAAGCATAGATCTAGATTTCTGTGAGCATTGTATTTTTGAGAAACAAAATAAAGTGAGGTTTCTTAAAACTAGGTCAACAAAGAAGAAGCACAAGTTGGAGCTTGTTCACATAGACGTGTGGGGACTAGCTCAAGTAGCTTCTATTGGAGGATCATAGTATTATGTTTCTTTCATTGATGATGCTACAAGAAAGGTATGGGTTTATTACATAAAGAAGAAATCTAATGTTTTTGACACATTTAAGAAATGGAAAGCTTTGGTTGAGAATGAAACAGGTTTGAGATTGAAGTGCCTTAGATCTGACAATGGTGGTGAGTATTGCAGCAATAAATTCAATAGTTACTGTTCTATGAGTGGAATACATAGGGAAAGGATGGTTTCAAGGACACCTCAATAAAATGGAGTTGCTAAAAGGATGAATAGAATAATAATGGAGCATGCATAGAGTATGAGGTTACATGCTGGTTTGCCCTTACAGTTTTGGGCAGACGCTGTAGATACTGTGATTTACCTGATTAACATAAGACCTTCTACTGCACTGGATGGTGGAATTCTAGAAGAGGCTTGGATAGGTAAAAAGGTAGATATTTCATTTCTCAGAGTTTTTGGTTCTGAAGCTTTTGTGCACATTGATAAAGAAAATAGAAAGAAGCTAGATGCTAAATCTATGCGGTGCACTTTCATTGGTTATGGTTTTGGAGATTTCGGATTTCAATTGTGGAATTTAAAAACTAAAAAAATTATTAGAAGCCGTGATGTAGTTTTCAATGAGAAGGTGATGTACATTGATTAGCTCAAGAGGCTGAATAATTTTGAGCAGGGCAATCTTGATTTGGAAGAGGTTATGATCCAAAATGAACTCGTAGGTAAAAATCATCACTCACAAAAAAACACAGAGACCGACATTAGTCAGGTGGAAATCAACATTGGTCAGGTGGAGACTGACATTGGTCAGTGGAAATTGACGTCAATTAGGAGGAACCGACATTGGTCAGGTGCAGATCGACATCGGTCAGAGATGACCAGGATCGGTCACTGTCAGAAGAAAATTTGTGAGGACAACAAGCTGTAAATGAGTCTCAAACACCCAAAAGGAGGTCTGAAAGGGTAAGTAAACCTCCAATTCATTATTCCCCTTCTTTATACTACTTTTTGCTCACTGATGGTGGGGAACCATAAAGTTTTGATGAGGCAATGCAGGTAGAATCTAGGAAATAGTGGGAGCATGTCATGAATGAAGAAATTGATTCCTTAGAAGAGAACCATATGTGGGATTTGGCTGAGTTGCCAGCCAGAAAGAAAGCACTAAAAAACAAATGGGTATATAGGTTAAAGGAAGGAGAGAATGGACAAATGAGACATAAGGCTAGGTTGGTAGTAAAGAGATTTGCAAAAAAACCAGGTATTGATTTTGGTGAATTTTTTTCTCCTGTAGTAAAGATGACTTATATTTGGACTATATTGTCTTTAGTTGCTATTAAGGATTTGCATCTTGAGTAGCTTGATGTTAAGATAGCATTTCTTCATGGAGATTTGGATGAAGAGATATATATGGATTAGCCAAAAGGTTTTGAGGTCAAAGGTAAGGAGAAACTTGTGTCCAGGTTGAATAAAAGCTTATATGGTCTTAAGCTAGCTCCAAGACAATGGTATTTGAGGTTTGATAGGTTTATGACAGAGCATGGCTTTAGTAAATGTCAATCTAACCATTGTGTTTATTTTAACAGATTAGATAATGGTAGTTATATTATCCTGTTACTGTATGTAGATGATATGGTTGTTGTAGGTTCACACATGCAGGAAGTTACTAAGCTTAAGGTAAAATTAGCTCACACATTTGCCATGAAGGATTTAGGAGCAGCAAAGAAAATCCTTGGCATGAGTATTAAGAGAGATAGAAAAAATCACAGTTTGATTTTGTGTCAAGAGGATTATGTGAATAAGGTGTTAGAGAGGTTCAATATGCAGGATGCAAAATCGGTAAGCACACCTATGGCTAGACACTTCAAGTTGAGCAAAGAACAGTGTCTTAAATCACATGATGAGGTTGAGTACATGAGTAGAGTTCCATATGCTTTAGCAATTGGGAGCTTGATGTATGCAATGGTATGTACTAGACCAGATATTGCCCAAGCAATGGGAGTTGTTAGCAAGTTTATGGCCAATCTAGGAAAGGAAAACTGGAAAGTAGTTCAGTGGATTCTTAGATATTTGAGAGGGACCAGTAGTAGGCATTTATGCTATGGAGGGTCAAACACTTCTCTACATGGGTATGTAGATTTGGATATGGCAGGTGACTTGGATGGTAGGAGAAGCACCACAGGATATGTGTTCACTGTTGGTGGAACAGTGGTTAGCTGGATTTCAAAGTTGTAGAAGGTTGTTGCCTTGTCGACTACAGAGGCATAATACATTGCAGTCACAGTGGCTAGCAAGGAAATGATTTGGATGACCTAGTTCATGGAAGAGTTGGGAAAGGAGCAAGAGAGTTGCAAATTATACAGTGATAGTCAAAGTGTAATTCATTTGGCAAAGAATTCAGCCTTTCATTCAAGAATCAAACATATACAGCTTAGGTACCACTTCATTAGACAGGTATTGGAGGATGGACAGTTGAAGCTAGAAAATATCCATATGGATAAGAACCCTATTGATATGTTAACAAAGCCGATAACAAAGGAGAAGTTGAATCTTCATTCAAATTTTGTTGGTCTTCAAGATTGAACTTGAAGAGGGAAAAACAAGCTAGAGATGTTTAGAGGATGTTGCTGTATAGGTACAGGTGCAACTATTTATCTCCAAGTGGGAGATTGTTGAGTTGTGGAGCTAAAAGCTTCACTAATGAGCTAATGTGGAGGTTGCTAGGCTTACACAGTAACTGACATCAGTCAGAACCAATCGACATCGGTTAGGGGTCAATCAACATCGGTCGGCATTGGTCAGAACTAACTGACATCAATTAAGGGTCGGCCAACATCGATCGGCATCGGTCAGAACTGACCAACATCAGTTAGGGTTCAGCTGGCATTGGTCATCTTTAGACCAACACTAACTTCTGTGCATTTCTAGGTGTTTCCAGAATTGCTATTTTTAGGAGAACAATTAGTGTGCATGTAAAGACTAAAATTAGTCTTGAGTCTATTTTTCTAATTATTGTTTGCTTTCAATTCTATTTAAGAGACCCATGGGGCAGTATTGTAATTGGGGAACAATTTAGTAATTGAGTTGGTTGTAATTGATAGAGAGAGAGAGAGAACTCTTGAGGGAGAATTACTGTACATCTAAGAGGTGTGAGGAGAGAGATTTTTTCATTGTATTTCCTTCTGGAAGAGTTTAATACACATTGGGTGTTTCTTGTATGTCCTATTATTTGTTGTTTCTAATTTCTAGTTACTTATTACTTCTAGTTTCAATTCCATGTTTAGTTGCTTATACAAAAGTAATCAATCGTACTCTAAGATCTTGACAACTGGTATCAGAGCTCTAAACACTGACATAGAGCCTAGTCCTATCCATGGTCTTACACTACAACTCACAAAAGAAAACCTTAGGGGGAAATGATCAGTTAACAAAATAATATTTCTTAAGGGGAAATCTTAGGAATGTTTTAATGAAAGAGGGAATGTAAAAATCATGACATAGACATCTATGAGAATGCCTTAGTAAACATGAGGCATACTAGGTATAAAAGAGAGACACTAAGAGTCTAGTTACCATCAAAATACAAAGGATACCTACTCACAATAAGCATAAATTTGTATAGGCAAATAAGTGAGATACTAAGATCAACTTATGTTGGTTATATGAAAAAGAAAATTAAAATGGACCTACATTCCTACAACATGTTCCCCATTCCTCAAGATCTCTTACAAAGCCTTCAGTCTACCACAAAGATTGGGTACTTGTTTGAGAAGGAGGTAACACTATTTTTAAAAAAAATTTTTCCTATCCCAATCTACCAACCTAATGCATGCTCATGGACTTAGACTCTATCATGAGGCCAAATTTGGAGTTTGAGATTTTATTAGAAATAGGAGATGTATTATGAATCATTTATTTTAGTGTGATTTGAATTTTAAATTTGTATGTTGCATTTTGAATCATTACATTTTATTTAAATGATTTGGATTTTAACCTTTTTATGGATGTTATGATTCCTCCATAAAAATTTAGAATAACTAACATGAGTGATAAATGTGATATACATGAATGATCTTTAGACTTTGGTTAAAGGAAGCTAAATATCCAAAAATATGACTAACTAAACACTTAGGATTACCTATGAACCTATATGTAATCTAAAGTTTCAAAGGTATGTATGCTTAGTATGTGAAAAAAATATAAAAGAATAAAGGGAGATCCAAAGTATATAAAAAAATAGAAGTGAAATGAGATGCCATCTTTGTTAACTGATCATATCTTAAATAAATATTACTAAGGGAATCAGGGTTTGTATAACCAAGTCACAATAATAATTATTTAATTTTTAAGTGAGATAAGATAACAAAAAATCATTGTAAAAGAAAAATAATCCATGAAATAAGGGAACTCATAAACATGAGTGTGAAATCATGAAATGATATTAATAAGTCATAAGAAAGAGGAAAGCAAATGAAACCATATAAAACACATAAACCATAATATACATATCCATGTAAAATAGATAGGTGAAACCAAATTTGACACATAGTTAAGTGTATAAGATAAAAAAAATGGATCACAAATCTAATAAAAAATTACTAATACAAATCTAATGGATCACAAATCTAATAAAAAATTACTAATAGAAAAGTGTGAAATAAGGCCATGCCATGTTCAAAATTACTAATACATTTGTCTGCAAATATTATCCATGACATCAAAAACATCTCTAAAAATTTGGATCTTGACGACAGCTAGAGTCTCATCAATCCTCATGGAAATTTGTAAAAAGACTCATTATAAATTTCCTCAACATAAAATGTAGGTATAACTGAAATATCATGATTATGAGGGATCTCATGCATATGATATTCAAGGGGAGGAATAGGTTCCTGAATAGGAATAACATCTGATGGGTGAGAAGGAGGTGCCATTGGCGAAGAAGGAGGTGCCACCAATGAAGAATGAGGAGATTTCTTGCATGGGTGACATGTAGAAGGAGGAATAGCTAATGTAGGTGTCAACTAAGGGTGATAAAAAATGTATTACTAGAGAATATGACAATGAGAGTTATGATGGATACCACACTAGTGCCAAATATAATATACATCCCCATATTTAGGGATATACTCAAGTAATAACTTAGGAGGTATATGTTGGGGGATCAAACCAACAATAGATTACAATTGTGAAAGCAATAAACGTGGAAATAAATCAGATAGATAAGTAACTGAAATGATAAATAGCACAGAACAAGATATACAAGAAAAAACCCTGAAAACTTGTATTAAAACTCTTTACAATAGGAATACAATGAAGAAACTTCGTTCTTCCACACCTCTCTCAGATGCACACAAGATCTCTCACTAGATCTCTATTCCTCAAGAGCTCTCTCTCAAGTACACTCAAATCCAACAACCTGGATTGATGCAACTCTGTACTATCCTTCAAACATTCACAATGTTCTACTATTACAGTTCTACTCTCATTCTCTACTTTCTAAGCTAAGAAGATCTTTCCTACATATAGAAATAGGAAACTTGAGCATGCTCTTACAACAAACAATTAAGCCTCTTCAACAAGGGCTCTAAAAATAATATTGCTAATAATAGAGATGCGAGCTTGAGACTACAACTCAAACTCATCATGCAAACACTCGCTTTTGTCCACGGAAATCGCTTTCTGGACACACAGGTAACCGACTTCGGTTCCTGCCTGTTCGCCTGTGACCGTCATCGGCCGACCCTACTGCCGACATCAGTGCCTCTGCAACTGCTACTGACCGACGTCGGTCGCTCCTTACCGATGCCGGCGTCTGTGTAGACCCAAACCTGTTTTAGTCTGCTCCTTGGTGAAGCTTTTAGCTCCACACCCTAACAATCTCCCACTTGGAGATAAACCAGCTGCACCAACCTGTACAGCAACATCTTCTAGCTCCTCCATCTTCAACTCAATCATGAAGACCAATAGAAGTTGAATGAAGATTCAACTTCTCCTTCGTAACTGACTTTGTTAGCATATCAGCAGGATTCTTGTCTGTATGGATTTTCTCCAGCTTCAACTCACCATCTTCCAATACCTGCCGTATGAAGTGGTACCTTAGCTGTATGTGCTTGGTTCTTGAATGAAAGGCCGAGTTCTTGGCTAAATGGATTGCACTCTGACTGTCACTATACAATCTACAACTCCCATGCTCCCTTCCAAGCTCTTCCATGAACCGTGTCATCCATATCATCTCCTTGCTAGCTTCTGTGGCTGTAATATACTCTGCTTCTGTAGTTGACAAGGCAACAACCTTCTGCAACTTAGATATCCAACTAACTGCCTATAGTAAAAACATAACCTGTAGTGCTTCTTCTGCCATCCAAATCCCCTGCCATATCTGAATCTACATAACCATGTAGAGAAGTATCTGAACCTCCATAGCATAAATGCTTGCTGCTGGTTCCTCTCAGATATCTAAGGATCCATTGAACCGCTTTCCAATGTTCCTTACCTAGATTGGCCATATACTTACTTACAACTCCGACTGCTTGGGCAATATCTGGTCTAGTACACACCATTGCATACATCAAACTCCCTACTGCGGAAGAATATGGAACCTTACTCATGTACTGTACCTCTTCATGTGAATTAGGACATTGTTCTTTACTCAACTTAAAATGTCCAGCTAAAGGTGTGCTTACCGGTTTTGCATCCTGCATATTAAACCTCTCCAACACCTTGTTCACATAATCTTCTTGAGACAATATCAACCTATGATTTTTCTGGTCTCTCCTAATGCTCATGCCAAGGATCTTCTTCGCTGCTCCCAAATCCTTCATAGCAAACATTTGAGCTAACTTCACCTTAAGCTCAGAGATATCCTGCATGTGAGACCCTGCAACCAGCATGTCATCTACATACAACAATAGAATAATATATCTACCGTTATCAAATCTCTTGAAATATACACAATGGTCCGATTGACACCTACTGTAGCCATGCTCAGTCATAAACCTATCAAATTTCAAGTACCATTGCCTTGGAGCTTGCTTGAGGCCATACAAGCTTTTCTTTAACCTGCACACAAACTTCTCCTTACCCTTGACCTCAAATCCTTCTGGTTATTCCATATAGATTTCTTCATCCAAATCTCCATGAAGAAATGCTGTCTTAACATCTAGCTGCTCGAGATGCAAATCCTCAAAAGCAACCAAAGACAATACAACCCTTATTGAAGTCATTTTAACAACAGGAGAAAAAATCTCACCAAAGTCAATACCTGGCTTTTGTGCAAATCCTTTCACTACCAATCTGGCCTTATATCTCATCTATCCATCCTCACATTCCTTCAACCTGTAGGTCCATCTGTTCTTCAGTGTTCTCTTACCAGCTGGCAATTCAACCAAATCCCATGTTTGGTTCTCTCTTAAGGACTCCATCTCCTCAACCATGCCACGCTCCCACTTACTCCTGGACTCCCCCTGTAATGCTTCTTCAAAACTCTCTGGTTATCCACCATCTGTAAGTAATAAATAATATAAGGAAGGAGAATATCTAATTGGAGGCTTACTTACCCTTTCAGACCTCCTGATGGGCGTCTTGGACTCATTCTCAACAATCTGTCCACCCAAATTTTTTGACAGTGACCGACCTCGGCCACCTGTAGACTTGTTACTGGCCGACGCCAGTTCTTCCCGACCGACATCGGTGCCTGGTATGCCGACGTCGATCTCTTTATGATCGACATCGATTTCTGTACTACCGACGCCGGTTCCTAACCTGCCGACGTCGGTCTCTGTGTTTTCCTGCAAGTGATTATTTCTTTTTCCTGCGAGCTCATTTTGGACCATAACTTCATCCAATTCACCATTGCTCTACCCAGATTGATCTAGCTTCCTTATCTGATCACTGTACATCACTCTTTCATTGAAAACAACATCACGACTCCTGATTACCTTGTTAGTTCCTAGATTCCAAAATCTGAAACCAAAATCATCTGAGCCATAGCCAATAAACGTGCACCTCATAGACTTAGCATCAAGCTTCTTTCTATTTTCCTTATCTATGTGCACAAAGGCTTCACTACCAAAAACTTTGAGATATGAGAGATCTACCTTTTTACCTATCCATGCCTCTTCTGGAATTCCACCATCCAGAGCTGTAGAGGGTCCTCTGTTAATCAGGTACACTGCGGTGTCAACTGCTTCTACCCAAAACTCTAAGGGCAACCCTACATGCAATCTCATACATCTTGCACGCTCCATGATAGTTCTATTCATCCTTTCAGCAATACCATTCTGCTGAGGTGTCCTTGGAACCATCCTTTGCCTATGGATTCCATGTGTATAACAATACAATTTGAACTTAAGACTGCAGAACTCACCACCATTATCAGATCTTAGGCACTTTAATCTTCTGCCTGTTTCATTCTCAACCATAGCCTTCCAAAACATAAAAGTCTCAAAAACATCGGATTTCTTTTTAATATAGTAGATCCATACCTTTCTTGTGGCGTCATCTATGAATGTAACATAGTACCGTGATCCGCCAATAGAGGCTACCTGAGCTGGTCCCCACACGTCTGTGTGAACAAGCTGCAACGTCTGCCTTTTCTTAGTAGACCCAGTCTTGAGAAAACTAACCCTTTTCTATTTTCCAAATACACAATGCTCATAAAATTCTAGATCCATACTTTTCAAATCTGAAAGCATACCTTTAGACTTAAGAATTGACATCCCCTTCTCACTCATGTGGCCAAGCCTTGAGTGCCACAATTTAGCATCCACATCTGAAGTAGATAAAATTGAAGGAGATTTGTTAGTAACACAATTACACAAATAGAGAGTACCTTCTCTCTTACCTCTGGCCATAACAAGTGCACCCTTGGTCACCTTCCAAGAATTTGCTGTGAGAGTTACTGTACAACCCTCATCACCTAGCTTACCTGCAGAAATCAAATTTCTCTTCAAACTAGGAACATGCATCACATCTCTCAACACCCATGTGTTGCCATTCTGCATCTTCAGCTGCACTTTACCTTTGCCAGTAATCTTACAAGGCTCATCATCCCCTAAGTACACTATTCCAAAATCTCCATGGATATAGTCACTGAAATATTCTCTATTAGGGGTAGCATGGAAAGATGCACCAAAATCTAATACCCAAGATTCTATGTTATTATGCAAAGAGAAAATTAAAGCATCCTGTGCAATACCTGCAACCTTGGCTTCTTCCTTTCCTTCGTGCTAATTGTCCTCCTTAGGCTTTGACTAGCAATCTCTGCTTATGTGCCCAATCTTTCCACAATTCCAGCATTGTGGCTTCCTGCCATTCCTAGATTTGGATCTTCCTCTCACCTTAGACTTAGATCTTGATCTCCTCTTGCTGTTTTATTTTTGCCTTCCCTTGCTCTCAAAATTTAAAGCATTCCCAGATGTCTCTTCTGTGCTTTTCCTGCGTATTTCCTCATTCAAGATAACACTAACAACATCCTCTACTTTCAAAATATTTGATGCAGATGTAGTATTAGAAACTGCCATTACTAAGCCATGCCAGCTTTCAGGCAAAGAACATAATATCAAAAGAGCTTTTATTTCATCATCAAACACTATATTTACTGAGCTTAATTGATTCACAATACCATTGACATCATTCAGATGAGTAGAAACAGATCCACCTTCATTCATATGCAAATTAAATAACTGCTTCATAAGATATACCTTATTTGAAGCTGAGGGTTTTTCATACATATTTGCTAACGTAGTCATTAACTCTACCATAGTTTTTGCCTGTGACAAATTAGATATCACAGTGGAGGCCAGACTCAGTCTTATAGACCCAAGAGCCTTTCTGTCAAGAACTTCCCATTCTTCATCCTCCATGTCCTTGGGCTTCTTTGCTATCCCACCTAACGGTAAGTAAAGATCCTTCTGATACAGATAGTCCTCTATCTGCATTCTCCAATGTTGGTAGTTCTTGCCATTAAACTTTTCCATTCTCAACTTACTTTCTTCTGTCATTGCTTCTCCCACTCAAACAAAAATCCCTGCAGAAACCCCTGTGAGCAACCTATAATCCAAACACACTACACAGATCTGAACCACCTGTTAGTGACCCTGAACTTTGATACCAATTATCAAGCTCTGAACCTGTAACCAAGGCTCTGATACCACTTGTTGGGGGATCAAACCAATAATAGATTACAATTGTGAAAGCAATAAACATGGAAATAAATCAGATAGATAAGTAACTAAAATGATAAATAGCACAGAACAAGATATACAAGAAAACACCCTGAAAACTTGTATTAAAACTCTTTACAATAGGAATACAATGAAGAAACTTCGTTCTTCCACACCTCTCTCAGATGCACACAAGATCTCTCACTAGATCTCTATTCCTCAAGAGCTCTCTCTCAAGTACACTCAAATCCAACAACTTGGATTGATGCAACTCTGTACTATCCTTCAAACATTCACAATGTTCTACTATTACAGTTCTACTCTCATTCTCTACTTTCTAAGCTAAGAAGATCTTTCCTACATATAGAAATAGGAAACTTGAGCATGCTCTTACAACAAATAGTTAAGCCTCTTCAACAAGGGCTCTAAAAATAATATTGCTAATAATAGAGATGCGAGCTTGAGACTACAACTCAAACTCATCATGCAAACACTCGCTTCTGTCCACGGAAATCGCTTTCTGGACACACAGGTAATCGACGTCGGTTCCTACCTGTTCGCTTGTGACCGTCGTCGGCCGACCCTACTACCAACATCGGCGCCTCTGCAACTACTACTGACTGACGTCGGTCGCTCCTGACCGACGCCAGCGTCTGTGTAGACCCGAACCTATTTTAGTCTGCTCCTTGGTGAAGCTTTTAGCTCCACACCCTAACAGTATAGCCTTATCTTTGGGCTAAGCAATGTGTACTGAAGGGAAGATAACATTATAGTATGTAAGAGACTAAGTCAATAGGGATGGTAGTGTTCTAAAAATAGGGAAATTTTTTGCAAGATAATATCTATGTAAATAAAGTGAAACACAAAATCAATTAGATCAATGTGATTAATCTAATTGGAACACACAACACAAACCTAACACTAACACTAGATAATGCAGGTTTTTAATACAAAATACAATGATCAAAGAGAAAATAACACACTAGAATGTAAATGCTAACTAATTATTCATTCATAAATGTTTTTAAATTATAATAAATTTTAAAATTAATGTGATGGGGAGTTGGCTACAAGAAGGAACTAGAAAACAATCTATGGATAGTTACATGTAGTTTAGGCTAAAAATAATTTGTATTGGTGATAGTGATAGATTGATATTGGGGCCGACCCCCTCACTTCACAATCTCACAATGATAAGGGTGTTGGGTTATTTGTTAATATATACCATCAACCACATGTTTATACTTGGCCAAAAAACTAAGTCAACTTCTGTCTTGGTGATGAAATTCTAGTAGGTAGACCTTAGAAAGAAAAATATTTAACGATTTTTAGTGTAAAGTGATTTGGGAGTGTGTGTAAAAGTGAAAAATAGTGTGACTAAATTGGCAAATTGAAAAACCTCCTAATTAATCTATGTTTGTTACTCTAAGCATGAAAGCAACTAAAATGAAATGTGAACTAATTACTAGCAAAAATAGATTAATTCCTTTGAATGTGAAGAGTAAAAAGTTAGTTTAGGTGACACTATATGAAAAAAATACATAACAGAGTTGATAGGGTCACTACTATTATACAAAAGTAAGATCTAGAAGAACACAATTAAATAGGTCGAGTATGTCTTATAGATAGAAGACAAGTTACAAAATGGTGTCAGTCTAGTCAACCCAATTTGTTGTAGGGTTGCAGTTTTATAGGCTACAAACTTGTAAAAAAATTACCATAAATGAAAAATATAAATGACAGAGAAATTAAGAATGAACCTTGGTGATTTTATAGATACTAAATTTGAAAATTTTATGTTGTGTTGATCAAGTGACAACTTTAATATTTTATGAACAAAGTGGACTAGGTTGATGGAGTTTGCAAAAATTGTATGCAAAAAATGAATATGCAAATAGAGTCGATTGGATTGACTATGTCCGAAAACCTATATGATGGAAAATAAAAACCATGGACAAAGTTAAGAGTCTTAACTATGTATGTAATAGTGTAAAGACTATGTCAAGCTAATCGATCCAGTTACCTATATTTGAAGAAGACCTACATAGATAAAACATAGTCATTTTGGAGTGATCATGTATTAAACCTACATAGAGGCTATTAAAACTATATTGACATGTTTGATATAGTACTACAAAAATAAAAATATATAATATGATGATAAAATGAATGTGTGAAATAAAACCTATAAGGGTTTGATTCACATCGAGTTCACTAGAATGTACACAAAGGGAAATATAACTAACCTATTAATCAATCCTAGCTCAGAGAAGGTAAATCCTAATTACACTTCCATTTATTAATACATTAGATATTTGGGGTCATGACCAATATGATCTGCTAGACCTAACTAATGGTTCTCTTACCATAATAACATCACTAGAGAGGACTCCATAGCCTTTAGTCAAGAAAAACTATGAAATAACCCTACATAGGTCTTATGTTTTCATATTCACTAAGTATATACAAAGTAAAGTAAAATCTAATCTAGTGCTCACCAATGTTTGTGGCACAAAGTGAGGGTAACAAACATAAAAAGTAAACATGCATAAAATATCTATACTCAAGTTAATTCATAAAAAATCCTAATGCATGAGAGAGAAGTAAAATGTAAATCTATATACTTTAACAAAGGAGGAAAAAAGTTAAGAATAATTAACTTTGAAGATAAACCTACCGAGCCTTAATCTTTCCCTTAGCCAAGGTGATTTGTAAGAGATTTTTTTTGTATGTAAAGATAATAAGGATTGTTGGGTGGTAAGTAAGTATTTACACCAACATGACATACACATTGGTGTGAGGTTATAATTTTAGCATTTTGGAATTTTAGTGCTAGATGGAAGGTTTCAGTACATATCTTGTGCTAGCTGGTAGGCGATTAACTAGTTCCCAGATCTTCAGGGCATTTTACAGGATTGGCAATACATGGAGACTACAATGCAAAGATCACAATGATGGAGATAGTAGGAATGATCACATAGGCTACAGCTTGGCACTCAACATGCACATTCCACCTTGGTGGAGATGCACCTAAGAATCTAAAAAAGGAACTTGAACTAGTCGATTCAGAGGGACACAAAAATAGTGTAATAAATATCTGGTGGATTGAAATTTACTCTATATGCATTGATATGGTAGTCATTAGACTTAGGGGTAGTATGGACACCATTAAGGCTCCATTTGTAAGCACCCAAACTCGCCTGTGAGCCTATGAGTTGTTAAGTAGTATGATATAGGCATACTTTGTTTTAAAAGCCATGAAATGTATACTCAATTTTAAACTTTATTAATGATGAAGGTGGTTGCATTAACATATAACATTATTTGGTTTATGCATCTTTGTATTTATTTTTGAATGTGAAATTAATGTAATATTATAATTTCATTTCAGTTATGTTGGATAAGGTTTATGCATTCTTATAGTTTACATTGTTAATGGAGTTTTTATGATAAATGATGATGTCAGTCGTAACTTGCATAAATATTAAGTACATAGATCCTATGCCATGTGTTCCTACCCTTGCCATAAGTGTGAACCTAGTATGAGCACTTAAAGTGAAAGTATCCCCTTGCCCCTTTAATCATCGATATGATGTTAGGCTTAGTTTAACAAAGGACTTCACCCATATGATTCTAAAACTAGTCCACCAAAAGGCTTGTGCCTATAAGCCACTAGACTTGGCCCATGAAGGGCTTGTGCTTATGGATATACTTAAGCCTTCTTTGAATTGACTAAGTATTATAATTTATGTCTTATGCCATGGCACAACTAGCCCAACATGGGCCTTGGGTCCTTCTCAATTTCACTTTGGGTGAGCACATAAGGCCTGTGCCTTATGTGAATTGATGTCAGTGTAGCTGAGTATAAAATGTTGAGCATAAAGGGAATATCCCATGTTTTTGCCTAGTTTGAATAAGTCAAAAACTTACTAAGACAACTATGTGCACCATTTTCTATAATATTTGGGTTTCATTTTTGGGACTCATGTTTAATTTTATTGATGTAATGGTGTGAGAGAATGATGTATTGACTATCTCTCAAAAACATTGAGCACTAGTTACAATAGGTGGAAGATATCTTTGTGCTAAAGCATACAACTTGTAAAGGATAGAAACTAAGAAAATGGGTTAAAAAAAACCTATATGATGCTCTATATGAGGTATTTTTTGTGAGCTATCTGAGTATGTGTACTATAGACACCTAAATCTATCCACTAATAACCTCCAATCAGAATTTTGATCAATTTCCACTGAAGTGAACAATTTGGCTTAAAAACACTAAATCACATTAAAAGATTTGAACTTGATATATTCAAGTGCTGATTTTGGTTAGAGTATCATTAAATGGGGAAATGTAATTTATGGGCCAACTAACTTTGATCAGATCATTCTGAGTCAAAATGCCAATTTTGCACCTGAGTTCTCTAGATTGCTCTTTCTTATAAAATCTCTTACACAAGACACGTGCCTTTGTTATTTGTTGTTGGTAACATCCTAAATGGGACAATGGGTCCAACACATCTGACATTGACTTTCAATTCTAATCTAGTTGAATTTTGGACCAATAATAAGGCATTCTGATTAATTTGAGTAATTTGTGCATAAAATGCTTGATCATGCTTAAGAGCTAGTTAAACCAAATTAGAGCCTGATTAAGAATTTCGTAGAAACTTGTTGAATAATTGTTTTTAAAAATCAATATTGAATATCTGCATCATCAGGTGACCTCATTTCTTGGGAAAGACATCTCTAGGCCATAAATGCCACAAATATCAGGATTCATGCCTCCCATGCCTCATCAAAGCCCTCCATGCCTCTTAATTGATCCTCTATCCCAAATATTAATGAGCTTATTTATCAATTTTAATTGCATAATTGGATTAATCCTTAGCCACACATCTTAATTCTGAGATGGACATTTTAGGTTGATTATACCCATTTGCAAAAATATATAAATAGGAGGCCTTGCCATATGAATTTTGGGTCTTGATAATGTAACATTATAATTCACAAATTATTCCAAAAGCTATTGCAATTAGTTTTACCATGCCAAATTGATTCCAAGCCAAGCCAAGCCAAGCCAAGCCAAGCCAAGCCAAGCCAAGCCAAGCCAAGACAAGCCAAGCCAAGCCAAAGCCAAAGGTGCCAAGAGGAGGTGGAGGATAGTCAAGCTCCATTACAATAAACTTCATGAGCACAATCCGATCAAGCCACTACAAAAGCATTTGGAGCATCCAAGGAAAGTGAAGGATTATTATTTTTCCTTACTTTTTAGTTGTGTTTGTCAATTTTTTTTTGTTATTAAGCTCACCCTAGTAACTAGGCATGAAGGTTTTAGTTTAGTGTGTTGTTTGTCAATTTGCTTTGTTCATTTTGTCACTAACACAAAATACTAATCCCCTCTTCTTAGTCAAATTCATAGTCTACATGTAATGGTGGTTGGATGCATATTAAACCCATAGAAGAAGTTATGGAAAACACTATGAGTAAATGAAGGAACGTCGAGAGGGGTTTGAGACCCTGATGCTACTTGGACTACAGGAGTGGATAAATGGTGGAAAGGAGTGTTAAATAGCTACATACTTGAGTTCACAGTCTCTACATACTCATGCCTCAAGGTATCAGAGTACCATTTCTTGCATGACTATAGAGGCATGCTTATGAAGGAATTGGATGTAGAGATCAAAAAGCTAATGGTGGATTATGGTTTTGAAACTTTGGGGATGGAAGGATAAAGTCCTTTCACATATGAATGTTACAAAAGGGAATAAAGGGATATGAATGTGAGGTGCAATGGAAGGGGACAAGAAAATTGACACCTAAGAGCTTAAAAGATAGACCTATAATAAGATATGGCATAGATTGATAGAAGATATGGAACCTAAAAATGATGGGAGAGCCTATAGTGAGAGGGAAGGGCATGGGGAAGGATCTCTTGAAATACAATAGTGCAAGAATGAAAGATATAATGAAGCAATAGGTCAAGATCAACAATTGATAGGTATAGAATTCACCGGGTTCCTATAGGATTTGGTGATTGAATATACATTTAACATGCCTACCCCCTTTGAACCTATAGTGCATACTCATGTGCTAGATCCCCCACTTGAAGAAAGAACAAAAGTAATAATTGACTCTATTGACATAGATATTTGACATTTTATAGACTTGGAGTGCAACTTTATGATTGAAAAAAATATTACATACAAGTAGGTGAGTGTAACTACCTCTAAACCATTGGGTGCTATCTCACCACAATAGAACTTGAGTAAAAGCATACTAGCTCAGCAGATGTTAGTAATGTAAAGTGGGTAACAACCTATAAGAAGTGGTTTAGTGCCACAAGTAAGTAACACAATACCATCAACATCAATGGTGCCAACAATAGTGATGGGACTAGTGCCTAAGCTAGTGGCTGTAGGTATTAGAGGACTAACACCAAGATAGATGTTAGGGGGATAAGTGCCCTAGATACAATATACCCCCCACAAAAAATATAATATGAAATGGCCATGCACTTTTTAGCGTATCATGATATGGAGAATGTCATAGAGCAAGTGCTAAAGTGTGAACTACAATGGTGTGCATAGGGTATAACCTAATTAGAGTGTAAGGCTACCCAATTTATGACCAATTTACTTGATCTCACCCACACCTGGTATAGGAAATTTGATCCTAACTAGACCATGATTGATTATGATACCCTAAAGGATGCATTCCTAAAGGAATTTGACATTTTAATGTTTGAATAATAGAGCATCATCATTCTCAAAGAGATTACTCAAGGACTCTCAAAAAGTGTGTGCATGTACGATGCAAATTTTAAGAATCTCCTATTAGAAATCCCATATGATATTCACCCCTCCTAGCATGCGTAGTGGTTCATTGGAGGGTTGCTAGTGCCTTTCTAAAGATCACTTTCCATGAAGACTTTTATAGACCCTCAAGAAGTACTTGAAGTCATGCTCAGAGCCAAGGCAATTAGAAGCACATATATAAGGATCAACCCATTTATAGAGGTATATATTACATATATGGCCTCCTAGATCCAAAAGATCACCACTATCTCTTCACATAATGATTGAAGTGGACTATGGTGCACTGATTATAAATTAGAGGGCCATAATAAGACTAAATTCCCAGGGAGAAATAGACACACTTTGATTCTAAGGTGTGAAGTCTATCTAGAGATGCATGATATCTAAAACTACCCTTTATTACAATGTGCTAGCCAAATCAACACAACCATCTATTGTTGATTATACTACTCCTACACTTATACCACTACTGATTGCCAGGTGATTGATGAGGTGCACAAAAATATGGAAAGAGGTGCACAATAAGCCACTATAGTAGTTGGAGGGTAGGATAACCAAGGAAATTAAGGCTAAAGGTCAACAAAATATGGGCTTTGGGATGTAATGAGGCACTATAAGGATGTGTGGAGGATGTGGTGGTGGAAGGTTCCCACCATGCTCATGTTATAAGTGTGGCTCAACAAATCATTATCAACATGATTACTCTACACATCCCATGTGTGGGTATTGTTGAGGGTCCCATAAGGTTGAAAAATTCCCTAATTTATACAAAAAGTTGACCCAAGGTAGGCTTGATGGAGATAAGGGTGTAGGAATGATTAGGTGTGAGCTAAAAATGGAAAAAATGGATAGTTAGATTGTAGGCAAATACTTGTAGTGGATTCACCATTCAACCACCAGTTGCACCAATACTTGATTTATGCCTAGAATATGAGAATAAGGGTCATAATAAGTGTATAACATGATCTAAACCAAAATTTATACCTTACCCAGACCCAACATGCCAACATTATATATTTCATCAAGTTGTGAGTGTCATCCAAAACCTACAAGGAGAGCTCTAATTAGTGTGAGACTTATAAGCATAGGCTACTAACTCTTGAAATAATCAAGATAGCCAAGAAGTGGAGATACAAGAATTAACTAAAATTCTTTGCCTCTTGAAGATATAAGTAATGCTGATCCTATTGAAGAACTTAATCCTGGAGCACGTGGGTCAAAATCAAGATGAAGTCATTTCACCATGCATAGAAAGGGTGCAAGAAGTTTAGTATAGGCAAAATGCAAAGTATGACCAAGAAATCCTTGTGGATGCCATTATTTATGGATGGTCTATTTGTGATGTCCTTATAAACATGGGCATCAAGGTCAACATCTTGACCAAGAACACCTGGGATAAAATGGGTAAGACAGCCTTGAGGCTTTCTCCTCATGCACTCTTCATAACTAATAAGACCTAGGTGTAACCTAACATAATTTTGAAGAGAAAAATTATATATATCATGTGTACTGAGTTCCATGGTAAGTTTGAAGTGATCAAGTTACCAAAATTATAGACCCCAGTGATCAAGGAGTCCTCTCTTGGGAAGATGGACAATCAACCTCATAGACCATTGATGTTGCTATAAATGATGGGTTAAGGAAGCATATGAGACCATTGGTCGAAGGTGTCACTTGGTGTGCACAAAAGTTCTAAAACTAGTAAAGATAGGCTAGGTCCAGATTGATCGCACTTCTAAAAGGTGGGTCCCTTTTACTAAGAAAAAGGAAAAGAGAGTGTTTCACCTTAGTAAGGGAAAAATTTTAGTGCTCCTAAGATATGAGGGGAATAATATAGTGGAAGATCATGTCTAAAACCTTGAATCATGCATCCCAAAATAGGTGGATAGAATGAGCACACTAGTGTATGTGTTGAAGAACATTACCACTCATTGGTGGGTTGTGCAAAATCCTAGCTTGCCAACTTGGTGAGATGTGAAGGCAACCATTTGCATTATATTTAGGAAGATTAATGAGGACTTGGACATCTTAGCCTACTCTGGTGACTCTGACCCTATAGTGCATGTGTGCCTTTGTAAAGAAACATGGACTATTTGTGGAAAAAATGCCCCAAGGAACTTATGGGTGCATGCCTTCTATAGGACCTTAAAGACTTGGATGCAGGCATGGTACATTGTCAATGAGATGCACCATGAGAAATCCAATTGGGATGCACTTAAGGAGTGGTTTGTTCACACCTTTTCCTTTTCTTTGCAAAACCTTAAATTAATTGATCCACTATAGGTAGTTTGAAGGTCAGTGTTTGAGGACACTACAATATTGGAGGAGCACCTAAAAGACATGTTAAATGAAAAGGGGTTAGCTATCCTAACCTTATTTGAAGATAAAACCCTTAATAATGACTCTAGTGATGAAGATGATGAAATATGGAAGGTGCATGACTTGAAGAATTTGGTAGGCAAAAGAAAGTGCACCAAGTTGAGGATAACACCCTAGAGGAGGAAGACCCTACCCATCTTCAGATAGAAATGACTCAAGGAAACAAATAGGTTAAGGATTCACACTGGGAGATTAATGAACCCTACCACACACCATTAAAAACTACAAAGGTAGATATCAGCTAAGAAGGGGAACCAAAGATTTCTATTATGGGCACCTATTAGTTTGACACAGAGCTGACACATATTATGGAATGGCTAAAGAAACTCCAAGACTTGTTACCTTGAAATTATTGAGATATGAAAGGCATACACCCATCCCTCAAAAATATTATCATCAAGCTAGTTGATGGCACAAAAATTATCAATAAGTGACCTTAAAAAATGAAACCAAATCTTCATGCTAAGGTGAAGATAGATATTGATGTCATACTAGCTATAAACATCATATACCCTATGAAATAATCTAAATTGGTTAGTCCCATGGTCATCAATATCAAAAAAGATGGGTGCATCTAAATTTGTGTTGAATACATATTATTAAACGTCATCTACATAACCAACCTATTTCCAACTCCATTCATTGATGAAGTCTTGGATGGCATTGTAGGCTATGAGATATACACTTTCACTGATGGCTTCTTAGGATACCATCAACTCTAGACTGAGGAGGAGGACAAGCCCAAAACTACCTTTGTGACACAATAGGGATTTTTTGTATACAATCTGATGCCCTTTAGATTTAAGAATACACCAATCATATTATCCTAAAGATGATCACCACTTTCAAGGACTTCATTCATAAATTCTTCCAAGTATAATTAGCTGATTGGACTGTGTATGGGTTAGCAAAGGATCATTATGACCACTTGTGCCTTATGTTTGAAAGGTATAGGCAATTGCAAATTTCTTTGAACCTTAAGAAGTGTGTTTTCAAAACACCATTTGGGACTTTACTCAGGCACATCATCTATAAGGATGGTTTTCTCATTGGTCTAGAAAAAAATTCAGTCATCCTTCAGCTCCAGACACCATCAACACAGAAAGACATTCATGCTTTTTTGGACATTGTGGGTACTATAAGTTCATAAGTAACTACACCAAGATTGTAGTACCAATAGAAGATATCTTACAAAAGTATGGCCAATTGTATTGGAATTCAACACAAAAGGATGCATTTGAGACCATGAATCTCATATTATCAAGTGCATCAATATTACAATTTATGACTAGATGACTCTTTTCCATGTCCATGTTGATACATGTTGTAGAAAAGTATGTGTCGTTAGTCATAGGCCTAGTTAGGCACTTATCTAGTTGTCTGAGTTAGATTTAGGCTTGTTCCAATGTGGCACAAGCCTTAACTAGTCCTATAACACTCGACTACATTGACATCACTTTACATAAGGCACAAGCCTTATGTGCTCACCTAAAGTGTAGCAGATAAGGGATCAAGGTCTGTGTTTCACTAGCTGTGCCATGGTGCAACTCTATCCTTAGGGGATTTTGGTTAGTGAAATGATGGTGGTGCATTCATGGGCACAAACCATCCTAGGGTTGGGAAAATTTATTGTCTATCTAGTGTAGGTGGATATGGAGTAGATCTATAGCTTCATGGGTGCAAGCCCTTGGTAACCTTGGCTTAGTAGTATTTAGGTTCTTGAGTGGTCATTGTGGTACCTATTTGAGGGACTTAGGCTTAGGTTCATACTTAGGCATATGTATCATTTTGAGGTATAGGGTCTTGGATCATAGTTAGATAATTTCCCATATCGGGTGATGGAATCTTCATGAGCTACAGGCACGCCATATACAAGTTAGACCAAAATCTTGTAAGAGCTCAACATACATATTATATATTTAAGAATTTAATCCATTAATCCCTGCATAAAGCCTTTCATAATTAAGAAAAGTTCATAAACAATACATATATATCACTAATAACTGAGTAAATGCTCATCTTAAGTTACTAAAGGTCCAGAGGCTCACAGGTGAGCTTGGGCATTACAATGGAGAGAAATTAAGGAATCCCAAACTAACTCTAGCTCTAATGGTTAACACAACATATAAAACCAATCCAATAGGGATTCAGTACTCCAATCTTCTCCTTTCTTGCTAACTAGACTCAACTCATTTTTATAGTTCTTTGGGGCATCTTAGTGCCATGAGGGATAGAGCATGTCGATTATTGAGCTGACACTGGATGTACTCATTCTATCAACTCCACTATGTTGCCTCTAATGAGATGTAACTATCTTGTGCACCTACTTCTCAATGGTAATTGAGATAAAATGGAGTTAGTTAGGTACTTGTTAGCTGGCATTATTAGATGATAAAACAACAATCACGACAAGTAATAACCTTGTGCCCAAGCATCTATTGTGTTAGCATAGATCCTATACTTAGACGGATTTGGGGCCCAATATTACCCCATAAAAAATTATTAGTCCATACTTAGACTAACATTTCAGCACCTTAGGTATACAAAACTTAGGCATGCACTCCTTTAATTCTACTTTAAAGTCCTCAAAACCCTGGATTGTGATCTTGATTTATTCTGAGGTACTATCTATTTTTGTGGAGGTGGTGCTGAGGGTGAGCATGTTAGTTTTATCTAATTCTTTTCAAAATTCTTGGAACATTTCCTTTGAATTTGTTATTCCTTCATCAAGGATCACTCCTTGCTTGTAGGCCTTTGTTTGTAATGTGTAGAAGGGTTTATATAGGTCCTAATCTTGGGTCTTGATTTGGGTGCTCAAAGTGTTGACCTATGCTATTATCTAAGCACATTCAACCCTAATTTCAATGTATACTTATGGAATTAGTGCATCCTTCTCCCCTTTTTCCATTTTGAGGTGCTCATCGGTGACTAATGCCTAAGTGGAAAAGTTGTAAAATATTATGTCAACTATTTCTACACCCTCTTCAAGCTTTGTGAAGAGTTATTCTACTTTGAGTTTTGTGGAAATCTCTTACTTTATGGTAGTGCAAGGGTCCTCTTCTTCTTTTGGATCTTATTTCATCGTCAACCTTGAGATCATATACTCCACTAGTGCACACACCTTATCAACATCTAGAAAATTCAAATTATCAATGCAATCTAGGAGGGATGGATTAGCTTCCTCCACGTGCTCACCCAGTTACTACAACTTGAATTTTATGGCCTTGTTCTTTTCCTCTTCCTCTAGTGTGATACTCTTTTAACTTAAGGATATAACATCATTAATGATGTTCTTGTGCACTACCATGGAATTAATTTAGATGAGTGCATTAGCCAACCTTACTGGATTCATTTCATGGGGGTTCATAATAAGTGAGTCCTACCCTTCCTCTGGTTGGTCTATGCTAAGGACTACCTTTTGTGGTACCTCGAATTAAGGCTTGTCCATATACATATGAAAATCAAAGGATGATTACTACCATGTTAGTGTCATGGTAGTTCTAGGGGCATGTATTCCATCATATAAAAATATACATCCATGAACCCCTTTTGTGCCTTCTCTCATAGGCTCAACTTGACATCCTCTCCTTGGATGACCAGCTCTATCTACTCTGGATCTTCTTCATCAAAATTAGCACCTTCTTCGACACTTTCCTTTGATGTGTCTTATTTATAAAATAGGGGTTCTTATTTGAACTTATCCTATTCATCCACTTCTTCCTTCTCTTTAGTTCCAAATTCACCCTCTTGAGTCTACTGGATTTCAACTACGCTCTCTGTTTGCTTCTTTATGGCACCAATATCACCTTCCTTATTTTTAGGCACCCCTTCAATGATTGTGTGTGCCTATGGTATAGCTTCCTCCAATATGTTAGTGAGGGAAATAGGCACCTCTATTTCTTTCTCCTTTATGGGCTCCATGATTTTGGCAACCCTCTTTTCTACCTTTTCTCTCCTAGCCTCTTCTTTTTGGGTCTTCTTTATCTCCGCTTTCCTCTTATTCACTATCATGACTATATTTTATTCCTTAGCCCTTATCTCCTTGGCCTTAATTTTATTAATCTCTACCTAGGTCATGCCCTTGGCCTTCATGGCCTCCATTTTTTGATGAAACTCTAGCACTACTTCTATATGGTCCTTATTAAGGCCCATTTTCATCCATCGACACCTCTTCTCCTCCTCAATTTGTAGAGCCTACATCATGGGTTCTATGGTTGGGGTGCTTGATGGTTTTTTGATTCCATAAAAATGAAAATAGTGTCACCTTGGAGATCCTAATAAATTTCTTAAACATTGGGATTTCCCTCCATTTCTTCTTCTTAGATGATGTACACCTTCATCCCTCCATCTTCTTCTTCTTCTTCTTCTTCTTCCTCTTCTTACACCCATTGTGCTTCTGCTTCCTCTTGTGCCTCTTACACCTCCATCTCTATCAAGGTTATCATGGGAAATGCCACTATCCCCTTGGACTTATTTTCTTTTCCCTTGGATTGGGAGATACAATTCTTGGCATGAAGATCACATGCTTCTTCTTTAATACCAATGGGGTAGCTTCATCACTGGAGGCTATCTTCAATCAGAGACACTCTTGTATTTACTCTAGGGTTTCTCCCCACTTATTTTGAGGGGATTTACTTGGTACCATTGGTGCTAACACTCTTTATTCACTGACCTAAAGGGGGAGGTCATCATATTTATTCATGAACATACCCTTCTTCCTTAGCTTCATCTCTTAAAAGAGCCAATGGATGTGCCTAGGGATGGATTATCTTTCAAGGGGACAGATGTTGGTGGAATCCAAATAATCATCCTCATATTTGGTTTTTTTTCCCCCTATGTGCACATATTGGTGCCTCATCTTACATATTTCTACGTCCATGGTCTTTACTAGGATATCCACCTCCTGTGCATTAGGGATTTTTCATAGTGCCTCTCTAAAGTACTTGGCTGAAAATGCATAAGGTAGTTTTATCTAACCAAAGTTATTCCCATTTATGAGCACCTATTAAATGATGTTGAACTATATCATAATTGTGAAAGTCACTATTCTAAACAAACTCTAGGGGTGTTTTTTAGGTATGCACCATTCTTATCCAAATGTGACAATCTTATCTGAATGTTTTAACATATTGTATGTACCATCCCATTACTTAGGATTTATACTTCAGGGTAAAGGTAGGGGTACAAGTGTAGTTTTGGTATTTCAATGTTGATGAGTCATTATGCACTGGGAAGACCTACATGTTATCCTTATCACCATTAAGCATGCCAATCTCCACCATCATATTCAGTATCAACATAGACCCCCCTCAGAAGGTATCTCACACTGTATGACATTCGAGAGTATTCCTTAATATGTCTTCTATAATAAACTTGGTGATGCTAAATTTCACCCCCTATACCATGTGGAAAGCAATGCATAGGTAGGTCTTTGTTACATCTATCCTCTAACTACTTGGGCATAGTTTTGAACTCACCAATCATGTAGTTTCCCTCATCCCAGTATCATTGCTGTTCTTGATCAAGAATGTGAAACCTCCTTTGTAGTAACCTAGGATTTTTCTAACCCTTTTGACTTCAACATCATATTCTATCATCTGGTGGATGTCTACATCATATCTCAAAAGTTTTATGATTCCATTGGTAGGGTTGCACCTTCCTACAAAATAGAACCTGTCCCTATGGATGTGCAAGAGGAGGAACTAAACGAGTTCCTCTAGCTTCATAAAACTTGGAAAATCATAGATTTGTGTCACATTGGTGGTGATCTATTTGTCTCAGATTGAGACATTGAACTATGTTTTGCCTTATGGAGTCTTTACCCCTATGTCTACCACCTAATCTTGCACTAGGTCTTGTGCATTGCTGGAGGTTTGGTGGTTATACGTTTTTAGGTAGTAGTTGTGCATGAATGATGCCTAATTTAATCCCATCAAAAACTCTTTTAAAAATTTCATATCCTAGTAGAATTTATTTTTAAGTTCCTCAAGATTGATTTAAGCAACACTAACTCTTACTAGTGGTGCTACTATTTTTGTGGTGGTGGCTTCTACTACTAATTTTTATTTCTTGGCATCTTTTTTCACCTAATGCGAGCTCAAACTCATCCATTTTTTTCCCCATTATAAACCTATTGGTGTCAAATCATAGTCTATTTATCTTATCAAAGTCTTCAATATTTATTGGTGCTTCACATAATCATGAGGTCTATGCTTGTATGTTTAGATTTCAAGCTTCATGTGCCATAAATGGTGGATTTGACATCACTTTAGTTTTGATCTACCTAATTCTCACCCAATTTATGCCCCTTTATTTTCTATGCCAATCTCACAGGGAACACAATTAATTTCTCTACACAATTGTTTACTTTTGGCATCTAGGGGTGCTCATGGTCTCATTGTAGTAGGGTCTTCTTGATTTAGCTCTTTGGTTTGCTAGTTTTTCTCTAGTTTTTAATTCAAAATTCAAATTATTCAAATTAACACAAGGTTTGTAACTAGACATAATAATTTTTTCACTTCTTTATACCTCTAATCTCATCTAACACCTTAATTATGGTTGTTTAATGACATGACGGTGCTTAAACTCCTTGGGATTAGCTGTAACCCATGAAATTGATAAAAATATTTTGTTATATGTGTATTCAATGTAGATCTTTGTGCCTTTACTACCACCTCATTAACTTCATCTAATAACTTTTTAGTAAAGTGAAATGTTGTTCCAACGGTCACTTCCCACCTTGCTTTGGGTGGATGTTAGCTTGTCTTGATGATCTTCTCCTATGATTTTTTCACTTGGCATGAACTTCACCTTCCATATGGTAACCTAGATGTAGTGCCTCACATGCACATGATTTAGCCTCCTCGGTCTTATTTCCTTTTTCTAATATGCTTTTATTTCAATCATGCTTGTCTATCTTGGTTTATTTCACTATGCTTTCATCTTATTTCTTTAGCCTTTCCTACCCCATACAAATCCCTTGCACTAGAATTTTAGTGTGGTATTCTTATCTAATATCTTGTTCATGATCATTGTGTGCATATTCACTCTATCTTTTATGTGCTTTCATCTTATATGACTCTCTCAGTTCACATATACTCTAAGTTTGATGAGTTTTATGCACCCAAAATCTTAGGTGTCTGTCATAGGTGCTTAGGAAGTAGCCTCGCTTGACTCACCTAATTGGTATTATGCTTGGAAGCACTGAACTAGCCCTTCTATAGGCCTAAAAATGCCTTGCTTCTTGATTCTTGTGCATGAAGATCTGATGTACCTTGTGTCTAACTCTAGCAAGCTTTAGGTACTCATAATGTAGGTGTTTGGCTTTAGGCACTTGAGGAGTGGCCATGCTCAACTCACTTAACTAGAATTATGCATGAAAATGCCAAAAAAGATTTACTAGCAGCCTCAAAGCACCAATTATTCACTTACCACATCAAAATTGTAAATAACACAAAAAAATGAACTTGTTCAGATTATGCCAAACTTTATTTTGGTCGCTCAATAAAATTAACTCATGACCAAGAAGTTGGTGTTTGATGGCACAAGTGCCACCCTATTGCCGATAAAACTTCAATTAGTTGTTGAAATGCCTAGGGAGCATTTCACCTGACAAAGTGCACAACTTACATGCATTGATCTTTAAGATGTTATGGATAATATATGGGCCCATCCACCTTATTTGTAGCTTGACTAAGTCCCTGATATACTTGGAATAATAAATCGAAACTAATGCCCCTTATTTTAGCACCTTGTAATATAACATGCTTTTTTGATCTATTAACTCTAATTTTCTTGTGTGTGTGCCTTATCTAAGCATTCTAAATCCTCCAGCCTTGTATTCAATGACTCTTGGTCATCTAACTAACCAATGCATGTGATGTGCAATGATGGAACTAATAAATCCATCAATAGGATCAACTCAATGACAAACACCAGTTGAAATGGTGTAGCCTTGTTTAGGTGCTTGTAGGTTATACAATATACCATAATATTGCTAACACTCGATCATCCTAATCCTTAAAACCAACATTACATATCTTTGTGAGGCACATCCCCAGGATCTTGTTCAATGCCTTACCTATGCCATTTACTTGGGAATGGTAAGTCATTATCTTATGGTACACCACCATGTATTCTATTATTAGGATCTACACAGTTTCATTAATGAAGTGTGTGCCCCTATTACTAGTCAAGATGTGTGGGCACCCATATTAGATTATGATGTTATCCCATATGAATCTTGTAGCTATAGAAGATGTGCAGTTTTTGGTTGGCATAGCGTCAACCCACTTGGTGACATAGTTAGTGGTCACTAGAATGTACCTCACACTTTTTCACCATGCTATGGGAGTAATTAGTCTAACAAAGTCACTGGTTGAATGACACTTGGGTAAGAATAGGGATGAGAGGAATCTCATCTAGTGGTTGGGATTCCTTATTAACTAACATATGTTGTATGCATTGGTGTAATATTTTGCATCTTAAAATAGACTTGGCCACCACAAGCCTGATTGCAACACCTTACACACTATTAATCTCTTTCATAATAGCATCCTATTATCCCCTCATGTGCCTCATGTAGGATGGAGTCCATTTCATGCTTTAAGACACATCGGTGTATAATTTCATCTTGGCATAGTTTATATAATTCCCCACTGATGAGCTAAAAAAGGTTGGCATGAACTATGAGCTATTTCTTTTATTTGGTTGTTATTATTTGGAGCATAGATCTATATGTTAGAAAAGTGGCTATCTCTGCCAAGTCCTCAAGGGTGTGTTGGATTCTATAAAGTTGCACATCCAAAATATCATCCTCAATTAGCACTACTACATCTCCTGAGTCTATATGGGATAAATGGTTTGGGCCTATGTTATATTTTCTAGGCTTGATGAAAATGGAGAACTATAATTCTTGAAATAGAATGATGCATCTATAAATACACCCATGGAGAATGGGCTTGTTCATGATGTACTTAAGTGCCTCATGATCTATGAAAAAGATGAATGGGGTCACCAAAAAATATTGTCTTATTTTTTTGTAGAGCATAAACTATGGTGAGTGCCTCACACTTGGTTGTAGTATAGTTTTGATCTACCTTCATTAATTTTATGTTAGTGAAATAGATGGGGTAATCCATGTAATCCATGGGGTGATCACATTATAAGAAAAAAAACCCCATTCAGTTACAAAGGTTGTTTTAAGCTTGTCCTCCTCCTCAATTTGGACTTAGTGGTATCTAGAGAACCCACCAATAAAGGTGTAGATTTCAAAACCTATGATGCCTTCTAGGACTTCATCAATGAATGGAGTTAAGAAGGGGTCATTGCTACAGGTGATGTTTAACACTCTATAATTGATGTAAATGTGAATGCACCCATCCTTGATGCTTATTGCCATTAGGCTCACCCACTTAGACTCTTACATAGGGTAAATAACCCTTGAAACTAACATTGTATTTATCTCTATTTTAATATTTGTACAAAGGTTGGGATTTATTCTCTAGGGGCACTTTTTGACTAGTCTTATGTCATCAATTATATTTATGCTCATCTTCCCAAGGGATGGGTGGGTGCCCTTCATATCTTGATAAGTCCTAGGGAACAAGTCTTGGAACTCCTTCAGGTCTATGTGTACGTCAGCTTTGCATTAGACCAATAGGCATGTAGAGTATCCATCTTTAGCTCTCCTACATTGATGTTCACTTTGATGGTATTTAGTGGTGTGAAGTATGGTTCATTCTTTTCTTGGTGTGAGTCCTCAAATTGTTGAGTTCCAAAACTTGTCTCTATGTGAAGATGAGTTGGGTCTTCTTTAATGGGAGTGCTATCATCTACTTGGTGTATGCAATTTATTTTGGTGGTCATAATTTTATAGTAGCACTCTTAAGTTTCATCATATTTTCCTGAGTTACTATCAATAGTTGGTTCCTCAAAAAAAGCTAGGAATACCAACCCCTTTTCCTCAAACATTTCTTTTAGGTGCTCCTTAAGGATGGTGGTGTCCTTGAACACTATACTCTAAATTAATTATAGTGTCTTGACCAATTCCAAGTTCTATAAGGAAAAGGAGAAGGTGTACAAAAATTTCTCCTTAAGGGCATCCAAATTGGTTATCTCTCAGTGTGTCTCATTAACCACATACCATGATTTTACCCATGTCTTCAAATTTCTATAAAAGGCATGCACCCATAAATTATTTGGGGAAATCATGCCATAGTCCATGTCTCTTTGTATAGGTGCATATGCACTATGGGATCCAAGTCACTAGAGTATGCTAATATATCCAAGTTCTTGTTACTCCACCTGAATCTAGTGTAAATGGCCACTTTCACCTTTGGCTAGGTTGGAAAGTTAGACTTTTGTGCTGCCCACCAATGTATAATAGTGTTTCTCAATGTATACACTAGTGTGTACATTATATTTGTTTCTTTAGGGATGCTTGATTCAAGGTCATAGACATACCTTTACACTAGGTTTCTCCCTTTAAATTTTGGGAGTACTACAAGCTTGCCTTTGCTTAGGTAGAACACCCTCTTTCCTTTTTCCCCATGGCATAAGACCCATCATTTTAGGGTGTGATCAATCTAGGCCCAGCTAATCCTCACAAGATTTGATGCCTTTACATGCACCAAGTGGCATGTTTGAATAGTGGCCTCATAAGCCTCTTTAACCCATCGATTACAAGTGACATAAGTGGTGTCTAAGGTTGACTACCCATCTTGTCAAGAGAGCAATCCTTGATCAGAAGAATTGATATTATTAGTGCCTTGCACCATGATGTTATATTTATATAGTTGATCTCATCTTCTAGATCAATGCTTTCCACATAGGGGGGTCCTTGGTCACTTGAGAGGGGAATCACTACCCTTTTTTTTTCCATTTTTAAAGGTCATATATCACTTCTTGAAGTACAGATTAGTATTTTTTATGTAGTACCATGGCCTTCTTACAAGTTCCAGATAGTTAACCTATTCAACAAACTCAATTACCTCAAATTCAATATGGAATTCAACACCCATAATATCTATAATAGCCCCCTTCAAAATTCTGATTAGCTACACTCAGGTCTTGTTGGCCATGAAGAGTATATGAAGAGAAGGTCTCAAGGCTAGCTTACCCATCTTTTCTCATGCATTATTTTTAAGGATATTGACCCTGATGCCTATGTCAATAAAGACCTTCTAGATAGACCATCCATTGATGGTGGCATACACTAGGAGTTCTTGGTCATACTCTATATTCTATGAATGCCTAACCTTTCATGCCATCTCTATGTATGATCTTACAAGCACAATTGATTACTTTTGTATAAGCAACTAAACATGGAATTAAACCAAAAATAATAAGTAACTAGAAATCAGAAACAACAAAGAATAGGAGATACAAGAAACAACCAATCTTGTATTAAACTCTTCCACAAGGAAATACAATGAAGAAATCTCTCTCTCTTCTCACACCTCTCAGATGTATAGATCTCTTTCCCTCAAGAGTTCTCTCTCTCTCAATTACAATCAACTCAATCCTTGAATTGTCTACACCTTTGTTCTTCTTACTTCTTATAAGCTATGAAGATCTAACCCTATTATATATAACTAGGATTCATGAGCCATGCATTCTCCACCGTTAGATGCACCTCTTAATCAAAAGTTCAAATCTATCCTACCAAAAATAGAAATGTGGACTCAAGACTAACACTTAATCTTTTCATGCAAACTGACTGTTCTCGTCAAAATTAGAATTTTGGGAATGCACAGATGACTGACATCAGTCTTTGTCTATCTACATATGACTGATGTTGGCCAATCCCTAACTGACGTCGGTCAGTCCTAACCAATGTCGGTGAATGTGTAACTCTAGCAACCTCTGTATTTACTCATTTGGTGAAGCTTTTAGCTCCATAACTCAACAATCTCCCACTTGGAGATAAATAGCTGCACCTGTACTTGTACAACAACATCCTCTAGCTTGTTTCTCCATCTTCAAGTTCAATCTTGAAGACCAACAAAGTTGAATGAAGATTCAACTTCTCCTTTGTTACTAGCTTTGTTAACATATCCACAGGGTTCTCATCTATATGGATCTTTTCCAGCTTCAATTGTCCATCCTCCAATACCTATCTAATGAAGTGGTACTTAAGCTGTATATGTTTGGTTCTTGAATGAAAGGCTGAATTCTTTACCAAATGAATTGCACTTTGACTATCACTGTATAATCTACAACTCTTTTGCTCCTTTCCCAACTCTTCCATGAACTGAGTCATCCAAATCATTTCCTTACTAGCCTCTATGACTGCAATGTATTCTACCTCTGTAGTAGACAAGGCAACAACCTTCTGCAACTTTAAAATCCAGCTAACCACCATTCCACCAACAATGAACACTTATCCTATGGTGCTTCTCCTGCCATCCAAGTCACCTGCCATATCCAAATCTACATACCCATGTAGAGAAGTGTTTGACCCTCCATAGCATAAATGCCTACTGCTGGTCCCTCTCAGATATATGAGAATCCACTGAGTTGCTTTCCAGTGTTCCTTTCCTGGATTGGCCATAAACTTGTTGACAACTCCCACTGCTTGGGCAATATCAGGTCTAGTACATACCATTGCATACATCAAGCTCCCAACTGCTGAAGCATATGGAACTCTACTCATGTATTCAACCTCATCATGTGATTTAGGACACTATTCTTTGTGCAACTTTAAGTGTCTAGCCATAGGTGTGCTTACTAGTTTTGCATCCTGCATATTGAACATCTCCAACACCTTATTCACATAATCCTCTTGAGACAAAATCAAACTATGATTTTTCCTGTCTCTCTTGATACTCATGTCAAGGATTTTCTTTACTGCTCCTAAATCCTTCATGGCAAATGTGTGAGCTAATTTTACCTTAAGCTCAGTAATATCCTACATGTGTGACCTTGCAACAAGCATATCATCTACATACAGTAATAGGATAATATAACTACCATTATCCAATCTATTAAAATAAACACAATGGTTAGATTGACATTTACTAAAGCCATGCTCTGTCATAAATCTATCAAACCTCAAATACCATTGTCTTGGAGCTTGCTTAAGACCATATAAGCTTTTCTTTAACCTGCACACCAGTTTCTCCTTACCTTTGACCTCAAAACCTTCTGGCTATTCCATATATATCTCTTCATCCAAATCTCCATGAAGAAATGCTATCTTAACATCAAGCTACTCAAGATGCAAATCTTCAATAGCAACTAAAGATAATACAGTCCGAATAGAAGTCATTTTTACTACAAGAGAAAAAATTTCACCAAAATCAATACCTGGTTTCTGTGCAAATCCCTTTACTACCAACCTAGCCTTATGTCTCATTTGTCCATTCTCTCCTTCTTTTAACCTATAAACCCATTTGTTTTTCAATGCTTTCTTTCCATCTGGCAACTTAATCAAATCCCACGTTTGGTTCTCTTCCAAGGAATCAATTTCTTCATTCATGCCATGCTCCCACTGTTTCCTAGATTCTACCTGCATTACCTCATCAAAAATTTATGGTTCTCCACCATCAGTGAGCAACAAGTAGTATAAAGAAGGGGAATAATGAATTAGAGGTTTACTTACCCTTTTAGACCTCCTCATGGGCATTTGAGACTCATTCACAGCTTGCTATCTACCCAAATTTCTTATTGTCATCGACTAATCTTAGTCATCTCTAGTCGATGTCAGTCTGAAACTGACCGACGTCCATTCCACCTGACCAACATCAGTTTCTTCCTGACCAACGTTAGTTTTTATCTGATCGATGATAGTTCTTACATGACCGATGTCAGTACCTGTGTTTTCTTGTGAGTGATTACTCGCGAGTTCATTTTGGATCATAACCTCATCCAAATCACCATTGCCCTACACAAAATTATTTAGCCTCTTGAGCTAATCACTATACATCACCTTCTCATTGAAAACTAAATCACAGCTTTTAATAATTTTGTTAGTTTCAAAATTCCACAACTGAAATCCAAAATCTCCAGAACCATAACCAATGAAAGTGCATCGCATAGATTTAGCATCCAGCTTCTTTCTATTTTCTTTATCAATGTGCACAAAAGCTTCAGAACCAAAAACTCTAAGAAATGAAAGATCTACCTTTTTACCTGTCCATGCCTCTTCTGGAATTCCACCATCTAGTGCAGTAGAAGGTCCTCTATTAATCAAGTAAACTACAATATCTACAGCTTCTACTCAAAACTATAAGGGCAAACCAGCATGCAACCTCATACTCCGTGCACGCTCCATTATTGTTCTATTCATCCTTTCAGCAACTCCATTTTGCTGAGGTGTCCTTGAAACCATCCTTTCCCTACATATTCCATTCATAGAATAGTAACTGTTGAATTTATTGCTGTAGTACTCACCACCATTGTCAAATCTAAGGCACTTCAATCTCAAACTTGTTTCATTCTCAACCAAAGCTTTCCATTTCTTAAATGTGTCAAAAACATCAGATTTCCTCTTTATGCAATAAACCCATACCTTTCTTGTAACATCATCAATGAAAGAAACATAATACCGTGATCCTCCAATAGAAGCTATTTGAGCTAGTCCCCACACGTCTGTGTGAACAAGCTCCAACTTGTGCTTCTTCTTTGTTGACCCAATTTTGAGAAACCTCACTTTCTTCTATTTTCCAAAAATACAATGCTCACAAAAATCTAGATCTATGCTTTTCAAATCTAAAATCTTACCTTTTGACTTAAGAATATTCATTCCCTTCTCACTCATGTGACCAAGCCTACAGTGCCACAACTTTGCATCTACATCTGAAGTAGATAAAATATAAGGAGAATGATCAGTAATAGATAGATAAAGTGTACCTACTCTCTTACCTCTGGCTAATACTTGTGCACCCTTGGAAACTTTCCAAGATTTAGCTGTGAGAGTTACTGTGCAACCCTCATCACCCAACTTTCCTATAGAAATTAGATTCCGCTTCAGGACAGGTACATGCATGACATCCTTCAACACCCATGTGTTGCCATTCTGCAATTTCCGCTGCACTTTTCCTTTGCCAACAATTTGACAAGGTTCATCATCCCCTAAATAAACTTTTCCAAATCTCCATGGACATAATCATTGAAAAATTCTCTATTTGGGGTTGCATGAAAAGAGGCACCAGAATCTAAAACCCATGATTCTACTTTATTATCCAAAGAAAATATAAGAGCACCATGTGCAACAATACTTGCAACTTTTGCTTCTTCTTTATTACCTTCATGCTGATTTTCTTCTTTATCTTTCAACCAACAATCTTTCTTTGCATGCCCTTTCTTTCCACAATTCCAACAGGTTATTCTTCTTCCATTTCTAGATTTGGATCTACTTCTCATCTTTGACTTTGACCTTGATCTCCCTTGCTTGCCCTTCTCTCTTTGTCTTCCCCTACTTTCAATACTTAAAGTGTTACCTAATGTTTCCTCTATGCTTTTCCTGTGAATTTCTTCATTCAAGATTACACTAACAACATCATCAACTTTCAAGATATTTGAAGCAGATGCAGTATTACTAACTGCCATTACCAAACTATGCCAACTTTCAGGTAAAGAGCATAAGATTAAGAGAGCATTAATTTCATCATCAAAAACTATTTTAACTGATTTACTACTGCATGGAAATCATAAAGATGACTAGATACCGATTCACCTTCCTGCATTTGCAAATTAAATAATTGCTTCATAAGATATACCTTATTCAAAGTTGAGGGCTTTTCATATATATTTGCCAAAGTATCCATTAACTCTACCATTGTCTTTGCTTGTGATAAGTTGGAAATCACAGAAGATGCCAGGCTCAACCTTACAGATCTTAGAGCCTTTCTATCAAGAACATTCCATTCTTCATCTTGCATATCTGTGGGCTTGCTTGAAACCCGACCCAATAGTAAGTACATATCTTTCTGATATAGATAATCTTCTATCTGCATCCTCCATATTTGATAATTCTTGCCATTGAATTTCTCCATTCTTAGCTTACTTTCTTCTGCCATTGCTTTACTCCCACTCAATCAGAAACCCCTGAGAGTGAACCTGTAATCAACAAACACTAACCTGCTCTGATGAACCTTGTTAGTAAACCAAGCTCTGATACCACTTGTTGGGATCTTACAAGCACAATTGATTACTTTTGTATAAGCAACTAAACATGGAATTAAACTAAAAATAATAAGTAACTAGAAATTTGAAACAACAAAGAATAGGAGATACAAGAAATAACCAATCTTATATTAAACTCTTCCAGAAGGAAATACAATGAATAAATCTCTCTCTCTTCTCACACCTCTCAGATGTACAAATCTCTTTCCCTCAAGAGTTCTCTCTTTCTCAATTACAATCAACTCAATCCTTGATTTGTCTTGATGCGCTGCCATCAGACTGCAAACAACGATATTAATGAAGGCGCTATTCTAAAAATACCATCTGGGTTTGACTATTTTCCATTCACTTCCCATGGACATTTCAATATTCATCTCTGCTATTACATGTATATAATGGCACAAGGAAGAGTCCAAATTCATTATTGTATCTATAGGTCGATGCCCACAAGATTAATCAAAACTTTTAGTCTTTTATTTCTTATCCCATCAATATGCAAAATAAGTTGATGCAACCAATGGCCGTCATATCTGGGCAACTCTCATGACTCAAAAGCCAATTGAAATATATGCAGACTAGTAAACAAAACTATGTGCTTTGTATAGGACTTTTAACATTTCATTTCATTCTTATACAAATGCTTGAAATAATTTGGACTTGCATACCTTTGATGTAGCTTAATAACTTTGTCATAGATAGAATTTCTCAGACCTGTTTACATTTATGAAATCTGTCATACTTCATCCAATCAACTTTTTTATAATGCCAAGAATCATTCCTACTCCACAATGACTACTGAGTTCTCGTGCACACTTTGTAACAATACAAAGAAACTCATGAAATAAGAAAACACTATTCTATACTCTAATTATTCAACATACATTACAAAGCTTCTCCCTAATATATGTTATTTTTACGTATACAGGGCTAAAAAGATCACATTCTTTTCTTCTGTACAGACCTACAGGGCTGCAATCTTACTTGTCTCTTTCTTTTTTTGATAATAAAGTCATCCTCGATTTATAACAAAATTATGTTCCATGAATTGTGCCTCTATCCAATAGAATGTCTTTCTTGTGCAAAGACTCACCTAGGTAGACCCAAGAGTTCACAATATCTTAAACATATCAAAATGTACTGGATCAACCATTATAAATACATTAATTTAATTCTATACATTGTTTCTTACCTTTTCATTATTCATCTCGACTCCATGCCCCTTGTCATTCCATCTTCTATCTTAGCCATTACCAAGCATGACATCTATGAGACCATCCACGCATTGAGAGAGTATATTATGATCAATCCAAATATCTTTGGAAGTCATTATAGATATACCATTGCCATCATAGAGTTCATCAAAAGTCTTCATTCAGTGATTAAAATCCAAAACAAGTTACGAAACATATCACAACCCTGTCTTTTCAATATCCTTAGCCTGATTCTTTTCGAGGCTATCCTCTCTTACTTGAATTATTCCTTTTTTGTCTCCCTTTATGCTTAAATCAAGGCCTTCAATCTTAAAATAGTGTTGACCTTATCTCCTTGAATCTTGCATTATCCTATAAAGACTCAACTACTCATCTAATATGTGAATTCTTCAACTATGTTTGACTCCATGCCATCCTTGGATGATAACAATAATAATAGGATTATTGAAATCCTTTGACAACTAATAAATCCATACAAAACATATTTAGGCCTTATTTATCCTCCACATGACAAGTATGAATATTTAAAAATATAACTTGGAGGGAAACTTATATAATTGCTTAGGCTAATGCCTATCAAAGGCTTATTCAACTAGTCCTTGGTAGATGCTCCTGCATCATACTCTCCATATAGAAAGGATTTGAACCTTAGTTCAAATGAAATGCTTCCTCCATGCATTAGTCTTCACTATATGCCTGGATCCCAAGGTCTTGTTGTGAATGCCAATGCTGGTGTTTGTCTTTGATAGTCTTTGTCTTTCATCTTCTTGCTTTTCTTCCTTTTTTGGTATGTTTTTCTCCTCATCTCCTTTTCAGCTATTATGTCCCATCTCCATACTTCATTCTCATACATGTCTTCAAGATCTTCTTGATCTTCTTGGTTCAAAAAGTTGTCCATTGAACTATGGACTTCATTCATCTCCACAACTTTAACACCTGCATTCAAAACATCAAAGGCAATGTTAGAAGTAAAAACTTGAGACCATAAAGTCTCTTGGCTACCTCCACTCTTCTGCTCTTTGGCCAAAACTTCCTTTGCCTCTTTAGTGTGCTCTTTTCTTGCTTCACTCTCACCAATGGTGTTCTCATCATGGTTTGTGCCTGTATGTAGCTCTCTTGAAGAACTAAAGAGCTTTTCCAACATTCTCATTTCTTGCTTTAGTGAGCTCTCATCTATCTCCCCATTCACTTCATCAAACTTGGGTCCTTCATTCACAAGGATTACTTGTCCTTTACCTCTTATCTCATCTTTTCTTAGCTTGTCTTCACATAAACCAACTTCTTCAATATACTCATCAAAAACAATTGGAGCAATATTACCTTGTGTTTCCTTGCTCTTTTCAATCTCTGTTTGAAGCCATCTTGTTTGTTCTTTATTTTCAATGAGGCATTGCTTTGATGCATACTCTTCCCTTTCCTCATCATCCATCCATTTGGAACTCTCTCCTTGCTGAATATTAGTTCTCATAGACAATTTCCATACCTCATTTCTCATGAAAGGATCATTAAATGATTCAAACACATCATCATAAACAATTTGTTTACCTTTTACCTCTTTGGTATACCTCTCAAGTGTCCTGTCTTCATGGAATGCCTCTTCCATACTCACCATCTCACCTTCATTCTCTTGGTTGCTTAAATCACCTTATATCCTCTTCCATTGACTTCTTGGTGTTGTTGTCTCAAGACTCACATCTTCTTCACTTTTTGCCTTCTTAGTAACCCACATTTGATTCTTTCTCTTATCAATTGACTTCACAAGCCATTTAGGCATCCTGTAACCATACTTTTGTGACAATACTGAAAAACCAACTTTGTTTGTCCTTTTATTTTCTTGCACACCTACATTCATATTAGGAATATGAGAAAATCCAATCTTATAAGGTAAACTTGTCTGCTTGCTTACTTGTTGCTTGCTTGTGTGCTTCACCATCCACTTAGGCACTATGTATCCATGATTGATTGCTTTGTGTGAGGACTTCATCTTCCTCTTGCCTCTTCTAACCTATGTATTAACATCTCCATGCGCACAATAACAATCAAAATCAGGTCTTAACACTTATTTACCTCTTTGATAGCTTGATCCATGGAGCAATCCTTCTCTTCCTTTGTGCTTTGTTGTTCTCTTGCCTCTTCTTAATATTCCATGGCATCATGGAATTCATCTTCATCTACTATCTCTTCTCTTGCTTGTATGGGGTCCTCAACACCCCCCTCATGCATTAAACAATGTACTCCTTCCTTATCAACAACAACAAACTTTTTCTTTCCTCTTACACATTCACTTGTGCACTTGGTGTCTTCTCTTGCACCAATCTCTTCAGTCTTCAAGGCCTTTCTCTGGACCTTCTACACAAAGCTGCTCATACATGCAATTACCCATTCAAAGACAACATTAGATGTAAAACAAGAGACCACAAGGTCCCTATGAGTGCTCTCTTCATCAACACTCTCATCTTCTCAAGTGTTCTTCCTGACACTTTATCTTTTCTTTCTTCTTTTCTCTTGTTCTCCACAATGAGAACCTTCTTCACAACTTCTTCTTCTTGTTTCTCATTTAGTAGCCTACTCACACTCTTGTCTTTATGGGCTTCACTTTTCATGGCAATCTTCTTTTGCCTTTTTCTCCTCTTCACTAGGAGATCAATTGGCCATTTCAACCTTTTCCTTATTGGCCATACCCATGCTTTCCTATTCAACTGCATCCAAGACTCATATTCATCTTTAATCTTAGCTAACTCTCTCTTCAAACTAGCAATCTCTTTATCAATTTCAATACTGGTCATACCTTTCTTCTTTTGGATGCTTGTTTGCTTCTTGGTCCTCTCATGTACCTTGCTGCTCTACTCTTTTCTTAGCAATATTTCCATTTCTAATATCTTCACCCAAGTATTTTCCACCTTGGTCTTTTGGTCACTTCAAGTCTTCACCTATGTCTTTTGCACCCTAGTCTTTTGGTCCCCCTTAATGGTTTTATTGATCTTCACACTGAGTCAATGGTCTGTAATATGACACTACTTTAATCAAATATCAATAATTTCTCAAATCTAAGCTTACCTTGCTTTGGATCTTTCTCTTGAGCATTCACTTGCTCCCTTACTTTTGAGCTTTCCAAGTTTCTCTTCTCTCTTGTTAAGCCTCAATGGCTTTAAGACTTCCTTTTCACCTATTTGCTTCTCAAACACAATAAACTCAAATCAAATATCAAAGGTTACTCATACCTTTCCTCAACAAGGTCTTCTAGTGTTTTGTCCTGTTGATCCTTTTGCCAAATCCTGTAACAACTTATTAGCAAACATGATCAATTACCAAATCTCAAGAGTTTCAAGCTCTGATACCAAAAATGATGCACTGTCATCAGACTGCAAACAATGATATTGATGAAGGTGCTATTATAAAAATACCATCTGGGTTTGACTATTTTCCATTCACTTCCCATGGACGTTTCAATATTCGTCTCTACCATTACATGTATATAATGGCACAAAGAAGAGTCCAAATTCATTATTGTATCTATAGGTTGATGCCCACAGGATTACTCAAAACTTTTAGTCTTTTATTTCTTATCCCATCAATATGCAAAATAAGTCGATGCATCCAATGGCCATCATATCTGGGCAACTCTCCTGACTCAAAAGCCAATTGAAATATATGCAGACTAGTACACAAAACTGTGTGCTTTGTATAGGAATTTTAACATTTCATTGTGTTCTTATACAAATGCTTGAAATAATTCAGACTTGCATACCTTTGATGTAGCTTAATAACTTTGTCATAAACAGAATTTCTCAGACCTATTTACATTTATGAAATTTTTCATACTTCATCCAATCGACTTTGTTATAATGCCAAGAATCATTCCTACTCCACAACGACTATTGAGTTCTCGTGCACACTTTGTAACAATATAAATAAACTCATGAAATAAGAAAACACTATTCTATACTCAAATTATTCAACATACATTACAAAGCTTCTCCCTAATATACGCTATTTTTAAGTATACAAGGATAAAAAGATCATATTCTTTTATTCTATACAGACCTACAGGGCTGCAATCTTACTTGTCTCTTTATTTTTTTTGATAATGAAGTCGTCCTCGATTTATAACAAAATCATGTTCCATGAATTGCGCCTCTATCCAATAGAATGTCTTTCTTGTGCAGAGACTCGCCTAGGCAGACTCGAGAGTTCACAATATCTTATACAAATCAAAATGTGCTGGATTGACCATTATAAATACATTAATTTAATTCTATACATTGTTTCTTACCTTTTCATTATTCATCTCGACTCCATGCCCCTTGTCATTCCATCTTCTATCTTAGCCATTACCAAACGTGACATCTATGAGACCATCCACACATTGAGAGAGTATAATATGATCAATCCAAATATCTTTGGAAGTCATTATAGATATACCATCGCCATCATAGAGTTCATCAAAATTCTTCATTCATTGGTTAAAATCCAAAACAAGTTATGAAACATATCACAACCCTGTCTTTTCAATATCCTTAGCCTAATTTTTTTCGAGGCTATCCTCTCTTACTTGAATTATTCCTTTTTTGTTTCCCTTTATGCTTAAATCAAGGCATTCAATCTTAAAATAGTGTTGAACTTATCTCCTTTAATCTTGCATTATCTTATAAAGACTCAATTACTCATCTAATAAGGGAATTCTTCAACTATGCTTGACTCCACGCCATCCTTGGATGATTACAATAATAATAGGATTATTGAAATTCTTTGACAACTAATAAATCCATACAAAACATATTTAGGCCTTATTTCTCCTCCACATGAAAAGTATGAATATTTAAAAATATAACTTGGAGGGAAACTTATATAATTGCTTAGGGTAATGCCTATCGAAGGCTTATTCAACTAGTCCTTGCTAGATGCTCCTGCATCATGTCTACACCTTTCTTCTTCTTACTTCTTACAAGCTATGAAGATCTAACCCTATTATATAGAACTAGGATTCATGAGCCATGCATTCTCCACCGTTAGATGCACCTCTTAATCAAAGGTTCAAATCTGTCCTGCCAAAAATAGAAAAGCGGACTCAAGACTAACAGTTAATCTTTTCATGCAAACTGACTGTTCTCATCAAAATTAGAATTTTGGGAATGTACAAATGACCGATGTCAGTCTCGGTCTGTCTACATATGACCGATGTCAGCTGATCCCTAACCGCCGTCGGTCGGTCCTAACCGATGTCGGTGACTGTGTAACTCTAGCAACCTCTGCATTTGCTCATTTGGTGAAGCTTTTAGCTCCATAACTCAACACTATATTCTATGAATGCCTAACCTTTCATTCCATCTCTATGTATGGTGTGATGACTTCAATTGATTACTATCCTATGTGTTCTAAAAATAAGTTCTTTAGTAGGGGCAACATCCCTTTTGTTTGTAAGAGGCAAGAAGATATTTGTTAGCTCTTGTACTTCAACCTCCTAGCCATCCTACTTTTTGTGAGAGGTGGCAACCTACATATCTAGGTCTTATGTTAGTTATATTTATCCTTATAGGTTCTAGATCACACTCATATCTTATTTTAATACATATTTTTGGCATATAGGGTCTAGATAAAGTGTAGCTTTGGGTTCTAGCTGTGTAATGTGCTCAATATGGCTCAACATCCCATATTTTAGGCATAATTCTGGTATTAGTATAACTGGTATTTGAGTGGTGAGTCCACTTTGAGTAGTTACCTATACTTTGATTGAATCTATACAAGATGGTTATGCCTTTAGAGCCCATTTTACCTCTTTAGACTCATGCCTAATCATCCCTACACCCTTGTTAGTTTTTGGCCTATTTTTGATCATTTTTTTATACAAGTTAGGGCATTCATCAACCTTGTATATTCCTTGACAATACCCACACATTGGATTCATAGGTTAGTCATGTTGATAGTGCTTGGTCGAACCACACTTGTATCATGATCATGGTGAGAACCTTCCTCCACCACATCCACCACCTTACCCTTTACTGCCTCTCTACATCCCATAGGTTACATTCTACTAAATGTAATCCTTATTTCCTTAGTTTCCTTACCCTCCTACTACTATTATTTCCTATCATGTGCCTCTCCCCATATTCTCACATATCTCATAAATTATGTAGTAATCAATTATGGTATGGTTATAGACATCAGATAAGAGGAAATAGTTTGTTGTGCTAGCCTAATTAGAACATTGTAATAAAGGGAAATTTTAAACATCATGCACCTCATAACAAAATTCATAGTTGAGGATAAGTGTGGACATATTCCTTTGAGGGTAGTTGTTTCTATTATGGCCTTCCATCTCACAATTAGTGCACCATAACTTGATTCAAACATCTTGTGATAAATAGTGGTCAAATTTTATAGTTGGGAGGTTATAGACATAATTTTCACCTCTATGAAAGGACTAATTCTTGTACTAGTGCCCCCCCACCACTTTGGATTTGAGTGTGGCTTCAAATGCTTCTTGAGGGTCTGTGAATATTTTCATGGATAACACCCTTCTGAATGGTATTAGTAATCCTCCAATGAACTACTACGCATGTTAGGAGGGGTGAATACTGCAAGGGAGTTTGGAAAGGAAAGTATTGAATCTAGCATTATAAAAGTACACAGTCTATAATAATACCTAGTTGATCTCCTTGAGTGTGGTGATGCTCTTCTAATCAAACTTAGGTATATCAAATTGTTTCCAGAAGGCTCCCTTCAGGGTGTCATAATCAACCATATCTTAGTTAAGATTAAAATTTCTATGTCAATTATGGGTAAAATCAAGCAAGGTATTGTAAACTAGGTTTCCTTGCAATTATACTAGGTTATTCCCTGAGCACACCATTATAATTCACACTTGAGCACATGATCTATAGTATTCTCCATGCCTTGATACTTGGGTAGATGCATCACCATCTCATAATAAATCTGGGGTGGGGGAGTAGCTAGTGTCTAAGGTGTTTGTCCCCTTGGTACTTGTCTTAGCATTGGTATTCCAAGGCCTCTAGCCACTAGGCCAAACACTAGTCCTATGGTTACTACTAGAACTATAGAAGATGATGACAAAATACTATCGACTAGTGGTATGGGGCCACTTCTTCTTGGCTATTGCCTAGGTTATGTAACTAAAATTGGCTAGACTTGGGTAATTTCACTCACATTTTGTTTAGTTGAGCTATCACCTTGAGGTCTAGAGGTATCCTTAGTTACCTCCTTATAAGGAATAACTTGTTTAATCACAAAATTCTAGTTCAAATCTATAAAATGATCAAAGTCTACATTGACAATAGGGTCAATTATCAATCTTCTATATTCTTATGGGGGATCTAGTACATGATCTCACTCCATAGGTTCAAAGGGGGTAGGTGCATATGATATATCTCTAATGGTAAAATTTTTTAGGGACCTCGAGTATTCACCTATCAATTATGGAGATTGTTCCATGGATTCAAGGGTTCTTCCATCTGGGCATTATTTCCATTCAAGATATCCTTCCCCATGCCCTTCCCACTTGCTATGGGTCCTTTCAACACTTCCAAGTTCCATATATTCCATTATCCTACACCTCCTCTTATTATAAGCCTATCTCCTAAGCTCTCAAGTGATAATATTCTCATCCCCTTTCATTGCACCTCACCTACATGTCCTTTTCTTCCCCATTGTGATTCTCATATGTGAGAGGAATTTATCCTTCCATCCTCACAGTCTCAAAATGGTAATCCACCATCAACTTCTTGCATTTGGTGCCAAATTATTTTATAAATGCACCTTTGGGTTCATACAAGAAGTGATATTTTATTTATTTAGGACAAGAGTACATCGATACTGATAATCAAGCACATAGCTATTCATTTGCCCTCACCACCATTTATCTATAGCTCTAGTCCATGTGGTGTATAAGTTCTCAAGCCTTTATAGGTACTCTTTTATCCACTCAAGGCACTTTCCATAGCTTTAAATTATATGTGTCACATAAGAAACCAACCATCGGTACACTTTGTAATAACCCCATTGGGTTAGACATAGAAATACATGAATTTTTTTAAGATAAGGCACATATATACAAGTAGACTACATCCCAAGAGTCTAACATATATCATAATAATACTTGAATGATAATAGTAAGTACACATTACATTTTATATCAAATATTCTAATGCTATGCAATATCTACACCATGTTTAATGTTTTAATAATTACTACTAAGCATAAAAATCAACTCATGAATACATAGAACACATTCATTGCCCTAAACCTTGTTTTTCCCAAAAAACACAAGATGTCTAGTTTGATATTGATATGATAATTAAAAGAATACAATTTTATAATACCACTCTCACACTAAAGTTACCAATTCAAGTTTTATACCCACTAAAAATATAACTATATTATTTTAGTTATAAGAGAAATATATCACAATATTAGGGAGTTTAAATTAAAATATTGATTTAATTTGTTACATAAATGAAGTTTATGAACCCTCCCAAAAGCTACTACAAAAGGTGAACAATTAAAAACCTCCTCTAATAAATCTTGGAATATAAAAGGAAGAAAATAATAATTGTAACTCGTGCTAGTAGTTTATTCCCATAGAATATTCTCAAAATAATAATTCTTATATTAAAATAACCTAGTGATTATAGCCAATATATAACACAACAATTATAGTAATTATTACTAGGAAAAAGTTTCATAGATTATACCATTGTCCAATTCCTCTCTTGAGGAATAAAAAATTATCATTATTTCTTTTTGTGGAGCACATAAGGAGGTTGACTTATTTAATACAGTATAGTTCATCTCCAATATCATGAGTTGATGTCATACTATTATTATTTCTACGAGACTCTTAGGATGTAGTCTACTTTTGCATATGTGTTTATTTAATTTTTTTTACATCATCTAGTTAGATCCCAGTGGGGATGTTACACACTTGCTCTAGTATTTCATAAAATAAAACCTCATACAGGGCATCATACAAGTGCTTTTTGACCCACTCCCTTAGTTTATGCTATCTACAAGTTAAATGCCTCAGCATAAAGTTATCTTCCACTCATTCTAGCTAGTGTTAGATGTTATTGAGGGAGATTTGAAGCATTGTTCTCATGCAATGGCACCATTGTAGAAAAAAATTCAATAGGTCCCAACAATGGAATCAAAATGTTGTATAAAAGTAGGTGTATTCAGTCATGGGCCTAGTTAAACACTTATCTAGCTATCTAAGTTAGATTTAGGCTTGTTCCAACATGGCATAATCCTTGAATAATATTATAGTACTCAACATTTAACACTTGATTGCATTGACATCACTTCACATAAGGTGCAAGCCTTATGCACTCACCCAAAGCACAATGAAGAAGGGGTCAGGGTCTATGTTGGGCTAGTTTTGCCATGGTGTAACTCTATCCTCTAGGGATTTTGGTTAGTATAATGGTGGTGGTGCATTCATGGGTACAAGTCATCTTGGAGTGGAGAAAATTGACCATCTATCAAGTACAGGTAATTATGGAGTAGATCTATAGCTTCATAGGAGTAAGCCCTTGATAACCTTATCTTAACAACATTCAAATGCTTGGAGTACCCATTTGAGGGACTTAGGCTTAGGTTGGCACTTAAGCATAGGTATCATTTCGAGGCATAGGGTCTTGACCATAATTAGAGAATTTATTATATCAGGTGTTAGAGTCCTCATGAGCTACAAGCATGTCATATATGAGTTAGAACAAAAGCTCATAAGAGATCAACATACATACTACAAATTTAAGCATTCAATCCATCAATCCTTACACAAAGCCTTTCATCATTAAAACAATTTCATCAACAATACATATATATCACTAAGAACTAAGAAAATGCTCATATTAAGCTACTAAAGGCCCAGAGGCTCACTAATGAGGAGCAATAAAGGCATCCCAAACTAACTCTAGCTCTAATGGTGAACACTGTATGTAAGACAAATCTGTATACACATAATATTTTTAAATTTTATTAAATATTGATGCTTTACATCTTGCAAGAACCCATCGTGACTCAATATCTTTGAGTGCATGCTTTAAGGGGTGTATTGGGAAAGGGGTGGGTAGACCTTTGGTGCTTCATAAGATTGTTGTCCCTTATTACCACATTATTTCTAATCCATTCATATCTTAAAACCTTTCCCAAAGCTGTTTCTCCTCCCTTTCACATTCCTCTAGTATTTTCCTCTTTTTATCCCTCTTATCCTTGATTTACACCCTTTTTACCTATTCAATACACTAGGTTGACTTGGTCGACCTAGTGTATTCAAGGGTCACTTTAGCTCTTTTGACTTGTTTTCCTTTTGACCAACCTAGCATAGATTTTAGGCATTATCTCAAGAATGTACTAGGTCAACCCAATCAACTTATAATAGCCAACATGTCTAAATGATTTTTAGGTGAGATACTCCTATGTATACAAGGTCATTTTTGTCATTATTGAGAATATGCAATCAAGAGTTATTATTCACTCATGCTTCTTCATAATCTGCTCTTCCACCATTCTACTTGAGGAGTCTTAGCTTAGGTTTCTTATTTGAAGAATCTAGTCTTGTGGATAGATCTTGGATACTTTATCCTAACAAAGTGATCTTTACAAACCACAACAACCTCTTGCAGAGCTCAATCAGCTAAGGGAGGGATCTAATCATGATGAGTTCACATTTGGGTAAGTATATTCTAACTTTGTTCTCCTCTCTTTTAATAGATATAAGTAGTATAAGTGTTGGCTTGAATAATATTACTCTTCATATTCTATATATTAGGGTGTTACTCATACTTAATTTATTTGAAGTTCCCTATACATATTTGATTTATTTTGCATCTAACCCCTCACATTGTGCCACAAGCTTTAGTGTGCACTAGATTATTATACTTTTCTTGCTATTAGAATAGTTTACTCTCTTGTTTATTAGCATAAGTGAAATATCAAATCATAGGAATCTTTTAGGGTTGTTATGCAATTGTGTTAGATTGTAGGCTTTGGAACCATTCCTAACAGGATATGTTGTGACAAGTGATACAAGTGATCCCTTAATTAGGTCTAGAAGATCCTCATATTGGTCATGCTCCATATTAACAAGTGTATCCCCAATAAAAAGTGTAGGTGTGCTCTATCTTATCTAATCCAGGATTAATTCATGCACATCATGTAATTTTGATTGCATACATTCTAGTAAACCTGATGTGAATCCAACCCTTGTTAGATTTTTTCACTTTTATTTCATTATTTTGTCATCATTTATATCATATATTTTGACATACTGGTTCGATTATGTCAACATAGATTTATTTTTCTTTGTGTACAAGAAAATGCAATTGGATCAATCAGGTTGACATAGTAAAGGTTTTTAGCACTTTTTAGAATACCAGTTCAGCCTACTAGGTCAACCTAGTGTATTTGCAATCACTTTGTAGTAGTTTCTATATAGTCTAATCGATCAGATTGACCTATTACATATTAATATTTCCAAACTTTTAGATCATCCTACTAGGTTGAACAACTCACCCTAGTACATTTCTAGACTTCCAATCCAACTGACCAGGTTGACCAAGTTGACCTTGTGCATTTTCAATACTTTTTCAATAGATTTTTGTATTGCCTGGTCGACCAGCTTGACCCAGTTTTTAGGTTTTGGATCAATAATTTTTATCTCTGAACCATCAAGGTGAGTTTATATACTTAAGTATATCTATATTTCTATACTTTATTTTCAAGTTTATAGCCTTCAAAACTACTTCTGTATAACCAATTAGATCAACCTAGTTCTATGTCCTGTTTACTGTCTAAAAACAAATAGATCAACCTGGTCGACCTAATAGGTTTTTTAGACCCTATTTTCAATAGTGCTAAATTGACACTCTTGACCTAGTTCTATTTGTTGTGCATATAGTGTTTTCACTATAACTTGTTTCAAAGTTGGAATTCACCTTATATACTAATCACATCTTTCATTTCATCTATTTGCATGCTTAGAATAGTTCACATAGTCTAATTAGGAGGTTTTTAATTAATTTATTAGTTGTACTATTTCTATTTTATGCACACATAACCAAATAACTTAACATCAAAAAGCATTTTAACATTTTACTACCCAGGCCAACCTACTTGGATTTCATCACTAAGGGGGAAGCCAAATTGATACTCTGGTTAAGTATAAATTGTGGTTAATGGTATATTTTGGTTATGTACCCAACACTCTTATCACTACAGAGTGTGAAGTGAGGGTATAGGCCCCAATACCAAGCCTGTATCATTTCCAATACAATCCCTTTCATCCTAAACTCACCTAAAACCATCTGTAGATTGCTATTTAGTACCCTATTTACAACCAAATTTCTATCATTTAAAATCATTCTTAAATAATCTCAAATTCTAGGTTGACCAATTATCTAGCTTTGCTTTTCAAGTTGTTTGCTTGCTAATTATTCAATTGTGTGTGCAATAACTTGCACTAACCAATATTAGTGCAATATTTTTGATTTGTGTGCTTTAATTGGATTGACTAACATCAATATAATTGATTGTTTTTTTAAATTTGACATTAAATTTCTTGGATCATCTATAAATTATCTTGTTTTATTCCCTATCTTACTATCAATCTTTTATTTTTCCCTATTTACTATACTAGGTCGATCTAGTCAACCTAGTAGTATCTTAGACCTTATTTTCTACCCTTTTTCACTACACTAGGTTGTCTTAGTCGACCCAGTATAGTCTATAGGTCCTATTTTTTACACTAGGTCAACTTAGTTGACCTAGTTCTGTTTCCTATTATCCCTATTTATCAACATAATTCTCTATCTCTTTCATTTTGCATTTTATTCATTTTTTAAAATTCGAATGAGGTCTCCTATTAGATATTTTTTGACAGTCTTAATCCATTTAGATCCTATATGGGATGTTCATTTCTCTCTTTCTTTTCCTCCCAAGAGAACAATCACTCTTGGGGTACCTCTTCTCCTCCTTCACCTTTAAATTGTCATATGGTTCAAATAATACCTCAAGATGAAGTTGATAATTCCAATCCTTTTTACACCTATCAAGAAACTTCTCAAAATATTCAAACCAATGTATGAGTGATTGACACAAGTTTGCTTAATAATCTTGTCAACAACCCTCCTTCCAATAATCCTCCCCACACTAATTTGGGGAGTGCTCCTTCTAACACCAACCCACCACCTGATACAACCCAACTATTAGCTCAAGTAATTCAATAAATGAACATTATACAAAAATCTAATACCAATCAAATGATGCAACTTCACCAACACTTAATCAATGTGACTAATCAACATCCAATCATGCATCCTCAAGCTAATCCTAACTAAAAAACTCCACCTCTCAGAGATGCCTCAAGTAATTTTATTCCTCAACCAATAATGAATAATAAGATGCTTCAAACCATTCAAAATGAGCCTTTAACTCCCTTAGTTATAGCTATTAACATTGGTAACATATCACCAACTATCAAATATGATGGGACTAAAGACCCCACCTCATTTTTAAAAGCCTTTGGTAATCTCTACAAAGAATGGATCCAAACTAATACATTTTCCACTACTAAACTCTTAGTTAAAAATTTTACTAGTGATGTATTAGAATGGTATACTCAATTACTTCAACATTATATTTATCAACTTGAAGATTTGGTCAATTATTTAGTTGAAAAATTTCAAAACAATGATCTTCCTAAAAATTGTCTTAGCCATTTCATAAATGCCAAACAAACTCCTAACTAATTAGATCATGTATTTATTAAAAGATGGAAATCCCTAGCTCATAAAGTTGATCATAATATGTTTGATGATAACTTATTCAAACTCTTTACCACTATTTTATCTCCCCCTCTTCAATACAAGGTTTAAACCTTTACTCCTCAAACTCTTAATGAAGATCTTGACTAAGCTAAACAACACAAATTTTTCATGAATCAATTCGATCCTAATTCTAAGCTTCTTAAAGGATCTTTCCAAACATCCAGTGATATCACTAGTAGCACTTTTCAAGCCAAATTAGGAGTTGCCAAAAATGATATTCCTTTACCATCTCACATACCTATTTTGGTACATCAAATGAGATAATTTTTACTACCCTCTAAACCTTTAGTATATCCTAATGTTCCTCCTAAGTGGTATGATCCCAATCTCTTTTGTTGTTTTCATGTTGACATTAGACATCATCATCAATCTTGTAGAGGGATTTCTAAATGTGCTATTTCTTACATGCTTGGTGATTCATTAGACCATGAAACCATGATTAAACATCATCATTAGGAGTACACTAATGCTTCTCAAAAATGATAATCCTATAAGGCTTCTACATCTAATAACCAAAAATCTTCTTCCCATAATCAAGCAACTTCCAAGATTGTTTATGCAATTAAAAATGATATGATTAATACTTTAACAAATCTCAATATGTCAATATACTAAAGTTAACTATCATCAAAAGCCTACCCACAAAGTTCTTGTTACCAAGCCTAATAAACCTTCTTTAGAGGAATAATTGCTTAAAGACACCATTACCATCATTATTTAATCAGAAGCACACGAGGAACAACTTCCTCTTTTTGATCCTCCAACCACATATATTCCTTCAAAGTCTAGTGTGTCTTCTAAAACCTATCTCTCTTCTTCTAAATCTCATTGGAATTTTCATGAAGAATTTAACTCTATGCCATGTAAGATTCCTCTTATGGAGTTGGTTTTCACTTAAGCTTATCATCTTAAATTTCTTATGCAACAAATCCAAGAGATTGAAGATCTATCTTCCTTAGAAGAAGAACCACCTTCTATTGATTCTCAACCAACTAACATTAATACCATTGAATCTATGTGTCCTTCAAAACTTTCATTGAATTCCTTGAAGAAGACATGATTAATGATGAAATCCTCTTTCATGTCAATGACCCACCTCTCTTCATCAAAATAGCCATTAATAACACCCTCATTTGAAAATTTCTAGTTGACAAAGGTTCTAGTATTAATGTATCCTCTTTATGGCTTCTACAACAACTTGGTTATAATAAAGGTCATCTTAAAAAAACCCGTCTTACTTGTCATGGTTTTGAAAAGACTAATCAAAAGCCACTTGGTTATATATGGCTTTCATTAACCATTGGTCTTACGACTATTCAGACCAAAATCATGGTTCTTGACCTTCCTTTATCTTAAAGCATACTCTTTGGTCATCCATGGACTCATCGAATGAGGGCCATTGCTTATTTCAGTAGTCATTGCATTAAATTTCTCCATAACAGAAAATGCTATAAGCATGAAGTTGATCCCAACCCATGAAGTATCCAATTAGCAATGATAAATCACAATATCATATTCCTATGATCCCTAAAACTAATAATGATCCTTTACCTAATTTCATCAATATAAATATTGATTTACAAGTTACTCTTGAATATTTGAATGATGATGAGCCCAATGAATTACAACATACTTGAAACACCACCAGATTACCTCTATATATTTCAAAATGGATTCATCTTTCTCTTTTACCTTGGGATCATACCATTCCTCTCATGGATGAGATTACCAATTTTCCCCCTCCATGCAATTTTCAAGAGCCATATTTACTTGAAGATGATTTTACTTGCAATGATTTCAAAGTGGATAAATTGTTTAAAGATCCTCTCACCATGTCTCCTAGAACATATAGTAATCTTGGGATTTCACCTCCTGAAGACCCTCCTCAATCCCAAGCATGTACAATTTTTCCTATATATGATGACAACTATATCATGACCCAAGCTCAATCAAGAGACTTGGATGTCTTACATTATCAAAAGACCTTAGCCCAAATTCATGCTTTCAATTGAAATGTACATACCATTTCTATAGATAGACACTTAGAACCTAAGGGTTATGTGCTTCCTATTAATCATCTTATCAATTCTCCTTGGGTGGTATAAAAAATTAAACCTTCTGAACCTACAAAATCACTTTCACCTTCTCTACATCCTTTGGATCCTCCCAAAAAATCTAATCTTTCTCCCATCAACACTCCAGTTATCTCTTCCAATCCATCTACTTCTTATACTCCTACAACCACACTTGATGCCAAGGTAACCAATGTTCATCAAATACATTTTGAATATAATCATCATGGTAACCAAATTTTAGATCTAGAAGTAGATGTTGAGTATTGTGGTCCTCTTCCTAATTTTCCTAGTGATGAAGCTATTCTTGAGTTACTTTATGCTTGAGAACCTCAACTAACATGACAACATCCGAACTTGGACATTTTAAAACTAAAACTCCTCACTTTAACAACTTTATGGCTAGAATTGATCCTAAAACTAATCCAATTTCATCTTTACCCAATGCACCATACCACTTTTAAGATGGTGATACTGTGCTTATTGAAGAAACAACTCATATTGAATGGTACTCCATCTTGCCCTTGATTGATCATAGTTTCTAAAGAATTTTCACCTTCTAAACATTATAATTTTATCTTATTTTTAAATAAGTATCAAGAGGCATTCACATTATCTTACCAAGACATCCCTGACATTGACCCTAGCATAGTGGTCCATACCATCATTACCTATCCTGATGCCAAACCTATGCATCAAAAGCAACACAAATTTCCTCCTAAATTTACCAACTTATGCCATAAAGAAAACATCAAAATATTTGATGGTAAATTTATTAAAATTATGGATTATTTTGAATGTGTTTCTAATATTGTTCCTATTTGGAAAAAGGTCACTATGGTCATTTGTGTTTGCATTGATTTTTGCAATCTTAATCTTGTTTGTCCTAAAGACAAATTTCTTTTGCCTTCAATAGATGCTATTATTGATTCCATGACTGGATATGAAATTTTATCTCTTATGGATGGATTTTTGGGATACAATCAACTTCATATAGCTCCCAAGGACCAACATAAGACTCCTTTTGCCATGGAATAGGGTACCTATTTTTATGTAAAAATTCCCTTTGGTCTTAAAAATGCTAGGGCCACTTACAAATGTGAAATGACTCATATATTTCATAACCTGATCCATAAAATTGTTGAAACATACGTGGATGATCTTATCACCAAATCCAAGCATCATAAAAACCACCTTTCCAATCTTGCCATCATCTTTAACCATCTCCTTAAATATAAAGTCTAACTTAATCCTTTAAAAAGGTTTTCAAAGTTACATTGGGAATTTTTTTAGGATTCTTAGTCTCTCTCCATAGTATTGAGTTGATCTAGCCAAGATTAATGCTATTATCAACATGCCCATTCCTCATTCTATTCCTGATATTCATACCTACTTAGGCAAACTTGGGGCAATTAGATAATTTGTTCTTGATATGGCTTATAAAATTCACTCCATTAATTTCCTTCCTAAGAAAGGTACAACCTTGGAATGGATAAATCCATGTCAAAAAGAATTTGACAATATGAAAGAGTCATTGCTTCATCCAACTACACTTTGTTCTCCTTCTAATGATAAATCTTTGATTCTTTATACTTCTTCCACATTTATTTTAGTAGGGGCAATGCTTTCCCAATAGGATGATACAAGAAAGGAGTATGCCATTTACTATATTAGCTGAAGCCTCATCAATTATGAAATGTGTTATACTAAAATTGAGCATGATTGCCTCGCTATCTATTTTGCCACTGAAAATCTTCTTCACTACATGTTTTACCAAATCACCTATGTCATCATTCATTCCAAACCCCTTCATCATTTCTTCTCCAAAGCATTTCTTCTAAGAGATAGAATTGGCGAGTGTATGGTCTTACTAATGGAATTTGATCTTCGCATTGTCACACAAAAATATGTCAAAGGGCAAGTCATAGTTAACCAACTTTCCATAGCTCCTATTCAAACTTGTTCTTCCCTTCAAGATAACCTTTTGGATGATAATGTCTTATATATTGAAGGTCTTAATCAATTAATTTCTATTAAATATTATTTTCATAGCTTTATCACTGATCTTGAAGCTAATCAACTTGATGAATCTTCCCCTCCCTTTGATACTACTAAATCAAATGTATTTATCAAAGAGCTTCTTGAAATTAATGTTGAATTACATGAAAATACTTGGATCTTCCACTTTGATGGCACTAAATGCCTTCAAGGAGTTGGGGTAGGTTGCATTATCACTAGTCCTTTTAGCAAGATCATTCCTTTAGCTTTCCATTTTACATTTGATGTCACCAATAACATGGCCGATTAAGAAGATATTATCATAGGTATGAGAGTTTCTCTTGATTTAGACATACAATAACTTCATGCTTTGGGTGATTCTCAACTCATTTTCCGTCAATTTAGTGGTGCCTATCAATGTAAAAGTGAAAACCTTATTTCCTATCATCAAATTACAATCAATCTTGCCAAGTATTTTATCTCCTTTATAATTGAGCCTATTCTTAGAGATCAAAATTCCATTATTGATTCTCTTACCTCTTCAACATCTCTTTTTCATCCACATAAGGTTCTTTTTTATCTTTCTTTTATCATACAAATAATCAAATCCCCATCATCTACTCATCCTCTTGATTCAATTATTTTCCACATGAAAGCTATCACCATCAGATAATGCTCATGGTATCAATATCTCATCCAAATATTAGAACATCAAACTTATCCTCTTGACTTGGATTCTCATGAAAAGACATGTCTCCACAAACAAGCCTTAAAGTATGTATTTAGACATAACATCCTTATTATCACAATGTTGAAGGTACCTTGCTCCATTATGTCATACATGATGAGGTCCATCTTCTACTTGAAAAATCACATGGGGGCATTTATGATAGTCATTACAGCAAAAATGCTACAACTCACAAATGCCAATGTATGGGTCACTATTGGCCTGCTCTAGAAAAGGATGCTATTGAATATGCTAAAAAGTGTAATCCTTGTCACCTTCATTCATTCATTCACCACTAGCTAAACTTCAAACCATTGAATCTCCTTAGATATTTTCCACATGGGGGATTAAATCTCATTGGTAAACTTCCTCACTCCCAAGACGGACATGTCTTTCTTATCACTATTACTGAATACTTTACCAAGTGGATAGAAGCCATGCCCCTTGTTAATTTTACTAGTCCTACCATATATAAATTCATTATAAACTAAATCATTTACCATTTTGGCATTCCTCATACCATCATTTCCAATAATGGTGGTAAGTTTAAAAATAAACATGTTAAAAAACTTTTCACCAAATTTAAGATTAATCATAAATTTTCCACTCCTTATCATCCATAGTGCAATGGTTAAGCTAAGGCCACTAACAAGATTCTCAATAAAACCATTCAAAATATAATTCATAAAACCCACATGGATTGGCATATTCATCTTTATCCTACACTTTAGGCCTAACAGACTAGCATTTATACTACCACTGGGGCAACTCCATTTTCTCTAGTCTATGGTTCTGAGTCAGTTCTTCCTATTGAAGTTGAGCTTATTTCTCTTTGCATATCTCTTCATGGCATCATTCTTGATGAGGGATTTCATGAGGCTCAACTTCATGCTCTTGATCTACTTGATGAACGTCACCTCTCTACCTTACAACATAAGCACCAATATAAGGCTCGCATTTCCCAACAACATACCAAACATGTCAAAATTTGCACATTTAATATTGGTGATCTTGTCCTTAAATTAGACTACACTCATGAAAAAAAAGGAAAGTATGCCCAAAATTTTTGGGGCCTATACTTAGTTAAATATATTCTTGGTCCAAGTACCTAACACCTTCAAACTAACGAAGGCCATGTTTTCAAAGAACCCACCAATGCTCAATTCCTCAAAAAATACTTTGCCTAATCATTTCCTTCTTATTATTATTTCTATATATATATGTCTAATAATTTTTGAAAGTTACTTAAGCATATATCTATCTCTCTACATTAGTTCCCTCTTGTTCACAAACCTGTAAAACCTCCTTTTTGTTCTTTTGGTTTCTTGATGTACCATAGTCTTCATTATCTTATTTTTTTCATTCTTCTTTTTGTTTGCTAATTTTGATTTATCACCCCTTGGGTTGTTATTTTGTGATTTGCTTTGTAAGACTGAAGATAGAACCCAACATCCCTAAAAAAACCACCATATTTCATCTTATTTTCTTTTCCCTTTTTGCTGCTTGCCAAAGCTATTTTGACATCCTTTGGGTTTTTCTTTGTGAGGTGATTTGTAGAAAGGATCCCTCATTTTTTCTTTTCTCTTGCTTATTAGCACCCTCATGGGTCTCTCTTTTATGATTTTATTTGTAAGACCATGGATAAGACCTGACCCTCATAAAATTACCATTATTTTCATGTTCTTGATCCTTGGTATTAGTTATTAGCTTTTGCTTCTTTTACTAGATGGGATTTGCACAACAATCTATGTTTGCATGTTTTCCTCCATTTCCCTCATTCTTATGATAAAGAATCACACCTTTGCTATCATTATATCATGTATTTTTGTTGTTTGTCATATTTTTCTTGAAATTTAAAGTAATTTAAATTGTTTCATGTGTCGTTCCTCTTGATTTCCCCTTTTTTTCATCTCCTCATTGGATAAAATAAGGTCAAAGTCAAGATAGCACTTTTATCTCACTTGGATTTATGAGAATCTTAGACCCCATGCTCTTTGAAGTTGTCTCTCTTAGAAACCTTGTCCCAAAGTTTTAGCAACCTTGTTTGGTTTTCCAAATTCATATGAAGGAAGAATAGAAAAATCCATCAAAAAATTAAAAAGCCAAATCATTTGAACACAAAAGGAAATGATATCTAAAATGCAACATCCAAATCTCAAAATTCAAATCTCAACAAAAGACATGATTACAAGCACATATCCTATCTCCAATTGAATCTCAAAATTCATAGTTGGCTTCACATAGAGCCAAAGTCTTTTGGCGTATAGTAGGTTAGTAGATTGGAATAGGATAATTCAATAAAATCTATGGTGCTACCTACTTTATAATTGCAAGTACCCAATCTTTGCAATAGACCAACAACTCTATAAGGGGTATTGAAGAGCGGGGAACACATCATGGGGAGGTAGGTCCATTTTAATTTTCATGCATATAGCCTTCATGTGATGATCTATATACTCCATTTGTTTACCCAAGACTTGTGTTGCTAAGAGAAGTTCTTCATAGTTCTTAAGGTTGAAAGTCCTCTTATTTTGACAAAACCTATTTTGAGTGTCTCGAATTTGATAAAGAGTTCTCTCTACCTTTGTTTTTCCTACATTTCCCCCTCCAACCATTTCATTTCCCCCCCCTTGATTGAAAAATTATGATACCAAATTTGTTTTCCCTCTTCTTTAAATTCCTTCTTCTTCATCTATTATAACCATGCTAGCACTACTTTGTTTCATTTTTATCTACCTTTAGATGTAAAATAACATGTTTGAGAAATTGTGGATCACCTTTTTCTTTCACACCAAATTTTTTTTCATTTACTAAACTTACTTTACTTTCCCTTTCTCATTTATCATGATTTTTCAACTTATTGTTTTAGACACCTGAGTTCACACTCTTTTTCCATTGTTGAGTGAGATGTGGTTTGTTACTGCTCACCCATCAATGTTGGTTTCCATTTTATGCACCTTTTTCCATTGATGATGGATATGTGGATTGTTACTTCTCACTCATCAATGTTGTTTTACCATTTTGTTTTTCTTTTTACCATTGATTTGTCTTGCTTATAATTTCTTTTTAAACATGTATCCTTGGTTTGAATTGGTGAGTTTGCCTTTTCTTACTTGAGGTTTACTTGTTTGAGTTTTTTAGTCTTTAGTAGCCTTGGATCTTTGATTACCTAATTTACTCTTGTTTGACTTGGTCATTTGGTCTAACATAGCACCTATCACCCAACTAGCCAAATTTGCAAGTACGTCCCATCCACATAACCCTAGCTATCTTGGTTTTTCTTGCATTTGATTGTTTTTGTTCCTTAGTTTTATATTTTTAGGTTTGTTGAAAAAAGTCTCTATGCCTTACACAATCAAAACTAAAAACACAGTTGACAATCATCTTATGATAAAAGGTAAGTCAAGGTACACATCCATTTTACTTTCCAATTATTTACTTTTTAGATTAGTTTTCCCTTTTTAAAATTTGATTTTAGTTATTTTATGATTTTTAAAATACTACAATTTTTTTTAGAATCAGCATTATATGTGTCCTTATGTTCTTTCTCAAAGCACCATCCCCTGTTACACCTTAGTGACACGTGCTAAGCTTTGAGTGGGGCATATGTATACACATAATATTTTTAACTTTTATTAAATACTAATGCTTTACATCTTATAATAACTCATCGTAACTCAATCTCTTTGAGTGCATACCTTAAGGGGTGCATCGAGAAAGGGGTGGGCAGGCCTTTAGTGCTTTATAGGATTGTTGTCCCTTATTGGCACATTATTTTCAATCCATTCATCTCCTAAAACCTTTATCTATGTTATTTATTCTCCCTTGCACATTCCTCTAGTCTTTTCCTCTTTTTATCCTTCTTATTTTTGCTTTAAACCCTTTTTATATGTTTAGTACACTAGGTTGACCTGGTCGAGTTAGTGTATTCTAGGGTCACTTTATCTCTTTTGACTTATTTGCCTTCCAATTGACCTAACACAAACTTTTTAGGCATTAGCCCAAGAATGTACTAGGTTGACCTGATCAACCTAGCACGATTGACATTCCTGAATGATTTTTGGGTGAGATACTCCTATATATACAAGGTCATTTCAGTTATTATTAAGAATATGTAATCAAGAGATATTATTTGCTCATGCTTCTTCACAATTTGCTCTTCCACCATTCTACTTAAAGAGTCTTAGCTTAGGTTTCTTATTTGGAGAATCTAGTCTTGTGGATAGGTCTTGGATGCTTTGGCTTAACAAAGTGATCCTTATGAACCACAAAAACCTCTTGTGAAGCCCCAGTGGCCAAGGGAGAGATTAAATCATGATGGGTTCACATTCAAGTAAGTATATTCTAACTTTGTTTTCCTCTCTTTTAGTAGATAGAAGTAGCATAAATATTAGATTGAATAATATTACTCTTCATATTCTATGTATTAGGGTTTTAATCATACTTACTTTATTTGAAGTTCCCTATACGTATTTGATTTGCTTTGCATCTAACCCCTCAATTGTGCCACAAGATTTAGGGCACACTAGATTATTTTAATTTTCTTGTTATTAGAATAGTTTACTCTCTTTTTTATTATCACAAGTCAAATATAAAATCATAGGACTCTTTTAGGGTGGTTGTGTGATTGTGTTAGACTGTAGGCTTTAGAACCCTTCCTAACATGATATGTTGTGACAAGTGATCCCCTAATTGGGTCTAACAGATCCTCATATTGGTCATGCTCCCGTATAACAAGTGTATCCCCAATTAAAAGTATAGGTGTGTTTTATCTTATTTGATATAGGATTAATTCATGCATGTCATGAAATTTTGATTGCATATATAATCCACCAGGGCTTCGCTACTCTAATATTCTCCTTCCTTGTTAACTAGACTTAGACCACTTTTATAGTACTTTGGGAATCTTAGTGCCATAGGGAATGGAGCATGTCAATTATTGAACTTGCACTAGATGTACACATTATGTCATCTCTACTACGCTACCTCTAATGAGCTATAACTATCTTATGCACTTACTTCCTAATGAAAATTGGGCTAAAAATGAGTTAGTTAGCCACCTACTAGCTAGCACCACTAGATGACAAAACAACAATCATGATAAGTGATTACCTTGCACCCAAATGTCTATTGTGTTAGCGTAGATCCTATAATTAGATGAGTTTGGGGCCCAATAATACATCTGATACTATGATTGATGCCTTTTTAGCATAAATAGGTGAAGGCAAAATGGACCATCCCATTTATTTTGTAAGTAGAAAAATGACCAAGGTATAATAGAACTACACCATAACTAAGTATAAGGTTCTTGCCATGGTCTAAGCCCTACAATTTTTTTGACAATACTTATTGGTGGCCCCCTTCATCTTCTTCACTAATCATGAGGCACTTAAGTAACTAGTGAACACACCCATTCTCCATGGGCAAATTTATGAATGGATTATTCTATTTCAAGAGTTCTAGTTCTCTATTGTATACACCCTAAATTGGTCAAGCAACCACATATATCATGTCTTTTCAAAGTCCTTTTCACATGAGACTCTAACTTGAGAATATGAGCCTTGTTCTCACTAGCCATGTCTTTGTTTTGCTTGTCTCAATTTTATTTCTCATTTTGTCACCTTTTTGTTATCTCAATCAACTGATCTATACCATCAGAGACCCTTAGACTTGGCCTGTGTCAATCCCAACCTATTTTTTTGAGTCTGAAACAATTTTTTTTGGTGGAATACAACGTCCAACACTTTTGTCCTACTTGGTGTCATTGTCCAACGGTCATTTTTCCTTGCTTAATGGGTCTTAAACCCTTCTTATCCCCTCCTTCAAGTTTTATTTATCTTTTTTGATGTTGGTTAGCACAAATAAAGATACCAAATTAAAACTAAAGAGTATCCTATATAAATGAATTCACAAGGTATTTTACATCTAGAACTTACTACTTTGGCACACAAAATAATTAAAACTAGTCAATAATATAACTTAGAATTCTACATCACACATATATTTGCATGTTTGATAAAAGGAAGGACCTAGGTGAAAGTTCATTCTTGCATCTACCATGCACATTGATTATGCATGTTCCTTAAAGGAGAAATACATTTAATCAAAAACCCTAGCTTGAGGATTGATGTAGGTAGTGATCAAGATAGCAGGGGTTCTAGATCATGTGATCATACTTCCCCTAACCCAATTTTTTCCCTTTTGGATTTTGATATGTTTGTTGTTTCATTTGTGTAGATAAACTTAGGGTTTGAGAAGAAAATAGGTCATACAACAACATAGATAGGTGATTGTAAAGAAATAAGACACCTATAGGACCCTAAAATTAGATTGTACTAGAATCCAAAATCAGAAACCAAAATGGATAATAGTGCTAAAATTGGACAACAATGTTGTACACCAAACTATCCACTTTTTGGCACTCCTATCCTTTCACCCAAAAAAGGTTATATTAGGTTAACAATACCTTCCCAGTCTTGCATAACAATTTTCAAACTCTGTATTAGCCATCTTATTTTGTTTTCGACCTAAGTTATACTTCTCCTTATTTATTACTATTTTTAAAAAGGTGAAAAAGACAAATAATTTAAAAAATAAAGGCTATATTTTTTTATTGATTTATTAATCTAGAGCCTTAACTAAGATAAGAATAAAACTCCATTATTCCTGGATAAGTTAAATCATTTGGATAACCCAACTTACTTTAAACAAATCTCAAACCCTAGGCATCCCTAGGGTTTTCCTTCACATTTTTGTGCAAAAATTCAATTTTAAAAATTTTGATTTTTATATATTTTTTTTATGCAAATTTATTTTAGAATTTAAACTATTGCAATAATTTCAAAATTCTAAAACTCTAACCCAAAACCCTATATTTCCAAACCAGGTCCTTAAACCCCAAGCCTTCCTCCCTCACAATTTTTAGATAACATTTTTGGAATTTTTGTAAATTATTTGGAGTGTCAAAAATATTTTTAAACTCTCCATGTTAGTAGTCATTCTTACATTTATTTTTTTAATAGTACTTTAACATACTCTCTTTGGTGAAAACAATAAAATGGCCACTAAGGCACTTCTTCCCTCTCATCATATAGATAAATTTCTAAATCTTTCTCATAATTATGACAATGAATTGATAAATTTAGAAAATTACACATTATCCAAAAATGAGGATAATGATTTCATTTACAATGAAGAAAATTAATATTTTTGTAATGAGTAATATGATGATGTATGTGAAAGTGATAGTGAAGAAAAAGTTGATGCATCTTCTTCTCTCAAAACTATCTCTTTTCTTCCCTCTTCCAAAGAAAATAATTTTGATAAATGGGAAAGTTACTTTTCACCTCAATCTCCTATGTACAATACATCAAATGTATAAATTAGTCATGCAATTCCAAGTGACCCTCTTATTGGTAATAATTTACTTGCATTTGAACCTAGTTTCTCCCTCTCTTTTTCTATTTCTATGTTCAAATTACAATAATATAAATTAAATAGAATAAAATTTCCAATGCATAGTTCAAATGATCCATATCATGTTCTTAACTTTACTTTGTCATCTCAAAAAATGAAAAAAGAATGTTTAGATGATAACTCTCTTACTCTTACTTCCCATATTGCAAATGAAAATAATGTATGCACTCCATTCGAGGATAACATAGATGCACATAGTATTCCGATTTCACATGACAATTTATTGCTTATTATAAAATAATTAACATCTTCTCTTACCCCTCTCCTTAGTGATAATGGAAGTGATAATGAATATGATAGTGAACATGCAAATGAATATGACAATGTGAGTGAATATGAAAGTGATACTTCTACTTATCCTCTTTCAAATAAACAAAATTTTGATTGTGATAATGCATAGAATAATGATGACTATTATACATTATGCTTCTAACTCTTCTCTCACTCCTTTTCTCAAACATTATGCATTACAAAATGTTGCTTCTACTTCTATGCATGATTCTATTTCAAATGATGCATGTGTCAATGATAACATCACATCTTCTATTTAATTAGAATGTGATTCACTAAATACTAAAGATACCATTGAATCTTCCAAGACAACGTCTACTATATTAGCACCTATTTCTCACTCTTCACCCAAAGAGAATGGTAGCCCACATCCCTCTACTAAGATCCAAGTTACCATTCCTCCAAAGGTTCAAGTTAGCACACCCCCTCTCTATGATCCAATTACTAAATGTAGCATTACCATGGTTAAAATAAATGATCAAATTCAATGTTTAAATGAACCACTTCAAGATAATAATATACCATCCCAAGAGATTATTTTTTTGATGCATGCAGTTGGTGAATTACAACACCAAGCACATCTCCTTACTTTGGAAAACAAGGATTATAAGTCTTGGATGGATGACAATGAATTGCATGGTAACCCTCTTTTTAAAACATTTGTCAAAGCTTCATTACCTAAGCATTTTTAGATACCATCATTACCTCAATTTGATTGAACTAGAGATCCATTCATACACCCTAAAGCCTTTCATAAGGCTTTGCCATCTCATGCAAGTCTTTTGATTCTACTTAAGTTGTTCCAACAAACATTAGTGGGTAATGCACACAATTTATTCTTTCATCTACTCTTTATTGGTTCCTTGCATACATATGATGACTTAGAGGAGGTATTTCTTAGATTTACATATGAAATATGGGCACTCATGTTACATATGAGAAACTTGTCACATTGCATCAGAATCATTCATAGACAGTTAGTGATTATATCTTACAGTTCAAGACTCATATGTTATGCTCTATCTATAAACCAATAGATTTAGAGGTCTAACATATCTTTATTAAAGGGATTTTACAACCCCTCTTAGAGAATATATTATATTAGATAGAGTCCTCTTTTAGGCACTTATGTTATACAATTTTAGCCTTGGAGAAGAAATTGGGATTGATTGAATTAGATTTAGTTGACTGGTTTACTCTGGATTTCACAACATTATCTCCTAACACACAACATCCACCATGTCCTAAACAAGATAGGAGACCATGGATACAAAATCAACCAATTAAGAATAGAGATCTAGTTTCTAGAGCACCATCTACAATATGTACTACAAAGAACAATATTAGGGCACCACTATAGTTTGATTTAGAGTGGGATAGCCCATATGTCATATTATCAACACTACTAGATAAGAGGTTAATCAGATTGTCTTATAATCATCATCGAGATCCATATCTCTTACATAGATAGCCACACCACCCCTTTTGTAACTATCATAGTATTCATAGACACAAAGATAATGATTGTTATGGATTCAAGGCCTATATTAATAGATGTGTTGACAATGACATCATAACATTCACACTGAGGGCACTGATATGTCCTCTATCATAGATCCATAAACCTCATTCCTCTTTGATTGAGTCATCCCAGGACATTCCTTCATAGGAATCATTGATTACTCATTATTAGAATAATGTAGTTTCTAAGATAAAGCCTCATAAGATATCTCCTATCCCACCTACTCATAAGGTTTGGAGACTAGTACATTGAGACTAGCCTATATATAACAGTGTAGTACATTGAATACATATATTAGTTGTATATACATATCCAACATAGTCATAAGCACTACAATAGAGATTTCAAGGTCCTATCTCATGTAGAAACTCACTATGATCAAGATTAGATGAGTCCACATGACAAAGTAATGCTCTAGATAGATATTCATTATAGATAGGTTTTAGGGATCCATTTCATGTAGCAACCTACTACAATTGAGATTATTTGAGCCCCCATCATAGGTTACAGTTCTATCTTGATCTATTGATCAATCATATGCATCATAGCAGAGGCCATGAGGTGTTATTTCATGTAGCAATCCATTATGACTATGGATAGATGAGCCTCCTTCACAACACACAATTTTAGTTGTGCATCCATTGAGGTTACGTCTTACACAGTCTTCATGTATAGATATAGTTAATGAACCACAAACAACATCAGATACAAGGCATGTTCCTACATAGCATGAGTAGTATGGCCACTTGTTCAGTTGGCCATCAGTGTCTAGATAGTGATACAATAACCATGGGGATGATATGCACATAGTGATATCTTACATCCCCTTCTAGTAACAACTAACATTACTAGTTATAAATAACCATCCCTAGCCAAACCAAATTATCCAAATCTTGATCTTACCAGTATCCTATTTAACCAATCTTAAACTAATTCACTTTATCAAATCAATTTACAAATTACAAAACAACAAAGTTTTCTACTCACATATGATTCAAAATCAAAATAAGCATCACACTTGAACCTATCAAAAAAAATCAAATCACATCCCATATACCATTTTACCAGACATATACAACCTCAACATCAATGCCAAATCAACTATTTCTAATTAACCATTTACAATAAATATACCAATATACTCCAAATCCCATAACATAATATGCATGAGTCAAAATCAAACAAGTATATATATATATATATATATATATATATATATATATATATATATATAACAAGTTTTTAATATATATACACCAATATCAAGTATAATCAGTCATGAATGGGTGTTAGGGCATCACTCTCAGTCTCACTCTCTCCACTAGTGATAGTCTCCCATAATCTACCCTACAATCGATAGCCCTGCACCTCCTCGAGCTATCACATGTCTCTTGTGATGAATCTCTCACTCTAGTAGCTAACCATGATCCTCATGAAATTCCACATATCATATCTAAAGATATATATACTCATCTATGATCTTCATATTAACATATCCAAAATCAGGTGGGGACATCCTATGCCTATCTAACTCAACTCTTAGCTCATATCTCTCCCCTACTACCCTAACATATGTATCTTTCATTATAAAAACCCTATAAAATAGATGGGCATGGATACCATCCATGAATATCTCTTGCTCTATCAATCCTTCCTCTAATGCATCTTTAAGTACATGCCGTGTGAGCTCTCAGAGTGTTGACTCGATTACAGTGTCTTACTAATTATCATCTCCACCTCTTACCCCAACCTATGCTCCATCTTAAGCACATCTCACTTTACCTACAAACAAATTATGACACTAAATTTTCTATATAGTTTGAAATCAAACTAAAAGCAAAAAGTTATACATAGTTCAAATGTAATCACTACTTACCTCCCATCATTTGGTTTAACTCAGGATCCTCATACTTTGGAGCATCCCCTACATGAATAGGTTATAATAGATCCCACCAATGCCTAGCCCACAACATAATATATACATCTATACATCCAAAATCATGCACATCTAGAATATGTATGACCATATCCCTTGCATTTAAAGGTAATGATATGAGCTTAGCCTTAGTAGGCTTTGCATGAGCTTCTACCCTCGCAGACACTCATTCACTTCTTACCCACATCCATGCTATTGGGGCACATCCTATGGTACCCTAAACTATCTAGTAATGTGTTCATACTGAAAGTGATCATATAATCTACCCAAATGGTCATGTATCCAACCACTGGCCCTCTTGTATCACAACTATACTCCATCCTCTACCCACCCAAGAAATATTCTATAAGGCCTCCATATGATGTCACCAACCACTAATTTATCTAAAACCTACCTATAATTGTTCATACCATGAGATAAAATAGCCACTATGATTGTCCACCATTCCCTAAATGGTCGTGGAGGTGCCCACTCTACCCTTGATAATCTAATTGGCCACACAATTGCTATGTGCTCATAGGTCCAATAATGCAATAAGATCACCATGCTCACCCTATCATTGAATGACTCTTGTGTATATGTATAAAGGTCATTATATATATGGGATAACATAGTCCTCCCTCATAAGAATACATTTCCATACACCTCCACACTATGCATAATCATGTGCATCCTATTTTCAATAGATACTCTATTCCCATCTACAACAACAAAAGACGCCAACCAAATAGCCAACCACTTCTGTAAGCATAGAACATTAGACTACATAATGACTGAGAGTAGCACATCACTATCACTATCTCTTTGATTTATACATGAGGGCATACCATCAAAGTACAAATATGCATAATCAATTGCATCGACACCCATGCCATCTTGTACTATCACTCACCACCTACTAACTGATAAATGTACTATACAATACACATCATCTAATGTCATAGTAATCTCCCATATAAGAACCCAAAAAGTACATGTATCTATGTTACACCTCTCACATAAGGTGGTCATCAGATATCAATCCCACTACACTATACTTAGGTCACATACATGATCCAACCCTACCATATCCATATCTACTCTCTCATCAGTAGATAGTGGTAGTAGCCTCAATGTCTCCATTACCTGACCCACTCTCTCATCCACACCTTACCTTGAATCACCAAAAATAACACATTTATTAATCAACAATACCAAATCAAAATCCAAACTAGCACAATAGTAAACAATAAAGAAACATCATAAATTTTTTTTGCCTCTTAGATAATAACACTATAGTAAGGAAAACAATGTTGGACAAGAGCATTGGACTATAGGATAGGAGTGATAGAAATAGAGAAAAATTCCTAAGCTACTTTTAAGCCCTCAAGAACACTAAAACAATCCTAAAAACTAACAAAAACCAAGTATTTTGAGCTACTTACGAGGTTCAAATCACCATTAGCTTGAACTTGGGTTGCTAGTTGCTCAAACTAGGTCATGGTAGGTGCTCATCTCTTCAACATTTTCCTTGCTCCAAAGCTCAAAATATCAACATAGTCAATGCATAAATGACTCAAGAATCAATCCAATTTTGTATGTTAACCAAATTTTTCATTCAAAACAAAATACCATTTTGCTCATAGCTCAAACCTTGTAACTCCATTTTTCAACCTATTTCCTTCCATATAATCATGATAAAGATACCTTCAACATCACTCAAGCTTCTCTCTCTTACTACCTTATCTACCTATTATGGTACAAACATTTATATATTTATCTTATACACAAACATGCACCTTGGTCATCAATAATAAAAACATTTTTCACTATCAATAACATAATATTATCAATCAAACAACCTTTTAATCTATTCACAACATACCAACCTTGTTTCTATTACTATGCCACTAGTCATCACTTTTGGCTCAACTTTCTCTATCACAATTTTTATCCCTCTCCCCAAAAGGGGGCATCATTCATATTATTCCTATTTATACAATTACCCAACATACCCATCCACTATCATAAGTTTATACATCATAGTTCTTACACACAACATTCGAATTATTAGATTCAATTCAGATTGGTCAAGATATATAGTGACTCAAATTATTTGGGTCACTCAACATTACTCAGGACATTCAGAGGGATATAAATTTAATTTAAAAATACATAGACTATTCAAATGCAATGGTTTAGATTATATGGATTCATAATGATTTAGATATAGATACAAACTTAGATACTAGATTTGGGGGCATGTACATGTTATACATCTCACACATATATCTTCATATATCATGACACAATTATAAAATTAGATAATAGACTATAGGCATAGTGCATAGCTTAGTGTTTTAGTTTCCATTTTTGCACATGAGGAATGGAAAGATATGTCATATCACATGTGGTTATACAAATTACCAAATTTTATAGATGCATCACTCATATACCAGATTTGGGGGCACAACACATATGCTCATGTTATTCATCACTTAGGATTATATAGATGGAATGCTAAGACATGCCATTCTCTTCTTCCACATTTAAAATTTTTTTAGAATACACCAAACTATAACCAATTTGGACTCCATGGTCATCTATAGTGGTTGCTATATTATATTACTTAGATCCAAACTACATGAGTTGGTACGAGACAGAGGACAAACATTGGTTTTGGGCCTCTGAACACTTCTCAGTTCTAGTTTAGATATTCAGAGTGGGTGCATAATTTTTTTTCTATTCATAACATAAAAATTTTATGCATACATTCAAATTATATGAGTTTATGTGGGAAAAAGGACAAACATTGGTTTTTGGCCTTGAAACATTCCTCATCTTTAGTTAGATTCAACATAGGGGGAAATAATTTCCCTCCTCCATGATACATAGATTACACATTCAAATTTAGTACAATAGGAATCTACTCCATGGATTACTTCTCTCTCCAGGCACTATTCAACTCTCCATCCACTTCCCTAGCTAAGAAGTGAGTTGGACCCTTGCAACACATTCATCTCCATGTAAGTAGGTTTAGGTACACATTTTCTTCTTTATTTTACTCTAGTATTTAATTTTATTGCATCACTAAAATAAAAGGGGGGAAAATATATACACCCTAAATTGGTCAAACAACCACACATATGATATCTTTTCATAATCATCTTCACAAGAGACTTTGAATGGAGAATATGAGCCTTGTTCACACTAGCCATGTTTTTGTTTTGCTTATATTGGTCTTGTTTTTTGCTTTTGTCACCTTTTCGTTATCTTGGTCAACTAATCTATACCCTCAGAGACACCTAGACTTGGTGTATGTCAGTCCCAACCTATTTTTATAAGTCTCAAACAAAATAATTTTGGTGGATTATAGTTCCTAATGTTCCTTTCCTATTAGGTGATATTATCTAATGGATATTTTTCCTTGCTTAATGAGTCCTAAACCCTTCTTGTCCCCTCATTTAAGTTTTATTTATCTTTTTTGATGTTGTTTAGCATGAATAAAGCTCCCAAATTTAAAATAATGAGTTTCCTATATAAAGGACTTCACAAGGCATTTTATATCTAGCACTTACTACTTTGGCACACTAAACAATTGAAATCATTCAATAGTATATCTCATAATTCTACATCACACATAGATTTGCATGTTTGATCAAATAAGGGACTAGGCAAAAGTTCATTCTTGCATCTACCATGTGTGTTGATTATGCATGTTCCCTAAGGGAGAACTACATTTGATCTAAGACCTTAACTTGAGGGTTAATGTAGGCAATGATCAAGACACCAGGGGTTCTAGATCATGCGATCATACTTCCCATAGCTTAGATTTTTCCCTTTTGCCTTTTGATATGTTTATTATTTCATGTGTGTAGATAGACCTAAGGTTTGAGAAGAAAATAGGTTATATAATAACATAGACAAGTGATCATAAAGAAACCAAGACACCTACAAGACCTTGAAATTAGACCACTCCAGAATTCAAAATAAAAAACTCAAATGAATAATAGTGCCAAAATTGGATAACAACGTCAAACACCAAAGCATCCACTTTTTAGTGCTCCTATCCTTTCACCCAATGAAATCTATATTTAGGTTTATGATACCTTCCTAGTCCTACACAACCATTTTTAACCTATATATTAGCCATCTTAGTATATTTTCTAGCTAAGTTATATTTCTCCTTATTTATTACTATTTTTAGAAAGTTGAAAAAGACAAACAATTACACAAATCAAAATTATATTTATTGCTATATTCTATACTAATATACTATTCCAGATCCTTAATTAAGATAAGAATAAAACTCCATTATTTTCAAATGTTAAATCATCTATTATAATAAAGCTTGGAAAATAAAACTTGGGCTTAGACCATCTATCTTGTATCAACTCTGGTGATAATATAACACCTATAGAAGATGATATTACTAATGCACAACTTTATATGGTTTAACACATCCTAAAAGACTTGGTGGAGATCACCACATTTCTAACATTTAGATTTGTGCCCCAAACCATGATGACTAAGGAGAAGAAATAAATCATAACTCATGATGCCCCTTTTAAACTCATTGGTGGGGAGCTGTATAAATTGATCCATGATGAAGACATACACCAATGTGTCCTAGATTATGAATGAGAATTAATATTAAAAGAGGTATATGTAAGGATTACTAGAGGTCATTGCTGTTTCTATATGATTTTTGCTTTCACATTCAAAAAAGGAAATGAGAAACTAAGAGATATGGTCTAAGGATTGTATGTACCTGGATGAAGTCTGTGCACCATTATCTAGACATTGTGAGAACTCCTCTTTGGTTGTGGAGGATGACACCTGCAAAAGAAAGAGACTAAAATAAAGAAGACGTTAGATGAGGAGATGGTGGGATACCAAGCAAAAGCTTGATCCTGGAAGTACAAACACTTCTTTGAGGGATGTCAACCCACTGATTGATAAAAATAATGTTTGATAAAAGGCAAAATGATAAAAGACTGAAATGATTAAAGACTAAAATAGAAATAAAAGCAAATGCTTACCTAAATGCTGCTGTCGGCCTGGTCACAGTCATCAACGTCGGTTAGTCTGTCGACATCGGTTGGTCAAGTCTACTGACGTCAATTAGTCTATCGACGTCAGTGGGGGCAGTGGTCTTTGCAGCCAATGTCAGTCAGGGTAGTAGTCTTTGGATGAGGTCTGGTCAGGTTTCAGGGCTGTGGACAGGTTTGAGGAGTTTGGGCCTTGTTAATGGTCTGTGCAAGGGTCTAGGAAGAGTTGTAGGGACAATGGACAGAGTGTATGTTCTAAAAAGGGGGATAGAGGTGGTAAGGATATGGGAAGGCATCTCAGCCTTTCCAGGAGGGAGTCAAGTCTAGTCTAGCTGATAGTCTGGTCTAGGGGGTGATATTACTTGGAAGCAATAACTAAAAACATAATGAAAACACAAACAAAATACTTACTTGTGGCTTGCAAAAGGAGTGCTGCTGGTGCTTATACCTGTTATTGATGTAAAAGACTGATGTAGAGTCCCTGTAGTTGCTGTAGCTGGTGTAAAAGCCCTGTGAGAGAGAGAGAGGTCTGGTGGATTAAAGACTGGAAGATTGGCTGATTGTTGAAGGTTGAAAGGTGGATTGAAAAAAATGAGAAAAGGCGGATGCAAAGATAGGAAAACCAGATCCTACATTCGGGTCAAGAATGCAGTTATGAAGAAAATTGACGCCAGTAATATCACCAACGTTGGTCGATAGTTGACCGACATCGATGGCTAGAAGGCAGGGAAAAAGGCTAAAAATAGCCTTTCATCCGTTTTCCCAGCTATCGGGTCAGCGGGTCCGAGGAAGAAAATGATTGAAGGTGGCTTAATAGGCGTGGGAAATAAGTGGGATAAGGGAAATGGGGTCTTAAATCATTTAAGACTTGGCAAGGGGTAGTGGAGGGGAAGTTGGAATAGGTCATAGGGTGATAAATGAGGGTATCCAAGGGCAAAGGAATCCAAGGAGAGGAGAGGTGGCAAGGAGAGAGAGAAAAGGGATTTTTTAATTTAAAATAGCTAATTATTTTAAATTAATAAGTGTATAGGGGTTAGGAGTGGTTATGTGTAATGGGATGAAGGGGACCAAGGGGGGAGAGGATGAGGAGGATGACCAAGGGAGTAGACACGATTTCGGTGTCTACATTTGCCCCTTTTTGTCTTGTTGGTTATTCTAGACGAATTACAAGACAAAAATAGGAGTTGATTACCCCAGGTGTGGGATAAGGTTGATTTTGTCCTTTTAGTTATTCAAGTGAACTGCAAGACAAAAATAGGAGGGTTGGTTGCACCAAATGTGGGATCAGGTATTCCCCCTCAAAGTAGGAGTCGAGGGAAGGGAACTTGGAATCAGGTGCTGATTTGACAGAGTGGATGGATAGGGTGAAAGTGTGAGTGTGAACACTGTAAAAGTTGTGATTACATGTATACCCCTTCATGAGATGGTCAGGTTAAATTGTCATAGGTCAAGGGTTGAGGAGTTCCAAAATTGAAATAATTGGGCCCCAACATTTGGTCGTAGTTGATTGAGTTATTCAATCTAAGCTGAAGCTCCAATGGTCATCATGTTCTAGGTATCTCAGGCTCAGGAAGTGCTCCTGGAAACATGAAAATGTCACAAGTAGTGGGGATTAACCAGCTTGCGATCCTATACTTGTGAAGGTCAAAATGTGGTCTGCAAACAATTTTGCTAACCATTCATAAGGTAGCATACATGCAAAAACAACCAAGGCAACATTGTCTTGGAAGTGGTCAGGGTCTGCGGAGATAGTCGTGATCTCCAAGGGTCATTGGTCAAGGCGGGTTGAGATAGATAGTTGGTTGAATGAATGGATGGACAAAATAATGTGGCCGAGCTAACCCCAGAAGATGCTATGTCAACTGGGTGCTACCTACATAGCCCTTGTTGGGAGGGCCTCAGGCCAATGTAGTTCTCCCTAAAAAGGGAGGAAGGGTCAAAGGTATGGATTGGTCTTGGTCGAGGTCAAGTCACAGATTGGTTTTAGATGAGGTCAAGTCATGGTCAAAAGAGAGATGGTTTGTCCATCAGATAGATGAACAAATGAGGGTGGTTGAGCTAACCCCAGAAGATGTCGTATCATCTGAGTGCTACCTACATAGCCCCGGTCTTAGGGCCTCATACCAATGTAGTTTAGACAAAGAGACAAAATGGTTGATGATTGGTCTGGTCATGTGTTGAAATGATGAGGATAAGATGATGTTGCAACATTTTCCATATTGTGTGATGGTGTGTTCTATAACATTGGTCGAGGGGTCTTTCATCCCTAGCAATTTTCCATATTCATGATGGATGTATGCTAAAAATGAATTGAGGTCTATTTATGCTTCAACAAGTAATGGTTTATGCTTAACATAAATTGTGTCTTGGTCGATAGTTTCCATGTGTATTGGTCTCCATAGAAACTATGTGAAATGGACTAGGATGATGTTTTGTGGTCTGAAAAAGGTTTGGTTGGTTTGGTTTGGTTGGCAAATGATGTGGTTGAATGTGACCAAAGTGTGAAAAAAAAGTGAAAGGCAAATTGCTCTTTCATTGACACGGACTAGAATGACAGCATAGATAGGGGTTGTTAGAACCAAGAGAGCCCCATTCATGCATTACGTCGTTGACTATGGGTTGTGCTAGAGAAGTAACCGAATCACTTGACATTAAGTGAGCTTGAAATCCCTTGAGTATGTTGGGATGATAGGTTGAATATGTGATATGAGAGGAAGGGGTAACCCTTTGTGGCAGGAATAACCTTGCCCCTTTTATAGGTGACCCAAGAATGACTATAGGCATGTCCATGACTTTAATAGCTTGTCAGTCATTTTCTTTTGACGGTGGACTAATCGATGTGGGAAGTCTACATAGGGATGTCATTTTGCTTGGTGGTCATTTGTGAAGCTGATCGATTCGGGAAGCTTCAAAAAGAGTGCTGTCTGTAGCAATATTTAGTCATAGCCATCCTTTGAGGGAGTGGTCTATATTTTGCTTTAAATGATTTTGATATGTCTTGGCCTAGCTGTCCTTCAAGGGAGCAGTCTAGTAATACAACAACTATGTAGCTGTCCTTTGAGGGAGTAGTCCACATTTAGAGTTTTATGACCTTTGATATGTTAGGTATCCCATTTTTGACATGTTTTGTTGATTGAAGTTTTTAGCCATGGACGAGCCTCTAGAGGTTTAAGGGTTCCCTTTTATTAGGACAAAGCATTACTACTTGAGAAAAGGGTTGACGAGTGTTGGGAAACAGGGTTGAAAGGAATAGGAATGATAATGATAGGAGGTTGCTTAAGGGACGAGCTCAAGTAAAATGTCAAGTGATCGAGTACTCGACTAACAGTAGAATGGTCACAGATGTAAGGCACAAAAGGGGATCAGGTTCTAATAAGTCCCTGGGCCATGCTGGTGCATTGATGATAAGGTTTGAGTCAATTAGGAGCAACTTTGCCCCATTTGCCTCTTTCTATATTGGTCACATGTTGATTGATGTTGGATGTGAAGATGGTTGATATATTGTCGGATTGTTTAGTCGATGATTGGTTGATTGATTGGTGATATTTGGTCTATGTTTGGTTGAGGTTATGATTAAAAGGTTGGTTGATGATTGGTTGAGGTTATGATTAAAAGGTTGGTTGATGTTTGGTCAAGGTTGGGTCGAGATTGGTATTTGGTTGATGATTGGTCGAGATTGGGTCAATGGTTTGGTCAATTGATAATTGGTTGAGGTTTAGTTGAGGTTTGGTTGATGGTTTAGTCAAGGTCAGGTTGAATGTTTGGATAAGGTTGGGTTGATGCTTGTTTGGTCGAGGCATGGTCGAGGCTTGGTTGAGGCCTAGTCGAGGTTTAGGATTAAAAGAGTGATTGATATTTGGTTGAGACTGGGTTGAAAAGTTGGTCGAGGCTTGGATGAATTTTGAATTCCCCTAGCGGCTAGGGAGAATGTTTGATAGATTGGTCAAGGTTGGTTGAGGCTTGGTAGTCAGATTGACTATGTTGATGTCGAATAGGACCATAGTCTGGCATGGAGATCCCGATTTAGGTGATGAGGTTTGAGAAGCATAGGTCGGTGTTGGTGATTTATCATAGGGAAGGTCAAGAGGATCCTTAATGAGAAGGGTATCCTTTCTCTGATGTTGATAAATGACAACTTTAAGAGTGCCACAATGCTCAGTGTCATGTCCTGGAGTGTGATGATAGTGGCAAAATTTAGAGTTGTCAAACCAAGATGGTCTTAATCTGAGAGTTGATGAGTGGGATGGTGAGGAGGTTGAAGGTTTGTTGACAATGTGGTCATGAAGAAGGGTGTCCTTCTCCAAACATTGGTGAATGACAACCTTAAGGGCACAATAATGCTCGGTGTCATGCCTAAGCGTGCGATGATACGCACAAATCTGAGTATTGTCGAACCAAGGTGGTTTTGGTCTGAGAGATTGATATGGTTTAAGAGGTGAGAGATTGATGTGAGAAGATTGTAAAAGTTGGTGCAATAGCAAGGCATAAGAACCTGTCAATGGGTTTAGATGTCTTGTTGTAGTGGGAGTTGAGACTTTGTTTGAGAGGCATTGGTCGATGGTTTGGAGGAGATATATGTCTGATGGGTTGAGAGAGTAATGGAGGCAAGTTGCCTCTATGAGATGTGGGAGTGGGAAGCACTCCTATTAAAGTGGATAGATGCGAGCCCAAAATTGAAGGTAATGATGAAGGTGGGGGAGGAGTCCTCCGGTGTGGTTTAGTGGCCTTCTTTGGTTTGGGTTGAGGGCCATCATTATGCGAGGTGAGGTTAGATACGGGTTTGGGTTTAGATGTGGACATAGGCGAGTGAGATGTGGCAATCTCAGGCAAAAGGCAAGAAAAAACTGTGATTGGGTCTTCCTTGGTCAAAATAGGTGAAGAGACTGGTTCTTCTCTTGGTGGAGAAGAAATAGGAGAGTGTGGCTCCTCAAGAGGGTAGAGGGCAGAGATGATTGTGCCTTCGACTTGTGATTGAGGAGTAGGCAAGGTATGGTCCTCCATTGGTAGGAGGAAAGATGAAGGTGGGGCTAATGACATAGGTATGGTCAAGGTGTCCTCCAATATAAGAGAGGTCGATGGAAGACTAATAGGAGAAGAAAGTTCTTCATCCTGTGGAGGAGGTTGGTCAGGGACAAGAGGCGAGACAGTGTTGACCGTGTGTATGTCATGCTCTTGGGAGCTATCGGCCATGGTCTGGACATTGTTTTGATTAGAAGGATGGTTTGGAAAAGGTTGTTTGAAGATGTCGATGTGTTGGTTGGGTGGGGCATTCAGGTTATCCAAAACAAGATCTCCCTTGTCGATCATGTCTTGGACAATGTTTTTGAAGGTTTGGCAATTGTTGATGTCATGGCCTTGGATGCAGTGAAAGTGACAAAAGTTGGCCTCCCTATACCATGTAGGGAGGGCTTTTGAAGGGTCGAATTGCGGTGGTTAGATTGGAGGGAGATTGAGGACCCCCTGTTTGACAAGTTTTTCCAAAATGGAAGCGTATGATTCTCCAAGTGGAGTGTATGAACGTTAGATGTACCATTGTTGGAATTGTTTGGTGATGCTTTGAGACATTGACAGTTGAGATTGGTCAGTTGTTGTTGAAGATGGTGATCTAACGACCATAGTGTTGGCCACTCCTTTGGACTGGAAATTGGTAGAAGAAGAAGGTCTGGAAGAAGAAGGGTCATTGGCTTTTGCATTGGTATTACGCAATTTGACCTTATCTTCTTCAATGGCACAGAGTTCAAGCTTTTGGGCTATGGTGAAAGCTTCATCGAAAGTGCGGAATATTTAAACCCACAAGGTGGAAAAGATATGCCTGGCACATGCTTGAGAAAAGCGCTCGATGAGCTCAAGTTGAGGCAAGGAAAAGGAGAGCTGGTTGGTCAAGCTTCTCCAATGGACGACAAAATTGACTATTGATTCATCGTCAAATTGCCTGATGGAATAAAGGTCTGTAATTGAGACTGGTTTGGTGATATTGATAGAAAAATGGTTGAGAAATAATTGGGCAAGTTGAGTGAATGAAAAGATAGAATGTCTGGTAAGAGAGCTATACCAGTCAAGGGCAGGGCCAGAAAGTGACATGGGGAACGTGCATAACAACAACGCATTGTCATGCGCTATAAGATAACAAGCATGTTTGAATGCTCGTAGGTGCTATTGCGGGTCTTCCTTACTTTGGAAATGAGAAAATTTAGGAAGCTCTTAGTGGTTGGGGTATGGTCAGATCGAGACGGAGGGATGAATGGGTTCATTACAAATTTGTTCATATGAAAGGGCATTATGTGAACCAAAAATAGAAGTCTCAAGATTAGACATTTTATCCATCAACATCTTGATGAGATCGACTGATGGATTGGCAAATGGGGCACCCCCTAGGTTGTAGGGTGCTTGAAAGATGCTAGAAGGGGCATACGACGTAGTCAATTGTGCTTGTAGGGGTGCAACATATGTATGACTAGTCGTTGGGACAGAAGTCGAAGCCAAGGGTGGTTGGGTTATGAAGGTAGAAGGCATAAGTTGACTAGATACCACCAAAGGTGGTTGCATGGTGGCATTGGCAAAAGGAGAGGTAGACACTCCTACATTTATGGGTGCAAGAGTGTGTGGAGTCGAGATAATCAAGTTCTGGTATGATGTAGAACTTGGTTGAATTGCATGTGGTTGAAGGGGTAATGAAACCTTGATGGAGGTCGGTCTAAAAATAGATGGGGAGGCCAAACTTTGCATATTGGCCATGGTCAGGTTAATGGTTGAGGAAATAGTTTGAGTCATAAAAGGTTGGGCAGCGGATGGTGTTAATGTCATCACCGCTTCACCTAAAAGGTCTCGTGTTTGGTTTATTGCGAGATAGTTTTGGAGGGCTTTGACATTGAGGTCCAAGAATCTCTCAAAATCCTTGTCCCCTTCAAGGACAATGGGGGTCTGAGTCAAGGTCGGTCGAGTAGGAGTTCTTTCGGTCTTCGAGTGGAACTCCATTATGGGACTGGTTATGGATAGGGAAGGTGGAAGTGGTTGTTGCCTCGTGTGGTCAACAAAAGTCATGGTTTGACTGCGTGTCAAAACCATTCAAGGCAAGAAGAGGTCAGGTTCTAGAAACTGTGTTTTTTCAGTTTCAAAAACTCAGAATGTGGTTTTGGCAGAAAAAGGGTCGGGTTTTAAGGCTGCTATTTTGGAGGAAAAAGGATAGTGACAGTGACCGATGTCGGTTGAAAAACTGATGTCAGTGAGGACAGGTGGCCGATGTCGGTCAGATAACTGATGACGGCGAAGAAAGGTTGCTGACATCGGTGGTAAAACCGATGTCGGTGACTATGTTTTCCAAAAACTCAAAAAATTTGAAGATTCTTGAAAAAAAAGGAAGAAAGCATCCTCACTAGCTCAACAAAGTAGATAAGAATAGAAAAGATGAAGAACACAAGCAGATCCTAAGCGTTAAATCCTAAGAATCAACTTTTAGAATCTTGTTGGCTTATGCCTTAGATGAATGTGTTTAAGAAGATTGGCTTTGTAGAAGGTCCTAGAAGAGGTAGTCTATGGATGGTTCCAGGTTTGTTTAGGCACTCAAGAGTTTGTGTTAGGTTCCGTACATGGCCTGGTGCTAAGGAGCAAGCTCCCCTCACTTTACGAGTCCAGTGATAAGCTGGTCTCGCGTAGCCAAAATATACTTCTCCTAGAGATTATCCTTTGCTAGAGAATAGAGTGGGCTTTCCCCTTGGTGATGAAATCCAAGTGGGATTGCCGAGACGGGTAAGGTATCCGCTGGGTGATGAAATCCTAGTCGGGCCTTGTCTCATGTAAGTTTTGATGTTTGATTTGTGCAAGTGATTTGCTTGTGTAACATAAAGTGATCTATGATTAATTCATGATGCGGTTTTTAATTACTAGATGTGGACTAAGAAGTGCAAGCAAGCAGAAATGAAATGCAATGTGTTTTAAGCCCAAGTCAAAATGTGAGTTCGAATGAAAACAAGTTGAGAAAGGGTTGAAGAGTATGACTTTTGACTAGTCTAAGATGCAAGAAAAGAAAGAAGAGTTCTTTTTAATCCTGCTTATGATGTCTTTTGGAAGAGAGAGAAGAAAGAGGTGAAAAGGAGAAACCTAATGCACCCTATATGAAAAGAAAGAAAATAACCCAAGGAAGACCCTAGGGTCCCACCAGGTATGCCAGCATGTCTCTATACGATTTTTGCTTTCACATTCAAAAAAGGAAATGAGAAACTAAGAGATATGGTCTAAGGCTTGTATGTACCTGGATGAAGTCTACACACCATTATTTAGACATTGTGAGAACTCCTCTTTGGTTGTGGAGGATGACACCTACAGAAGAAAGAGACTAAAACAAAGAAGACGTTAGATGAGGAGATGGTGGGCTGCCAAGCAAAAGCTTGATCCCAGAAGTATAAAGACTTCTTTGAGGGATGCCAACCCATTGATTGATAAAAATAATGTCTGATAAAAGGTAGAATGATAAAATATTGATATGATTAAAGACTGAAATAGAAATAGAAGCAAATGCTTACCTGAATGCTGCTGTCGGCTTGGTCATAGTCGCTGACGTCGGTTAGTCTGCCAACGTCAGTTGGTCAAGTCTGCCAATGTCGGTGGGGGTAGTGGTCTCTGCAGCTAGCGTCAATCAGGGTAGTAGTCTTTAGATGATGTTTGGTTAGGTTTTAGGGCTGTGGATGGGTCTGAGAAGGAGTTTGGGCCTTGTTGATGGTCTGGGCAGAGTTGCAGGGACAATGGATAGAGTGTATGTTCTGAAAAGGGGGATAGAGGTGGTAAGGATATGGGAAGGCCTCTCAGCCTTTTTGGGAGGGAGTCAAGTCTAGTCTAGCTGATATTCTGGTCTGGGGGGTGATATTACTTGGAAGCAATAATTGAAAACATAGACAAAATACTTACCTGTGGCTTGCAGAAGGAGTGCTGCTAGTGCTTGTACCTGTTGTTGATGTAAAAGACTGATGCAGAGTCCCTGTAGTTACTGTAGCTAGTGCAGAAGCCCTGTGAGAGAGAGAGTGAGAGGTTTGGTGGATTGAAGACTAGAAGATTGGCTGATTATTGAAGGTTGAAAGGCGGATTGAAAGAATTGAGAAAAGGCAGATGTAAAGATTGGAAAACTGGATCCTGCATTCGGGTCAAGAATGTAGTTATGAAGGATATCGACATTGGTAATATCACTGATGTCAGTCGATAGTTGATCGACATCGGTGACTGGAAGGCAGGGAAAAAGGCTAAAAATAGCCTTTCATCCATTTTCCCAACTGTCGGGTCAGCGGGTCTGAGGAAGAAAATGGTTGAAGGTGGCTTAATAGGCGTGGGAAATAAGTGGGATAAGGGAAATGGGGTCTTAAATCATTTAAGACTTGGCAAGGGGTAGTGGAGGGGAAGTTAGAATAGGTCATAGGGTGATAAATGAGGGTATCCAAGGGCAAAGGAATCCAAGGAGAGGAGAGGTGGCAAGGAGAGAGAGAAAAGGGATTTTATTAATTTAAAATAGCTAATTATTTTAAATTAATAAGTGTATAGGGGTTAGGAGTGGTTAAGTGAAATGGGGCAAAGGGGACCAAGGGGGGAGAGGATGAGGAAGATGACCAAGGGAGTAGACATGATTTCAGTGTCTATAATTGCATTGGATATGCTACAACACATAGGGTTGGCTTGTGGTGGCCAACCCTATTTTAGGATGCAATACAATGCACCAAAGCATATGACATATTTTAGTTCATAGGAAAACTAAACCATTAGGATGAGATGCCTCTCATCCCCATCTTTGCCCAGGTTCCATTTAAAAAATGGGCCATTGAATTTGTTGGTCCTATTACTCTCACTGTAAGGCACCCACATGTGTGATATATTATAGCTACCACATATTACTTCACCAAATAGGCTAAGGTAGTACCAACCAATAATTGTATAGTCACCACTATAGTAAGGTTTATTTGGGAAAGCATCATTAGTCGCTATGGATGCTTTCTTAGCTTGACTAGTGACCATGGAGTATACTTCATCAATGAAACCATTCAAATCTTATTAAATAAATATATGGTGGTGCACCATAAGATGACACCTTATCATCCCCAAGAAAATATAACTATTGAGGCATTTAATAAGATATTGGGAATGTGACTCACAAAGATATGTGGTGTTAGTCATAAAGATTAGGATTACTATGTGTCAGTGATATTATGGGCCTATCACACTACGTTCAAACACCTAAATAAGGCTATACCATTTTAACTAGTGTTTGGTGCAAATACCATTTTACCTATGGAATTATTAGTTCCCTCATTGTGTATTATGTGAATTGGTTGATTGGATAACCAATACTCTTTGAGTGCACACTTGAAAGAATTAGAGTGCTTAGACAAGACATGTACCCAAGCAAAATGGAGCCAATAAATAAAAAAGGTACACCAAAAGTTCTATCATGATAAGCACATCAAGCATAAGGTTTTTATCAAAGGTTTACTAGTCTTATTATATGACTCAAAGTACCTCAATCACCTAGGTAAATTTTAGATTAGGTGGATGGGACCTTATATCATCCATAATATATTGGAGACTAGCACATGCAAGCTACACACATTGATATGTGTAATTCTCCCTAGGAATTTCAATAGAGATAGATTGAATCCCTATAGTCAATATAATGGTGCTTATGCCATCAGACTTTGACTTCTTGGCCACAAATTAGTTGTTTTATGTTTACCATAATAAAATTTGACATAATCTAAATATTTCCTTAAGTTTGTTTTGTTTGTGTTAAGTAAACAAGCATAGTGATTTTAGGCTTGTAGGAGAACTCTTCTAGCACTTACATGCAGAAATCCAATTAAGTGAGTTAAGAATGGTCACTTTATAAGCACCTAAGGCTAGATACCTAAGTTTCTAGGTGCATGAAGTTTTCCAAGTTCATAAAGCTATACAAGTTGAGAAAGGAAGGCACATAAGATGCTCATGTACAAGATACTGAGAAGAGATAATGAAGTGATGGAGGACTAACACAAGGATTTTTATGGGGTAGGGAAGGCTGAAGCAAGAAACATGGAAGTATAGAGAAATTGACCAAGAATGAGAAGTGTGATTGAAAGGGAGTGAAACACTAAGGAGAGATGGAACCAAGGAGGCTGAATCATACACATGTGAATTACTACACCTAGGTTGACATAAGAAGGGAAAAGGTCATGCCAAGGTAAACAAAGTGCAAGAGAGAGATTGTCAAGATAGTTGGCACCCACCCAATGGTTAGTGAGAAGTGACCATTTGAATCACCTATCACTTCATCAAATAAACTGTTATTAAAATTTAATCCTATGATAGAAAAATCACCAAGATCTATAATAAATGAGAATTTAATGATGTATTTTCATGGATTTCATGGGTTTAGTAGATTTCAAGAAATCTACATGCTGCCAAGTCATTAATCACTAACCATTAAAAAGAATGATTTAGATATGGTATAAAGGGGCAAACAATAGATTGTAATGAGTAAAAAACCTTGTGTAAATTTAGACCATAACACTTAATTAAACAAAGTCAAAGCTAACCAAAAACTAGAAAATCCTACCACAATGAAAACCAGACCATTCATAGCCTCCAAGTGAGAATAGTCAAACCATGATAAGATTGCATTCCATTTAGAATTGAATATAAGGAAAGTGGAGATGGATTGAGAAAGAAAGAGGGTAGGAGACATTTTATAGAATTACAAAGCCACCATTAACATCACACAAAGCTCAATAGATGAAAACATAGTCACAAATCCCATGATTATGAAGAAGTGCTAAGCATGATCAAAGGATTTAAAAATATCAACTAATCATGTTTAACAATAACCAATTTGGAATGGGAAAGAAAAGGTTAAGTATAGGTCCATCGTCGATACAAAAGGACGCCAAAAAAGTAGAAATAGTGAAAGAAGTAACTATCATAAAATGAGATGAACATCTAGTAGAAATCATTAACATCATGGTAATAGATCCAAAAGATGAGCATGAAACTCTCCTTTAGAGAGATTTAGTTCCCCCAAAGGTCATGGTGGGGGAAAAGTGGGTGTCATTTACACACGCATAAATTGAAATACTAAAACCATCAAATGGGGAAAAACATAAAGGGACTCAATAAGGACTGAATGGTTGATACATGAAATAAGATGAAGGTAGGCACTATGCTCTTTGATGTCTCCATCTAATACAAGCTAGAAATAACAGGCGTGACCCAATTATTTGAGCTGCCAAGCTTTGACAAGCCAAAGGAATTGGTAAAATTCATCCTCTCACACATCCATAGTGATGGCTTCTAATTCACAAGAAGGTACATGTGGATCTCAGTGCACCTCATCAATAAAATCAAATGATTCCCAAGTGTAGGGACAAATATCCACCAAATGATGGAGGATGAAGTAGAGCTTGCGAGGGTTATAAAGCTCTTAGGATAATATAAGTCAGGGTTCATGTTCTTGATTAAGGATATCTAGGACCCTGAAATGAGGGTAACGACATGCCTAGTTAGCTTTAAACTATGCCATGGTAGTCGATGATATGATGTTAGTATGACCTACTTGTGTATTTCCCACCATATAGTGCAAGGGGTAAAGTTTAACATCTCTAAATTTATTACTGAGGAGTGTCAGGAAACCTAGAACAATAAGTATGCTCTGATACCAACTGTTAGGTGACCCCTTATCTAACGGAAGCACAATTGATTACTTTCTTATAAGCAATTAAACACGAAATTATACCATAATGATAAAGTAACTAGAAACTTGAGACAACAAAGAATTTGAGAGACAATACACACTCTTGTATTAAATATTACTAGAAGAAAATACAATAAGGAAGATGCCACTTCTTCCTCCACCTCAAAGGCTTGCCACACCTCAAGACCTTCTTCCCTCTCTCTCTTGCTCAACACAACAACTCTATAGCCTGAGTTATTATCCCTCCTTGAATGCTTCAGCTGATCTCCTTGACCTTACACCTGTAGATCTCCTTGACCTTGCTTGCTTCAATGCTTTTACTTGCCTTCTTAATTAATACAATACATGCCTTATGGGTCTTTAAATAGGATCCCATGATTACAAAAATAGAAATCTAATTATAATAATTAGACACGCAGCTCATGACTATAATTAGTCATTTGACATGCAAACACTCGCTTCACTTAACTAACTATTTGTCAAGAATAGTTTTGGAACACACACGCAATCGACGCCGGTCACTACTTGTCTGGTTCTGCCTACATCGGCCAACTCCCTGCCGTCGCCAATTTCCTTCTGCACTGCATCTGACCGACATCGGTCATGCTGCCAACGCTGGTGCTTCTGGTTCTTCAGCATCCTCTTCTTTGTGTTTGCAAACAGTTGAAGCTTTTAGCTCCACACCCTAACAAGGAGATTGTGAAGAACATGTTGGAGTGCCATAAAGTACATGAGAACTTCAAGTGGGGGTATATGCTAATATTTATTATTATGGAGGAGATAGGTATTCCAGATGATGATGACAATGTATGGGTGTTCCTACCTCATAACAAGTCCCTTAAATTGAAGTATCAAGACTTCATTTACTCACCCAAATTCTCAAAAAAGTACAAAATTAGGATCTAAGGGTGGTGTGATAGGTATATTGAGGCCTTTGATATTGAATGGTGCATCCTTCAAGATCTCCCCCAACATCTGGTAAGAATGAAAACCTTTGTCATAATACAACACTTATGTGTAGTGCACCTAGTGCTCATAGATGGGAACCTATTCAGATGGCTTAAGTTACCTTATGCATTTGATGCCAAGTATTTCATGATAATGCTAAGGAGGATTCCTAAAGTGCAATAGTTGGATATCCAAATGAAGATCATGGATGAAGATAGGATTAGGTTGAGGTGCTAGTTTATGTGCCCTAGATCCAAGGACACTATGGAGCTCCCCCAATATCTAGTAAGAATGACAACTTTTGTCATAATAAAACATTTATGTGTAGTGCATCTAGTGCTCATAGATGGGAACCTATTCAGATGGCTTAAGTTACTTTATGCATTTTATGCCAAGTATTTCATGAAAATTCTAAGGAGGATTCCAAAAGTTCAATAGTTGGAGATCCTAATATAGATTGTGGATCAAGATAGGAGTGGGTTGAGGTGATATTTTATGCACCCTAGAGCCAAGGCCACTAAGGATGAGGATGATGAATCCAATAGGATGGACCTCCATCCCCTTTAGATGTAAATAATAAATGGGTGCATCTTCAACTTGTACTATGAAATGAAGCTACATAATAAGGATGATGATCCAAGAAAAGATGATAATCACCCCCACCTAGTCAGTGATGAAGGGAAGGCTACACTAAAGATGTAGCAAAAGACCCTCCACAAGAAGTGGGGAGAGAAACTTGAAGATCATAGAGTACATTGATATAAAGATTGCCTCTAAAGAATAAACTACACTTTCAACTCCTAAGAAGTGTGTAACCTTCACACCTTAAAGTGATTCCTCCAGTAAGTAAAAAAAGAAGAAGACTAAGGGACTGGTTGCATTCCCAACTATAAATTTGGTGGAAATGGAGAAAGAGGTGAATCTTGTGCCTAGAGTAGAGGAGAATAAAAAAGAAAGAGTAGGTACATACATCCTAAAAATAGAAGAGGAAGAAGATCCAAGCACTAAGGATGTATAGAAGGCCCTTCAAAGCAACACAACCACCATGCTTGAAGAAGCAGAGGGGCCAACAAGCTCTTCATCTAGTGAATAACCCTCCATACCACCTCAAAAAATAAAAGAGGAAAATATAATGGTATGGAAGAAAATGGGCTTGAGCGAGGAAGATATTGAGAAAGTGATGGCACTTAAAGAGAAGCATAGACTGGTTAAGTAAAAAGAAGAGGCCAAGGTCTAGAAAAAGTCCAAGAAGGTTCCCATAATTATAAGACTAGCCATTGAAGTAGTCAAGCAAACATCCAGTGCCCCCACTAGGAAGGTAGAAAAATATGTATAAGAGCCACACCCAAGTAGGGAAGGGGTGATTGAAAAAAAAGGTGATACTGATGCCTTATAAGAACAAATGGAGACAATAAAGGAACCCCAAAAATAATAAGGTGTAATGTTGGCATCAAAAGGATTAATCTAGAGGTGAGTATTGAGAAACCTTAGAAGGAATAAATAGACAAGGTGGAGAAGTTTGAGGAATAAATACCCAAGGAAAAAATATATTAGTCCTTTAAGGAAAGTGCCAAAGAGAATGATGCTTCCAATGAAGAGGAAGGAGAACAAACATAGATGGCCTTCATCGTGAAGGATGATGTAGAACTAAGCATAAGGGAGAAGGCACAAAATAGATGGGGGGATGATGAACTTTACATGTATGACATCATTCCCTCAAGTGACCAAAGTTAGGAAGCACAAACAACTTACATTTGCATTTGATCATTATATGTATGAACCTCATTTTGAAGCACTTAGAGTGGCTAAATCAACCCTAAAAGAGATTAAAGAGAGGTTGGAATCCATCCTCATAAAACCTCACACTAGGAACCCAATCCAAGCTAAGAATGTACTAATCAGAATGGCCACTAAAGTTATGCATAAAAATATCATCAATGATGACAAGATGAGAAAATGGAACAATCTCCATAAAGAAGCTGAGGATGAAGTACATGCCACCAAATTTAAGATATAATAGTTTTGTAAGTGCATAGAGATGGAAAAACCATCCTTTATAGTTGGCATCAATACTTTGAGCCTCTTTAAAGTTGAAAAAATATGTGTTATAGTGGATTAGATGATCCCAATGTTAAAACCTAAGTTGGTGTAAGAAGAAGGAGAAGAAGATCCCTCTATCACATTATAGAAAGAGCTTGCTGGTAAGATCAAAGAGGTAAAAGACATCTTTTTAAAACTACATGATGGTGTATATGTATCCGATGCCATCTTCTTGAGCTTCTCCAACCAAGCATCGGTCATAGATGCATGCCTAAAGAAGGTAAAGAAGGAGAAGGAGAAGATAATGGCATAGGTTTAATTGATGAATAGGTTAGAGTGAGTGTAGATCATGGGGAAAATCAATGCATTAAAAAATTATATAAAAAACTAAGAAAAAAACTTGGAAGAACTCTTCCACACTCTATAGACTATGGCTTGTGAGTAAAGAACAATCCTAGACAAGAGTGTGGAAAAGGCAAAGGCAAATGTAGAGCCTTGAGAAAGGAGATGGAAAAGACTGATGTGCTTGTGCTCAGTACTTCTTCCACTAAAATATATATCACCATTGAATAAATCAAGCTTTCCATTAAGGGATTTTAAGACTTCAGTGCTAAGCTTAAGGAGAACATGCTTGAGTTTGGTGCTCCAAAGACCTTGACAACCTAGTTTGAGGATGGAATATAATTTTTGTATGGGGTAATGTTAGGCCCTTTATTTTGGTAAGAATTTATGCCAAAATGACATACAAATCATATTGAGGCAATAATTTTTAGTGATTATGATATTTTGGCATTTTGGTGCTAGCTATAAGGTTACACTACATATCTTACACCAGCTAGCAGGTAGTTAACTGGTTCCTAGATCTTTAAGGCATCTTCTAGGACTTGAAATATGTGGTAATTATAACATGAATCTTGTAAGGTGATGGAGCCTATGGGAATGATAACCAAGGATTCATCTTGACACTAGGCACGTGCATTCCTCCTTGACATACATGCACTTGAAAATCTATAAAAGGAGTTCAAACTAGTTGATGTAGAGGGATGCAAAAAATAGTGCAGTGAAGCTATGGTAAACAAAAATTTGATTTGTATGCATTACTATGGAAGCTATTATACTTAGGGGTAGTCATTACTCATTTTTAAGCACCTAAGCTCACTTGTGAGCCTATGGGTTGTTAAGCAGTATGATCTAAGTATAATTTATTTTAAAAGCCATGAATTGTATACTTTGTTTTAAAATTTATTAAAGAAAAATGTGGCTACATTAACATATGATGTTATCTATTTTATGCATCTTTATATTACTATTTTAATGCAAAATGAATGTAACATTATAATTTCATTTCAATTATGTTGGATAAGGTTTATGCATGCCTTTGTTTTACATTGTTAATGGAGTTCTTATGATAAATGATGATGTCAGCCATAACTTTCATAAAGATTAAGTATATAGATATTATGCTAAGTGTTACTACCCTTACTAGAAGTGTAACCTTATTATGAGCACTTAAAGTGAAATCAACCCCTTGAACCTTCAAGCACCGATATGATGATAGGATTAGTTTAACAAAGGACTGCACCCATATGACTCTAATACTAGTCCACCAAAAGGATTACATATTAGGCCACCAGGCTTGGCCCATGAATGGCTTGTGCATATGGATCTAATTAAACATTATTTTAATTGACCAATTCCTATAATTGATGTCTTGCACCATGACACAACTACCCTAATGTGGGCCTCAGTTCCTTCTTAACTGCATTTTGGGTGCATAAGCCTTGTACCTTATGTGAATTGATGCCGATGTAGTCAAGTGTAAAATTTTTAGCATAAAGGGAATATCCCATGTTTGTTCTTGGTTTTAATAAGCCAAGAAATGACTAAGACAATTTTGTGCACCCTTTTCTACAATAAGGATAAGTCAACTCTAGGTTACATAGCTTCTCTATGCATCTAAAAGACTTATCCACAAGATAAGATCCATATCTCCAAAAAAGTTTTGAAACCCTAAGAAATGCTCCTCAAGTATAATGGTAGATAATCAAATTCATAATATAATATTCTTATTATTCTCTTCTCTCTAATAATTGAAGAAATGAATGTGTATATATATCTAAATTTTAACTCTAAAACTTTTTAAAAGTTTAGCTGACAAGGTCAACCTAATTCAACTCCATTATTTGATAAAAACAAGTTAGGTCCTAGTCTAGTGGCCAAAGCTAACCTATAACCATAACATGAAAATATCAATTAGAATAAAGGGCCATCCTAGGTCGACATTGTTCAATATATGTCAAAAAGGGTTTTAATCTCAGGTAGGGTCTAATTAAGGTGGTGAAATACTTGGAGGAGTGTGTAAGAGAGGATTCAAAGCTTAGGTAAGTGTATATGATATGATTGTGTAGATATTAAGTGTTGGTATAAGGGAAAAAAATCCTACAAAGCACCAATTATCTTCCCACCCCTTTCTTAGTGCACCCTTTAAGGCATATACTTAAGGAGATTGAGACTTGACAAATTCCTATAAGATAGAAAGCATTAGTAAGTGATAAAGTTTAAAAATATTATGTGTATACAAAATTATATTTGAGGTTTATATGGGCCCTTATTATCTTTAAATTTCAGGCATTAGTTCTAGGTTTGAAGGGATATTATTTATGAACAATCATTAATAAAATAAGGTGTCCTTAAACCCTCTTAAAACCCCAAAAAGATAGTTTTCCTTTTATTAGTGAGTTTTCATATTTATGGATGAAAACAGATAGTTTTTTAATATCATCAAGGGTCTACATAGTCCACCCACATCATCCTTCACCATCACTTGGCACATGTGAGTAGTCCTCAAGACAAGAAATCTTCATTTTGAAGTTAGTTGTAGCTTGATGGTAATGGATTTTGATGATATTAGGGTTTTAAATAGATAATATCATCTTGGTGAAGATATAAAATAATATCCATATATCCATAATTATATTCAATGTTAATAAATATTTTCTCAATGCCTACAAGGCCTAAAACTCATCACAAACATAGTGTTCTTTCTAGGTTATAGGTGTATGTATGAAGAGAAAAGACAGGTTAATGAGAAATGTGATATTTTTACATCATGGGAGTAATGAAATAAAGTTGTTAATATGGAATTTATGCATATCAAACTATCTCCAAACCTATATAAGGAAATTAATAGGACCAAATTGGTAGGAAAGATGTAACAAACTCACATGCCAAGATGACTGTACATAGAGGTTCTGCCTTGAATAAACCAATGTAGAAAATTAGTTTATCATATGTTGATGATAATATATATATATATATATATATATATATATTTTAATAAAGGATTTAATGGGTGGATAATGAATAAAAACACTAATAAAATATCATTCATTGTCAAGATAACATTTTGAAGAAGATTAACACATACAGGCTTGACTTTAAGAATGTGAGGAAAACATGCAAATTATGAGGTAAGTTGAGGTATGAAGACCCATGTAGGATGAAGATAATATTCGTATATGGTATTAAAAGGTTTATAATTATTATAATTATAATAAAATGCATATGTAGGTATACATTCAGTCACAACAAATGACCACCTATAGCTCTTTTAAGCTTCTTACCAAATTAACTATGTAGACCTATGAAAGGATATCAATGAGTCTTATAAGATAGGTTGAGATGTATAAAAAATATGGAGGGGTTATAAGACATGTAAAAAGGGTGATAAAATTACCATGAATCTCTTCATATGCTATCAAGATAAGAAGATGCAAGAAAATGGCTTAACAAACCTAAATGAAGACCTACAGGTCTGTGTGAACAATAGGAGAATAAATGTGAATTTTGACTTGATCAAAAGGTCTGAGGGTGTTCTAGGAGGTTAAAATACTTGAAGAAATGATGGAGATGTTTATATTTGACATAGAAAAGGAGAAATAACTCAAAAAGGATATGTTATTAGGAACTAGTTTAGCAAGGTGTTAGGCCTAAATGAAGATCTACATGTCTTCCTATAAAAAACATGGAAATATGAAAATTTGTGTTTGGAATAGAATTATGAGGTTTTTTAGGAGTTTAAAATGTACTATAATAAGTTTCCATAGAGGATATAATCCTTTAATAATGAATAAAATACCAATATAGGATTGTTAGGTTTAGATTGGCCTAATTGTCCATAAACCCTCATAATGGGAAAATTAGGTTATAGAGATTTTGGAGAGAAATTACCCTTTGGAAAACATTGTGAGACATGATATAAGTTTTTATAAACCCATTTAAGTCAATTTAAATTAATAAAGGCATTTTTAATACTTTAGGCCTAAAAAACACTCTCTTGACTTAAACACACAGTCTTGTAGTACCCAAGAGACTCCTTTTGAAGCCCATAAATACATTTAGTAAATGAATGGGAAGGAATGGATATTTTAGGTATTGAAGATTTTACCACACTCCAGTATTATTCATTTATTTTTCATAAAGTATTATGTATGGTATAACAATCATTGACAAGGAAGGGCAGCCAAAACCCTGTGTTTTGCCTTGTTAAAAGCTTGAGAAGGTCTAAAACATTGCATATAACTTCCAAAAAAAATTTCATGGGACCAAAATATCCTAGGGATAATTTAATAATATTATGTACTCAAATTTATGGCATTAATTAGAGAATTAAGGGGCTAGTATTTATGAATGATTGCTAACAAGATAAACACCTCCCAAGCTGACAAGAGACCAAAAATGACCTGATGACTGTGTTTGATCTTTAAATGACCTCAAATATAATTGTTTGGTCTTGGGATAATTTTAGTGACCTTCATATGTCCTAATATTACTTTAATAATCCATTTAGTGTCATGTGTAATGGGTAAAAGGTATAAAAATGGCTTATAAAAGGTTGTTATAGGTCTAAACGTAAGAGTTTAGAGTGTGTGATATTGTGCAAACCAATGGAGAAGGTATTATAATTATGGTCATGGGTATGATGACCCTTTAAATTCCTTTCCAAATACTTCCATTTCAGCAAGAGAGGTTTCCAATCAAGTTATACATGAGTGATATTATCACCATACTTGCATGCATACTATAATTAAGACTATAGGCCTATTGAGGCCATATGGATAGTTTCAAGAAGACAATAGGGAGAATTGGAGAGAGATCATAAAACTAAATCCAAATTTAAATAAGAATACAAGGTTGTAGGTCTTAGATAAATAGTTACATCTCAATTCAATATAAGGAACAAGTTATAAGTATGCAAGATCAAACTTAAGGATTCTCAATTATGAGCTAGGTGTCACCAAGGGTGATGAGAGTTGAATGAAATATATGTCGAATTAATAAATAAAAAATAAGTTACAAGACATGATGAAGCATAGAGAAGTCAATTATACAAGAATAATACTATGTGTCAACACTCCAACTTGTAACTACTGCTTCAAGAAATGCATTATAACTCTTCAAACAAGATCCTATGCCACCTTGATGAAACCATCATCAAACTATGTGCACACATGTTAAAGAGATATTTCATGACTATTTTTGGTAGGTTTTATTAATTATAACTTCATTTATCATGAGATGACACTTGACATGGGATTCTCCAATGTCCATCTTCTCTTTCCTTCACATTCTCTTCTAAATGTACCACTTTGTTTAGAATTTTAATGGATCATCAACTTGAGTATGGAAAAGCCCTACTATTGTAAAAAATTGTACTTATCTTTGATATGAATACAAGATGATTTATATCCTTCTTAATGTTGTAAGTATTGTATATTTCATGGTTAATTTATGAATGTTAGTGTTAATGTCTTATCTCTATCTCATTTATCCCATATCCTTATCTATTTATTGGTTGTAGTTATCTTAACAAGTCATATGGAGTGTGTTATATTGTATTACATTGATGAGATGTGGATATAGTTTCATTAGTGTCTCTTATGAGACCTATTGATCATCCCCTCTTATTTATTATCTTGATTTACACCTTCATACTAAAATACTGATGCTTAGAGGCTCATATTGAGTTAGTGTGATAGGTTTTAGTCCTTGTTCATGTTATTAGTGCAATATATGCAAGTGGAGGGTATCAATTTGGTGCATCACATCCTTATTTTGTTTAATCTCTCTCTCTCACTTTTCTCTAGCAAGTAATAGGCTTAACTATAGATTTAAGGTGAAACATCAAGGAAGCTATACCTATCTAGAGATTCACCTTATTGATTAGGCCACATATAGACTAGGGGTGTCTTCATGATATCACCTAGGTGAGGATGCTTGAACAACCTCTTTAAGGGTGAAATTTAGAGTGATAATAGTTCTGACATGGTTGATAGGACAATTATTTCATCTATTGAATAGTTCTTGATGCTTCTCTTTAATGTAACAACCCTTGGAGGCATGAAAACAAGCATCAATGGTGACTCCACTTGAACCATAATTGGTATCAGCAGTCCAAGTTTTTAAAAATTATAAAATTGGTATGTATTCTCATTACTCATTTGGTCAAGATGTATATTATATGCCTTCACATTATCCATATTAGATTGATAACATTCATGGATTCACCCAAAGTGGATCTCAAACAATAGAGTACCAACCTTACCAAGGTTATCAATAGTCTTATATGCCCCCTTCCACTCCAACTCAGCCTCCTTAGAAGCCTACTCATCCCTCTAGTCAAAATTATAAAAATTATGTTTCTCCTACTCAATCCTTATAAGAATTGAAACAAACTCTTTTAGACATTGAAATATAGATGAGAGAGCTTGATATATAAAATGATATCAGTCTCACTACCTATAACCCTTCTAGTCAAAATACAAGCATTTAGATGATGAGGGATTTAGCGCATTTGATGAAGTCTGGGTGGGCAAATATTGAGGGAAAGAATCAACAAATGCCAATCAATGATGTACTATAAATAAGAGGATTGATTCAATGTATGAAGAATAGTTTATTACTTAAAGAGAGGTATTACATTCAATACCATTAGTCTCTAATGTCTTATCCTACTCTACATCAACCTTATTCTACTCATAAGTTTCCCTAACTTGAAATATGCTATCAAGAAAGGCCCATTCCTAAACAACCTTCACCCACTCTTCCTCAATAATCTCAAACCATTCCATCATGGATACCTTATTAGACTATGAACCCTAATTATATCATGCCAACCCTTGTAAAATAACCCTCTCCCGTGCCTATCCAAAGTTAAGAAAAAGAAAAGTATATGGAGGTCAAACCAAGAGAATTCCCAAATCTCTCAAGTCCTTCACTCACTCCTCAAGTAGTAGCTATCCATGAAGTTTAAGATACATCAAAATTTGATAGAGTGATTTGGAGTTGAAGGAGAATAATTAAACATCCTTAATACAATTTAATCCACCTCTCCAAGAATTCTTTGATAAGCCTAACCCTCTTAAAATATGAAGTTGGAAGGGCACTCTATCAAGTTTGAAGCAATATAATGAGTTCTCTTTCCATCCCACCCCCTTATTTTGTGAAGGATAACTTGTTACATTAAGGCCATAAGATGAGAATTTAGTTTATAAAGATTGATTTCCAAGAAATAATTATGAGGTGGATGTCCTTGAGAAGCAAAATTAGTCAACTACAAGTGAGCCTCAAGAAGGCTATGAAGAGAGTAATTCAAGTGTGTATGATGAAGAGATCCTTCTTGGATGTCCTATTTGTTAAGAAGAAAGCAAATCAGTCTTCAAGGATGAGGTGAAAGATGATATTGATGGAGGAATACAAAGTAACATGGTAGTAACCTCTTGTCAAAGTGATTCCATTGAAGAGTGTGAAAAAAAAGATTATGATTAGTTATGGAAATAGTTGTACCATATTTTCATGGAAGAAGTCAAGTTGCTTGGCAAGCATGTGATCCCTCTAGAGCATGAAGATGAAAATTAACATGAATTTGGTATTCCAATATAAGAAGACAAATCAGGTTTGGTATAAGATAATCATGATGAATTAGACATTGGGTGTGCATATGAACTTCCATTCTACAAGGAAGAGGATGAAGACCAATCCAATTGTCATGGATTCAGTCTTGATGAAGGATTCATGATGATCATGTAGTAATTGATCAAATTACAACTAATTAAGAGAGAAACTTTTTTGAATAAACCTTTAATACTTGTATTTTTTTATTATCATGAATAGGATGAAGGTTTGAAATAAGTTGTAATGGATTCTAGTGATCAAGATATAGATCTTGAAGAAGCAAAATTAAAGATATGCCATGATTATATTGAAGAGTTTGAAGCATAGAATAGGTCTACTATCCTTAAAGGGAAGGATAAAGAAGATATTAGAGTTGGCATACTTTCAAGTGAATAATAAGAAGATTATTTTTGGGAAGAGCTAGTAATTTTTTCTCAAGCTTGGACAGTAAACCTATAGCCATGAGGAGAATGCTAAGATGGTTGTCTTGACTAATGAACATAGTGAAAACATGAGTGAGATAGATATTGAATAAGACATCATGGTTTATATTTTTTTTAAATATCATGAACATATTCAAGAAGGTGTTGATGACATGTGGCCATCTTATTTGGACATGTTTAAGGAATTTGAAGATCTCAATAAGTTAACACCTCTAGAAGGACAAACTTAAGTTATTGTTGAGAGGTGAAAATCTCTTAACAAGTCAACATGCAATATAAATCATCACCAATAGGTTATTATTCATGTTATATCAAGATATGATAAGGATAATATTCCTCAACATGATCAAGAGGTAGAGCTTAAGGATCTAATAGAAGCTGAGGTTGCTACTACCCCCATGAATCAAAGTATGGTCACATTAGAGGTCTCTCTCATTGACAAAGAGTAGTATGAATTAAGATATGAATTCAAGATGAAATTGTATTTATAGGAGACATTGTTGTTGTTGATACATTTGAAGTCAATCCAAAGACAATGGTGTTTAAGAAAGGAGATGATAAATAAAGAAAAAAGTCTTAACAATAGCTTATACATCATTCTTATTCACCATATGAAGAATATATAAGGAGTTTTACTTTTGATCTAGGAGGATAATATCTTAAATATGAGTTGCATATAATAGTTTTTTGTCTTCCCTAGATGATTCTTATCATAGTGTGTGTCTTACCTATTTTAGTTATCTTTTTGGTGTGTTTGATTATTTTTTATTGTGTCATTGAAGGAAGTAATTTATCTCATCCTTTTCAAATCTTGAATTCAACTTTCAAAATTCCAAGTCATGTTTATTATTTAGTTGAGGTGACCCCATAGCCTAATGGATGCAATAAAACTACTAGTCTGATGCATAGTAAGCATGTAATGCATGGAGGTCACCAAAAATGTTAGAAAAAATGGCTACCATAGACCATTATATTCCAAAACTTGACTAGGTGCACTAGTTACCTTTAAAATGAAGTCTCAAAAGACCTTTTACAAAAGAATTTATATAAGTTAAGGTAATTTGAAGAAATTTAAGGTTTTTGGAAAGGTTAAGGTTAATGTTTGCCTAACATAGGCCTTTCCAAAGCCTCTCTTTTGCACAAGTCTTCATTGTCATGGGTAATAAGGTCTAATTCAACCAAGTGAACCTATCATGGATAAAAAAAGCATGTGAATGAAGTCACTTAAATGAACCTCAAGTCTTATAGGTCATTTTGCATAGTAAAAGCCTTTTAAAACTTGGTCAACATCTTTCAAGCTGTGAAATAGCATATATAAGTAAAATATAGAGCCATGCACATTTTTATCACCATTTTCAACCTTTTTAAGTCATTTAAGATGTGAATATGAACAAATATATGTCATAGATGGCAATCTTAAGCCTAAAAGAGTAATGATGGTCATTAAAACCATTATAGATACATTTGGTGGGCAATCAAAAAGATTTAAAATGATTTTTCAAGAGTTTATAGGTTTATGGTACATTTAATAAGGTTCATTAAGGTAAAATAATCCTTGAATAGGTTTCCAAAAGTCCAAAAAAGCTAAAAACCCACTCTATTTCTCCATCAGGTTCTTTACAGGATCAAGAAGGCCAATTGGTTTGAGGATGGTACATGGAGGAGAGAGAGAGAGAGAGAGTTGGATTAAATTATCCTATGGGTTAATAGGGTCCCTTATTAAATTGAAATCATAGGCATTAGTTTTGGATTTCAAGGGCTATGCTTTATGAATAATCACTAATAAAATAAGGTGTCCTTAAACCCTCTTAAAACCCCACAAGCACATTTTTACTTATCTTAATTAGTTTGAAGGTTTATATATTAATATATGTTTTAGCTCCTAAAGGGTATTAAATATCCTCCCACATCATCCTTTACCATCACTTGGGATGTGTGAGCAGTCCTCAAGGCAAGAAATCTTCATTTTGAAGTAATTTATAGTCTGGAGGAAATGGGTTTTGATGATATTAGGGTTTAAAATATCTAAGATAATGTTGGTGAATATATAAAACCATATACATATATCCTTAATTATTTTCAAGGTCACTAAAAAGTTCCTCAATGCCTACAAGGCCTAAAACTCCTCACAAGCATATTGTTCCTTTAAGGTTACAAGCATATGTATGAAGATAAAAGATAGGTTGATAAGAATGTGAGATTTTTATAGAATGGGATTAATGTAATCAAGTTTTTAAAGATAAAATTTATTCCTATAAAACTATCACCATAACTATTCAAGGCAAGTAACAAGCCCAAAGTGGCCAAAAAGCTATAAAAAACTCACATGCCAAGCTGATGTGCTTATGAAGGTTTTACCTTGAAGAAACTAATGAGGAAAATTGGTTTCTCATAAATTGAGGATAATATATATAATTGAATAAAGGATTTAATATGTTAATAAGGGATATAAACACCAATAAAATACATTCATGGTTAAGATAGAACTATGAAGAAAATGATCACCTACAAGTTGCCTCTAGGAACATAAGGAAAACATGCAAATTGTGAGGTAAATTGAGGTATGAAGATTCATATTGGATGAAGATAATATTGGTATAGGGTCATAAATTTTTTATAATTATTTAAATGATAATAAAATTTAGATGTAAGTATACTATCAATCACAACAAATTACCACCTACAACTCTCTTGAGCTTCTTGCCAAATTAAATATACAGACCTATGAAAGGTTCTTAATGAGTCTTCCAGGATAGGTTTATATGTATAAAAAATATGGAGGGGTTATAATACATGTAAAAAATATTATAAAATTACCATGAATCTCTTGATATGTTATCAAGATAAGAAGATGCAAGAATAGGGCTTAACAAACCTAAAGGAAGACCTACATGTCCGTGTGAATAATAGGATAATAAAGTTGAATTTTGACTTGAATAAAAGGTTTAAGGGTGGTTCAAGATGTGAAATAATTTAATTAGTGATGGATATGTTTATAATTGACATATAAGAGGATAAATAACTCAAAAATGAGATGTTATTAGGCATTGGCTTAGCAAGATGTTAAGCCTAAATGAAGACCTATAGGTCTGCCTATAAAAAGCATGAAAATATGCATTTTTTGTGTTTGGAATAGAATTATAAGATTTTTTATTGGTGTATAATGTATAAAAATAATTTTATACAAATGATGGAACCCTTGAATAAGGAATAAAATGCCAAAATAGGACTACTAGGTTTAGATTGGCCTAATTGTCCATTAACCCTCATGATGGGCAAATCAGGTTCTAGAGAATTTGGAGAGAAAGTAACCTTTGTAAAAAATTGGTATAAATTATTTAAGTTTTTATAGACCCATTTGAGGCAATTATAGTAAATGAAATTCATATTGAATACTTTAAGCCTAAAATGCACTCTCTTGACTTACACACACAGTCTTGAAGTGCCTAAGAGACTAATTTTGAAGCCCATAAATCAATTGATAAAATACTTGGGAAGGAATGGATATTTGAGGTGTTGAAGAGATTCAAAAAATCCAATATTATGTATTTTTTTCCTCAAGTATTATGTATGTTATGAATAATCAATAAGAAGGAAGGGCAGTCATAACCCTATGTTTTGCCTTATAATTAACTCGAGAAGGTTTGAAACATTGCATAGAACTTATAGGTAAAATTTTATGGAACAAAAACCTCCTATGGATTATTTAATACCCTTATTTATTAATTTGTTTTAGAATTAGTTAGATAATTTAGGGGCTGGTGTTTATGAATGATTGTTAACAAGATAGACACCTTGCAAGCTGCCAATAGACTAAAAATGACTCGATGACTGTGTTTGATCTTTAAATGATCTCAAATGTAATTATTTCATCTTGGGATGATCTAAGTGACCTTTTTAGGTCATAATATTAACTAAATAGTCCATTTATTGTCATGTGTGAGGGGTAAAAGGTACAAAAATGGCTTAGAAAGGGTTATTATAGGTCTAAATGTAAAAATTTGGAGTGTGTGTAAGTGTCTAAACCAGTGGAGAAGGTTTTGTAAGTATGGGCAGGGGTATGATGACTCTTTCCAAGAATTTAAAAATATTTCCATGGTATTAAGAGACATTTCCAAGAAAGCTATACTTTAGTGAGATTATCACCATACTTGTATGCATACTAAAAATAAGACTATAGTCCTATTGAAGCCATATGGATAGTTTCAAGAAGATAATACGGAGTCTTAGAGAGTGATAATGTACCTAAAGCCACATTTCATTAAAATTCTAAGCTTTTAGGCCCTGGATAAAGAGTTACACCTCAAGTTAGTAGAAGGAACAAGTTACAAGTCTTTAAGATCAAACTTAAGGGTTCTCAAGTATGAGTTAGGTGTTACCAAGGCTGATGAGAGTTTAATGAAATATATGTCAGAAGGAATACATAACAAAGAAGTTATAAGACATGCTGAAGAATAGATAATTTTTTGATAAAATAAGAATACTATGTGTCAACACTCCAACTTATAACTACTCCTTCAAGAAATGTATTTTAACTCTTCAAACAAGCTCCTATGCCATCTTGATAAAACCATCATCAAACTAAGTGCACACATGTTGAAGAGAACTTTTAAGAATGTTTCTTGGTATTTTTTCTTATTTTTAACTTGGTTCATCATGATATGACACATTTCATGGGATTCTCTATTGTCCATCTTCTCTCTCTTTCTCATTCTCTTCTATTTGTACTACTTTTTTTGACATTGTAATGGATCCTCAACTTGAGTACGGAAAAGCCATGATCACGTAAACACTTGTACTTGAATTTGATATGAATAAAATATAATTTATAGCCTTATTATCTCTAAAATTAGTGTATATTTCATGGTTAGTTGATGAATGTTAGTATTAGTGTCTTATATCTCTCTCATTTGTCCTATCTCCTTACCTATTTGCAAGTTGTAATTATCTTAGCTGGTCATATGGAGTGTGTTATAGGTTATTATATTGACTGGGTGTGGAGATATATCATTAGTGACTCCTATGAGACATCTTAATCATCCCCTCTAAGTTATTATATTTATTTCTCCTTCATACTTAAATACTGATGCTTAGAGGCTCATATTGAGTTAGTGCGATAGGTTTCAGTGTTTGTTCATGTTCTTAGTGTAGTATAGGCAAGTGGAGGGTATCAATTTGGTGCATCATCTCCTTGTTTTGTTTACTTTATCTATCTCCCTTTTCCCTAGAAATATATAGTCTTAGTTGTAGATTTAAGGTAAAGCATCAAGGGATATAGACCTATTTAGATATTCACCTCATTGATTAGGCCACCCATAGCCTATAGGTTTCTATCACCTAAGTGAGGAGGCTTAAATAACCTCTTTAAGGGTGAAATTTAGTGTGATAATAGTAACCATGTAGCATATAGGAGGAACATGTCTAGATAGATATAAAATTGAAGCACATAGAACTAATGTGATCACATGAAGGCCTAAGATGCATGATAATGATCATGTAAATGTCTAGAAAGTTATAGTATGAGCTCAACAAGAAAACAAGCACACACACAAGATCACTCACAATAAAATCAAATGAAAATAGTCTAAAGACACCACAAGAAATGGGCATGTTAAAATGCCACACAATTGAAGGGACATGACTTATTCAAATGTCCACATAAGTAAGGATGAGATATTCAAATGCCCATACAACAAACAATGACATATGTAAATGTCAATGAACATATACATAGGTATAGGGAACACAAGTAAAGCAACATATTCAGATGCTCAAAAAAGGAATTCAATATTGAGGTAAGATACTCAAGGAAGTGCATAAATTAAAGCATAAGTAAAAAAATGAACATGCCATAGTGGCCCATGGATCAAATGTGTTAGGAAAAAATGTCAAGTGTATATCATATCAACTACCCTGTGTAAGATATAATCATGGGTAAAGACATGTGAAAGTACATATGCAAGCTCAAATATGATAATGTAGAGTGATCAATGAATCATATAACCTATATGTATCAAGATCAAAGAAGCAGATGCCCCCAATGTCTACATGACATGATTAAAGGGAAGGCCCAACATTTGAAATAAAAATAGATCATGTATTTGTGTATGCTTGTATCATACTCAAGTAGAAGTGTGACACACATGTGTATGTATAAGTAATGAAGTATCCCATCCATAAAAATGTAAATAACACATAGATACCAAGGAGCTAATAAAACATGTAGGTGATGAAAAATGTTTTTGGCTTTTGGAATACACACACACACACACACACACACACACACACACACACACACACACACACACACACACACACACACAGACACACATACATATACATATACATACACATACACATACACATACACATACACATACATATATACATACATATATATGTATGTATGTATGTGTATGTGTATGTGTATGTATATGTATATTTATATATATATGTATATATATATATGTATATATATATATATATGTGTGTATATATATATATGTATATATATATATATTTATATATATATATATACACACACATATATATATATATACCTATATATATATATGTATATATGTATATATATATATATATATATATATATATATATATATATATATATATATATATATATATATATGTATATATAGTATTTTGGAATGTTTGAAAAGTATAATCAAGAAAGTCCTCATCATCAAAAGGTGTAGGACCACCTAGAAAATATCTCAATCTTTGTTTATACCGCTTCACTACCACGACTTTAATGTTCTTGTTTAATGGTTTGCTTGAAGTTCATGGTGCAGGAAAATAATCATGGCCATCATGTTGTATGCAAATTTATGTATCAATATTAAGAAAATTAACACACATGTTTGAAATATCTAGCTTAACATTTAACTCAGCTAGCCAATTTTGTCAAAACATTAGTTTTAAATGTGGTTCATGGCCTAATATCCATATGGTCAAAGTTTCCACATGTGGTCCATAGAAAATAGGTAACTATATGTATCCTCAAGATTTTGGAATTAATAGAGAATATGCTAGTTCATTTGTAGAATTTATAAATTGTGTAATAAAAGTGGTACCATAAGTTTTATCCCACTTAATGTATTGTATATGGTGTTAATATACCCCATCAATATTAACAATAATGGTTAAGTTATGTTTTGGTCAGTTTGAGAGATTGTTATTTTATGAAAGATTGAAGGGATTTTGTCTTTTCCTCATATCAAAAATAATGTGTATGCATATTTCATTATTATATTTTTGAATTTTTTTCTTCAATATCTCATATTGATTGATATGATGGCCAATGATCTGATGATATTTACAATATGGTATCATATCTTCTATGGGTAGAAATATACTACGTGATCTATATTTGGTAGAATTTAAATTATCCCACTTAATGTATTGTATATGGTGTTAATATACCCCATCAATATTAACAATAATGGTTAAGTTATATTTTGGTTAGTTTGAGAGATTGTTATTTTATGAAAGATTGAAGGGATTTTGTCTTTTCCTCATATCAAAAATAATGTGTATGCATATTTCATTATTATATTTTTGAATTTTTTTCTTCAATATCTCATATTGATTGATATGATGGCCACTGATCTGATGATATTTACAATATGGTATCATATCTTCTATGGGTAGAAATATACTACGTGATCTATGTTTGGTAGAATTTAAATAAATCATTCTAATCTCAAGTAACATAGATAACTTGGTATATGGCATAACTTGATGCATCATGATTTGTAAAATTTATTTTGAATCCTTTTGAGAAAACTCCACATTGTTCACATGATGAATTTGCATTTGACCCATTAAGGTTGACTCGGTGTTTTCAACCAAGATGGGTGTATGGAGTAACAAATATTTACATACTCATCAACTATTTTTATTTTTACCTTGTCTAGATTTAATTATATATTTTATCTAAGTGGGTTTAGCTTATACATGCCAAGATCCATAGGTTTTGATAGGATATGTGGTAAGTGATTAAGTGGATCAAATTTTAATTTTCACATTTTTTCATCTATTATATCATCATCACTATCATAGTAATCTAAAACATGGCCATATTTTTCCTCGATATTTAATAATAAAAGAATCTCAAAATTTATGGGTTCTTGAAATTTTATGGCTCCTTTGGCAATGGTTATGTCTCCTTATGCATATTTATGTGCACCTCAGAGTCTAGTGTTTTATTTGCATCTAGAGATAAAAGATCCATTGTACTTGACTCACCTATTTCATATGTATATACATTCTCAATAGGGATGCATTTTTTAGGTGGTATCATTTTAGGGATGCCTTTAGTTTTGAAATGTATCATTTTGAAAAAATTTAAAGGCTCATCATGAAAAAACATGGATAATAAGGTCCCCTCATGTATGAATTTTACACATCGATGGAGTGTAGATGAGATAGGTTCCATTAAATGTATCCAAGGTATACCCAAAAGTAAATTATAATGTAAGGATTGAGACATGACCTCAAATGTAGTTGAAATCATTTTTGTTCCTAAGCTCACATCTAATGTAATTTAACCAACTGAAGGGCTATGTGAATTGTCAGATCCTTTTATGTGCATGATGGTATTTTGAATAAGGTTTTTTTTAATACCCATGGTGGTGGGTAATTATATGCTAATTTTTTTAGGCTCGATCCATTATCAATGATCTCTCTTTTGATACATTTTTTGACTTTGTCACTTATATGAAGAAAGGAGAATTTTGGTCAATAGTATCTTTGGATGGTAAATTAGTTAGATCAAAGGTAATGAGTTTATTATTGTTATTGAGATATTTAATAATATTCATAAAATAAGCATGATCAGTATTACTTGGAACTTGTGTCTCATGCAATTATTCATATAGAATATCCTTATAGATATTAGATTTATTTAAGAACTCAAGGCTTAAAATCTTTGCGTGATTATTACTCAATTGGTCAATAATATCACATCCCTTAGATTTTATTAAAATATTAGGTTTAGGAGGCACCTTTTGTATTTAACAAGTGGATGAATAGGTTGAACAATCTTACCTTTTTGATTAGTAACAGCATGGATGAATGAATCCAATATAAGTCATGGGAAAATAATGCATGCGAGATGGTAGATCTCATACAATTAAGAATTAGGTGTAATGAATGGTTTAGAACTTGCATGTTGGAATCTAGATAATGCCAAAATAAATTTTTAAGAGAGATGAAGTTTTTTTTCCACTTTAAAACCCTCTCATTGTAAACATTATAACAAGAAGGAACATGTAGGAATGCAAGTTTTGAATCCCATATGGATAGGATGGTTTGAACCAGGAAACTAATGTATCAAAACATAGAAATTATAAGGTATTGGACCATGAAATAATTTATAGAGATGTCCATGGTAAATATGATTTCAAGATTATATAAGTTAGGGATCTATAATAAAAAAATTAAAAAACCCCTAATTTACTTAGGGTTTGATGTTTAAAGATTGGGTTCACCAAATGTTTAACCCTAAATTATATATAGGGTTATCCTACCTTAGTGATATAATAGGGTTAATAATATAGAAATGACAATGCACAAGGTGATAATCAGATCTATAATAGGCCAATTAAATACTAACTTAGATATAAACATACACTAAAATTATTATACTGAGTATAAGATAAATATAGAAAGTATAACTAAGCTATGCATGGAAATCAAAAAGAAGGGGTATACTTATTTGGTTCTAATTATAACATAGTGTTTTATCTAGAATAGGTAAAAAATAGTCTAGAAGTAGATTATGAAACATTCATCAAATTATAGATTTGACACTTTTGGCACTCTAAACACTAACATCAGCTTGGGATAGTTACATTAATGTTATTATCTAGGTTTGACGTAAGTGCTTGTACATAATACCTGATATAAAAATATGTAACCACCTAAATGATTCTAGGTTTGAATTCAACTATAATCTAATGCATTTATATCTACGTCATGGATTGTCACTCCCAATGAATTTGTAAAAATCTAGATCTTCATCTTCATAGTGACCTTGGGGAAAAATGGGTTAGTGGGCACATGATGTCTAACTAACCCCAAAGATATTACTATTAGTGGGAACTTCCTATATATGCAATACTCTAAAAGAGGGCTTCAGACTCATTTAGTATTCCCTTACATGCCAGATTATGATGTAATATGTGGCAAGGAAGTATAATAATGACCTATCTTGTAATTTAGCAAATAAGGCTCTTGGGCTGCTTCTTTAGCACCTTAGACCTATAGATGTGTTGTACCTATGACTAATATTGAAATAGGTAAGCTTTGTTTAATTTAATGCTCTTTGGTTAGAATACTTGGTATTGTTTCCATGTTTCTAGGTGAGGAATGAAAGAGGGTTGATATTGTATTTATATCAATCCCTTTAGAGAATTAACTCACATTAAAACACTTAGGTTGACCAATTATGATACATTTAATTTGAAAAATAGATGAATTTAGGGAAATGGACACTTGCATCATGTTAGGAAACTAACATTGATGCTAATGTCTATCTTGGACGTTAGTGTTTATGGAGCAAGAAAGTAGGTATAGGCTCAGAACTTATAGAGGTGGAAGATAAGTACATTTTAGGCATTCTAGGCAAGATATAAGGCTTGGGTCAGCTACATAAGACTAGTCAGACTAAAAGATAGGTTAAAGGGCATAAGATAGAGTAGATTCAAGATTTACAGAAGTAAGAAAAGTTATAAAACTGAGAGGAACAACTAAGGTCTAAGTTTTCCAAGTGTACAAGATTGAGGTGCTATATAATCCATAAATATCATTTAAAATCCCCCCAAAAAAAATATTGTCTAAAATGTATCTATTATTAATGATCACAATTTTATATGGTATGATTATGGAAATAAAGACAAGGCATAGATGGCTTGTAAGGGATTGACAATGATATCAAAATAAATATTGAGATGGGGTGCCAAATGGTAATAAGATTTAAGTTCCTAGATTTAGAGATAAAATTAATATTTTATTTATTGATGAGAAAGCCCACTAATGTTTTTATAGGGATTTTTTATAGACTTGCAATAATTTGAGCCCTACACAATGCTAAGTAGATTTATAAAATTCAAAAAGGAAGCCATCAACACCTAGAGCCTAGTCATTAGTCATGCATCATAATTCATGAAAGAGTTCTTGAAGATAAATAGGGGCATCACAAAGTTGCTGGTCTATAAGGCTTAACTTAGGACCACATATAAACATTATTTAAATCCCACACTCTTTTTTTTAAATCTTCTTGGGCTTGAAACACTAGTTTATAGTGTTCCAAATAGGCCAATGATATTTTAGGTAGATGAGTAAGGCACCAATGAGAAATTTTGATGGATTTGATTTATTAAATTATTAGTAAGATAAATCTATCACTAAAATCAACATTTAATGCTAAATAATGCACATGTGAGCAATCCTTATGCACACTTAATCTATGATCAATTCAATAGTTCTAAAATTTTATTCCTCTACTTTTATGTGGATGAACTTATATATTTAGGCATATTTAATACTAAATGTTCCTATTCCTCATTCCAAGTATCCTAGACTCATTATTTGATTGACTTGTACCTCCAATTTAGTTATCTTTACTCTTTAGACAAAACTACTCCTTCAGGATAATCTCTTTGGTTGCTCATATATGAATCCACCTATTTCATCCTCATACCAATAGAAAACTAACTATCCAATTTACAATTCATTCTAATGGGTCATTTTACATGTTTTGAAAGTCCCATTAGATGAAATACAATGAATACCATTATATAAGTATAATTTCTATCCATTTATTCACTAGATGGAAAGAGACTACCATTATTACAAATTCCAAATTTATCTAGCTTCACATTGAGAGAACAACACATATTCTTCCCAATTTTGAGTTAATACAGCCCAAGTAGCCCTGAGCTAGGCCTAAATAAAAAAATAAGGTCACAATCATTATTCAAGAACATAACTATACTAGGATTGCACCATCATATAACATTTCACACACACCACCATATCATGGGAAAACTACATGGTTTGATCACTATTCAAATTATTGGTATGTATGAAAATCTAAACACATGGGGTGTTAATGTCAAGAACAACCCCAATCCATAACCCTTTTCCCCCATTTTATTATACTTATTCCCTCTTGACATTGAGTTAGGATTTCAAGCAAAGAAGAAATCACATAGTTGATCTTACTATGAATCTAAAACATATACATACACACACAATATATATAGGTGAAGTTAAATTTAACATAATTCACAAGAGGTTAAAATCCTTAATGGACACTAGTTCACCCTACAAAAAGTAGTACAAGTTGGCCTAGTCCAAATAGTGCAACCTTATCCTAGAATAATGTTGAGCCATGTTATTGATTCACAGCACCCTCACACAACTCTAAAATTAATTTCATATTCACTGTTATAACCCTGTAGACCCAAGTTTAAACTAAGTCATCCATTTCTTAGTACTTTCTCCTTTTAACATATTTTTAAAAATAATATGTTTCAAATAAGTCATGTTTATTTATTTTATATCTTATGCATTTTGATTTATACATAAGTTTATATTAATTATATTAATACCTCTTAACATAAAATTTTGATAAAACATATTGGTGAACCCATTCATTATTGAATATTAAAAAACCCTAACCATTCATGTTGTTAAGGTTTCTCTCTTTTTTATTGTTTCCAATTGTTGTATTAAGGTTTTTATATTTAGTAAAATATTGGCTAACAATAATATTTCAAGTAAACAAAGTGCTAGACTAAGTGATCTTGAAGTTGAAAGTTAAATTTTTTTAGTTTATACCAACACAATGGTATTATTAATTAATAGATTTGATGATATTAAAAAATAATAATTAATAGTTTATTTTTCAAAGAATCCAAATATACGATATGAATTTATATATATTTTTAGGGAGGAAATAAATAAAAAACCTGAAGGTCAATCTTCTAATACATCTACTATTATGGGTTCCTTACATTTATCTACACAACTAAATAATTTTATTATTAACATATACTATGGGGAAACCCAAGGGTTTCAAAATATGAATATGTGAATTTATATCTAGTAATTTGTGAAACCACCTTTGGTTAAAACACATTTTATTTCTAATGTACAATCCCTTATGCATAACATCTCAAATTTTAAAACTAAAGTGTTACATTTCAAATAAGGTGATTTAAAACCTAACTAGGGTATTGAATCACATACTTTATTGTGTACCCCATTGGCTCAACATATTTCAACCTATCCTTTACCACTTAATTTTATGGCACCTAAAACTACATTGTATGGTGGAAAAGGTGAACCCAAACAATGTTTGAGAGCATTTCATGCATAATGTTCAGACTATGTGTCCAATAATAGGTTGTTGACCAAGCTATTTCTTAAGGAGTTTAAAAGAGTATGCTATAATATGGTTTTATGATTTAACATGTCTTTAGTTAATAACTTTAATCCTTTAGAAGATTTATTCCTTACACATTTATCAATTAACATAAGTGAAAATATTTCATATGCTTAAATTCTTCAGCTCCAACAAGAATCCAACAAGTCTATCATGGATTATGTATTATGTTATAAGACCATGTTGTCCAAAATGATGAATCCTATGATAAATAAGGAATTGCAAGACATATTCAAACATAGTTTTTTCCCACCTTGAAATGAATCTATTAAGTTTAAGAAGTTTCTATAATTCATTGATTTATTTCAAATAGTTAAGGAAAGAGAGGTTAAGTTGTTGGCACATAATATTAAAAAGTACGTAACCAGACCAATCTATACTTATAATACTAAGAATTTTAGTAAACCACCATATAAGGTGAAGCCAAGGGAGAATAAGAGTGATCAAAAGACAATGGTGAATATAGTTTTAGATCATATTCCTTGTATTATTTTATCCTCTCCTCCAAGGAGATAGTTTATTTATTTGTCAGAATCTCCCTACAAGGTAATACAAAAGTTATTAGAATGTCACCTCATATCCATTACTCCCATTAAAGATGTTGATGTGATTAAACCTCTTCTAAAAGGATTCAATCAAAATGTTTTTTATGATTTTCATAGAGAACTAAGGTATAATACTAAGAGATGCATCCATTTGAGACATAAGATATAGGTTTTGATATATGAGAACCTCATTGATGTGGGTACATCTACCGACAATACTAAGGCATAACCAAGTGAGATTAGAACAATGAATATATTCAATGATTTTTCCTTAATAAAAAATTTCAAAACCAATAAAAAATTAGAAGTGCATTACATATTTAATGTAAAACCTCACAAAATTTTTTTCATCGTCATACATATGCACAACATCCTTTAAATGACATCATTGGTACATATCATGTGTTAGCACCATCTAGACCACTTATTACATTTGCATAACATGAGATAGTAGATGATAATTTTGATTTGAAATCTTTGTTAATTCGAGCTTACATTGATCATCAACCTATACAAAGTGTTATGGTTGTTAATGGTTCAAGTGAGAATATGTGCACTATCACACTTCTTTTACATTTTTTATATACATATAAATATATATTTCCTTTAAAAATAATAGTAAATTAATTCAATGGCCATGTTTAGAGATATATTAGTGAGATCTTATGACTAGTACAAGTTGGTCTAGCATATGTAGCCATGAAGTTTATAATATTACCTAGTGTAGGAGTCTTTAATATGTTATTGGGATGTCCTTGGATTCAAGAAATTCATGTAGTATATTTATAGTACACAAATGTTTGAAATAAATTTTATTTGATGAGGTTATCATAGTTCATGGTATTCCATATGAATAATCCCTACAAGAAAGGGTTATTATTCCTACAATATATATATATATATATATATATTAAGCAACCTAAGAAGGTTCAAACTATTTAGATCATTTAGATCAAGGTGGTCAACTTCATAAGAATACCTATCCTCAAAAATCCATTTAATTGATGACTTATCATAGATTCTAGAGAGACAATTTTTTCCTTAGCATATCCCATATTGGTATTACACCAAATTAGGAGTGTTCCACAACAAACACCCACACATAGTTATTATACTACATGATGGGTTTTAAAGAGTTTTATGGTTCAAAATACTAAATAATATACACCATACTACATATTATCATAATGATAGTGGAACATATGTTAAAAATTAAGATTAGTTTTCAAATTTTGAGTTGAGACACGATGCTTCATAGTAGCATAATACTTTCCATTTGTGAGAGGTCATCCTTCATATGTTAGATATATGACATATTAGTTTTGAGGATATTGAGGGAATCATTGGTCAATATGTTCCTTTTTTAGTTACAAATATTCAAAACTAATAAAAAAGCATATTTAGAATAAAATAAAAAACCAAGACCTATGCAGGATATGTGTAATTCATATACATCAGTTTATTTGTGCTTTGGTATATTAAATACTTCTCTATATCTAGTATTATATCAAATATGCTTCAAAAACATATTTGATGAGTTATAAAACATATAGGTTTTTAATTTTAGATAAAATTATAAGTGGTGATACTGATTTAGACCCAAAAATTCTATATAGACAAAATAAAACTAATGTAAATAATAACACATTGCAATCTTGTACCATTCCAACAAAATTGTCCTAGTGAACACAAGATGTAATTTATTTTATCCAAAACAATCACAAACCTTCTACAAATTATGTGTATCACTACAAGTTCACTAGAGTAATATTTTACTCATGTTTTATCTCTCTATGACTATTCATTTTATTCCTAATACAATAGATTACATTACATAATTCTTTTCATATTTTCTCACTCCTCACCATTTTTGGCCCATATACCAAGCTTGTACCCATATGAATTAGGTTGCTAATGGATGAACATATGAAAAAGTTTTAAATACCCTTCAAACTATTGAGAGTGACTGTAATGAGTATATAAGATACTGTATGGTTTTCGTTTGGTTCTTCATTATGTTCATATAGACATTTTAGGGGTAGTGGCAAAGATTCTAAGTAGACAGTTTGCTGATGCTATATCTCACATGTGTGAGGGTGTCAAGAGAGAAAGATCACATGGGTTTGTTAATTTTAGTCCCAAGAACACATGAGACAAGTTTTAGGTCATCTTCTAAAGTACATCAAAAGATATGAATATCCAAAGTTGGCCTCTTAGTTGAAATTCAATAAGTTTCCATACTTAGCCATCTTTTAAGAAGCCAAAATAGAGCCAAGTGGGCAGTTTGACAATGTTATATCTCACACATGTGGTAGTCTCAAGGAAAAGTGATCATATGGGTTATTCATCTTGGTCCCTAATTATTATGCATTAAGTTTTAGATCCTCTACCAAAGTGAAAATAAAGTTATAAATGATAAAATTTGGCTCCTCAATCAAATTTCACTAAGTTTTCCATACTTAGCCAAATGAGCTCAACCATCACTAGGACATCATACAGGAGTAGATATAGACTAGCCAACTTGAGAATTTAATATCTTCACCTAGAAATCTCTTATGACTAGTGGATCAAATGGGTTTGTTCCTTTTGACCTCAATAACATCTCTTAAAAGTTGGGTTACTCCATGACTTTTGTGTTTCAATTTCCAAGACTTAAAAAATGGACCTAAAACATAAGACATTCATGCTAATGTCAAAATATATCTTATGCAAAAATATATTTGTGCTTAAATTTGATGGTCTATAGGATGCCAGTTATATTCTATAGGATACCAAATGATGGTCAACATGACATCAAATTAAAGACAAAGCAAAATAGATCCTATTGAGCATAAATTTGATGGTTTCATGACCGTCAATGATGGGTCACATGAATGTCATTTGATGGGAGTGAGAACATCAATTTTAAGATCATGAAATAGTCATTGGCTTTCAAATAGTGGGTCCTAGTTGAACTAATGATCCATGTTTGATCATACACTCAGATCTAATAGTGATTAAAGGTCAAAGGGTCAATAAATCTCAAGAGAGAATATACGCATGATAAGTGTTAAGGATGTGTTCAACTAGTAGAGGATCGATGGTTCTTGGGCATTCGTATCGATCAAAATCAATAGAGAAAAATGAGTCAATGAGTAAAGTTAGATTTTGACAACTAATTAGAGCAAAGGTGAGCTCATGATTCTCGATGGAGGTTGATATGCTATTTTCAACCATGGACAATAGGGTTTTGCAGGGTCATTTTAACACCACTAAAGTTGGTTCAAACACCATGGAATGGTTAATATGAGTAGTAAGATATAAGGAACACATACGTATCACCATTAAGGTTAAATATGAAACTCTAGTTCATGTTTTTAATTGGGTAGGGTTGTTTCTACAATAATGTTCACCATTTTAAGGAGGATATGTGTATGCATATACGGGATTTTGGTTCTTGTAGAGAAAGGATGGGTTTATTTAGACCTATTATAATATAGAAAAGTGATACATAGTCTATAGGTCTATACTGATATGGAAACTATAGGAAAAAAATAACCTTAAATTGGTTTTCTACCTATATATGGACTTACGATCCAAACATGAAGATAAAGTAGAGATATGATTAATGAAAAGGATATTCATCTTTCAATGTGGCTATAGTCTCAACAAGTAGCTACCTAAAATGCATAAAGCCATGATTTGGTTAGATCCATGAGCATGAGATTTTGTCTTTAAGCATGAGATGGCATGAAGGATAAAATAAAAATTCTATTATTAGGAACTATAGCTAGGATCATTCAATGCATCTTCAAAACCTTTAGATACCTTCTCACTTAACAGGCCATAGACAATGTTCTAATTGATCAAAATAGTGGCAAGGTTTCCATTGGATAAGAAGAAAAATTGTGGTTGCTTAGGTTCTTTTAATGACCCAAGACAAAGTGTTTTTTTCTGATAGCATGTTACCATATACTTTCTTTCTCTCTCTCTTCTCCTATATATCTTAGTCTCATTCCTATTGAAGGGGTTCTCAACTCTTAGAATTTATTTTTTTATTTTATGGGACAAGGATACTCATCGAGACTCCTTTAAAAGTGTGCTCATGTAATATGGTTAAATCTTATCAAAATATTATAAGAAAAGACTTTTGAAGTAATATGATTAACTCTTTGCCTATCTCTTATATTTAATCAATACTTAACATGCTTGTGTATGGTGAATTTATGAAGGATATTATTCTTAGTTTACTATCCTTTTGCTTTCCTCTTTAAAGGTGCTTTCAAACTAACTTACAGGTCTAAATTAATGTTTTATTTAGAATATATTCCATGAAACATTTATGAAATTAATGAGACTGAGTAAGCCATATTTGTATTTTACTAATCTAGTGTGTGTTCAAGCTTATAAGAGTGTCCATTTAACTTTAGTGCATCACCCTTTTATCCTTCTTAAGAGCCTTGCTTCTCTTTCTAATCTTTTTCCCTTCAAAGAATTAGTCTAACATTAGTTTAGGTGAGCAGCAAGAGGAAGCTAACCTTCTCTAGAGGTTAAACTCCACCATAAGTGACCCACAACCTTGGGTTGTTCCCATAGTTATGCTTAAATTAGAAATGACATGAAGAACCCTCCTTTAAAGGGCAAAAATATGATCCATACGACTCACTTTCACATTGCTATCTCATTAGATACATGAGTTGTTAAAAATGCTAATGTTACAAGTTATTTATGTACATTAGGTTCACCTATTCATGATTTCTTGTCGTGTTTATTTGTTTTCTTCATGTTTTATGTGCAATCATTTATCTAGTTTATGCATATTTGAACATGTCCTTATTTACAATTTTAAGCCTTATTGAAAATTTCTTTGTGAGTGACATTTGAACATGTCCTTATAAGTGCCCCATTGGTCTTCTTGAATGTTTTGTATGCTTTTGTATGTTCTCTTTCTATTGGGGTTTTTAGCAAAAAATATTCATTAATTCACGAATTTTCTATTTTTAGGATTTTGGTTTTGGTGATTTTTTAGGGTCGACAAATGGGACTAGATCTCTAAAATTCTAGGGATATATATATTTTTTTTGGGGGGGGAGGTCAGCTCACCAACCCTTTACAATGACATATAAGATTACCCTTACATTCACCATATATATATATATATATATATATATATATATATATATATCACTCGAGTGTCTAACCTATACAAACCAAGGGAACAAGAAGATATATATATATATATATATATATATATATATATATATATATATATATATATATATATATAGTATATCACTCGAGTGTCTAACCTATACAAACCAAGGGAACAAGAAGAACCACAAATAAATGAGAATACAACTAAATAATAACATCAAATAAACAAAATGAATGATAGTACCAAATAACAAGATAAACTGTTATACCAACTGGTAGACCCTAATACCTAAGATGTATGACATAGATGAATGATAAAACCTAACAACATAGTCAAGTGACATAGCTAAATGACCCAATTGAAAGATCTAGCCAAATGACCCAACTAAATGATAGAGCCAAATAATAAAGTTGAATGACCTAGCTAAATGATAGAGCTGAATGATAGAGTTGAATGACCCAGCTAAAAGTTAGAGCTAAACAACATCACCAAATGATAATGCTGAATGACCTAAATAAATGATAGATTCAAGAAAACTAGTTGAATGACTTAGATAGACATTCAAGTTGAATGACATAGCCAAATTATAGAGTTGAATAACAACATTAAATGGTAAAGATGCATGATAGATCCAAAATTTAGTGAAACCCTTCTATCAAATGATAATATCAAATGGGAGTGTCAATGACATAGCTAAAAAACACAAGCCATTATGGCATCTAGTGTGAATGGTAAAAGGATAGGCTAATCATTAGGGAAATCATTCATATTATCTTATTTTAAAGACCTAACCAAAAAGTCTAGACAATCACAATGTCCTCAAAATCTAGGTATATATTTTTTAGTTTGTCATAAATTTGACTTCAATTGTTCAATAATATTTAAATAATTTTACATGTAGAAATCCCCACTATTATCTCACAAGATAGAATCAACTAGAATAACATATCACCCCCTAAATTTTTTTTTGATGATGACATGCCACCACTTAAAGATGCTCCTCTAGTTTTTGATGAAAATGATAATGATACTAAAGTGATAGAAGAGATTAGACCATCTCACCAAAAGCAAAGTTTAGCCATATAACATAACCATCTAGTTCATCTATTTGGCTTAGTCATATAGTCTAGGCATTTGAATTAGACATTTAATTTAACCACCTAGTTCAATCATCTATCTCAGTCATCCGATCTAGTCGATTGACTTGACTGTTTAGCTTGGATGTTTAGTTCAACCTTACCATTCGATCATTTAGCTAGCCCTTTTAGTTTAGTCATTTATTTTAGTAGTTCATCTCATATATTTGGCTACACCATTTAGTTTAGCCATTCACCGTTACCCTCAGGAGATTCACCATGCCCACAATTCATATTTTCCTAGATTCATTAGATATTTCCAATAGGTTTTCCTATAGGGCCTCTTAAAATGAACCCTAATTTCTATATGCATCATGGCCATGGATTTTGTTTGTTATTATTTCCTTAGTTTTATATTTTATGATAGATATTATGCATCTCCCTAGTTTGCTGATGCCATTATCAAAATCATGTTGAGTAATTTTATATCAATTTCAAATACCTAGTATATTATTAGTATTCATTGGGTACTAAATTTCTAACATTTATATAGACATGTCTCTATGTATGATTTGTTTTACATGTATCATATATTACTATTTACTCATATTATCAATATGATTCCATGATATCTAATGTTATCATTATTATTCCAGATTTAAATCTTTATATAACATAATTTTCATAATTTTTTCTCTTGAGCTAATTTATTGAAAAGGCTTCACAAATCACCTATAAGGAGAGGTCATGAAAAATGGCATGTCTTATAGACTAATTTATAATAGTACACTACAAAGAAAAATAATAATACTTGATCATTTGATCATAGTGCATACTTAGTTTTTACCTAGAATGTTCATTAAAATAACACTGCACCATTGGGACAATGACATAGGGAAACATTGTCCAAAATAGTACACTTTCATTTTATAAAACAAAAACAACATTTTACATATATTTTATAATCATGCATAGTCTATATAATAATTTTCAATGGTTACCCAAAAATAACTTTAGATGTTTACCCATGATTATTACATACCTCACTTAGATTGCAACATCATGCAGGACATGTGTTTCATAATTTTACATAGGTTTTTACTTAGTTATAAGAGTAAGTATACTTAGATACTAGATTAGGGGCATGTGTATAACACATAATTACTTTATTATTTATTTTTTCAATATTTTTCACAAAAGGAATGGAAATTCATGTCATTTTCCATGTATAAACTAGACTCAATACATATCATTTTTGCACTATTGTTACACTAGGTATTCTCGTCCAACCTAAAAAGATATAGATGGGGATTATTTAGATTTTAAAGGGGTATATATAAAGGAAATGGTACAAGGGTGATAATCAAATATTTATTAGGATAATTAGATAAAAAAATTCAAATCTAATCATGCACTAAATTTATTAGGCTGAGATAGTCTAATTATGGAAAGTACAACTATGCTAGATACAAAAAATGACAAAGAAGTGATGTACTTAGTTTATTATAATTAATGCAATTATAGATCTAGAAAAGGTGGAAATCAAGATTGAAGTATATTATGGAATAATCATCAAATTCTAGTTCATATGCTTCTATATCTATAGTAACATTAACTTGAGATGATTACATTGACGCTACTATCTAGGTTTGATGTTAATATCCTATATAAAATATCTACTAAAATAGGATGCCACCATCTAGATGCTTTTGGGTTTTTCTTCACCTTAGATTTGGTGAATTTAGATATGGTTCATGGACAATCACTCCTTGTGAAATGGTAAAACCCTAGATTTACATCTTCATAGTGACCTTGGGGAAAAATGAGTTAATGGGCATATGGTGTCAAGGTTCCCTAAAGACCCCACTATTAGTGGTCACAACCTACATATCTAATACTTTGAAGAGGGCCTTAGATGTGTGTAGTTCTCCCATATGTGTTGGATTATTTATGAATCATACAATATGTGCAAAGTAAGTACAATAGTGACATAGCTTATAACTTAGTAAATCAGGCTCTTAGGCTACTTCTTTATTACTTCAGACCTATAGATGTGTTGTCACTATGACTAGTATGGAAATAAGAATAAATAGGAAAGTTTTATATAATTGAATGCACTTTAAATACTCTTTGGTATTTTTCTAGGTATCGATAGGTTATAAATGAATGAGGGTTGATATATATATATATATATATATATATATATATATATATATATATATATATATGTATGTATGTATGTATATATATCCATTTAGAGTAACACATTGCATTAAATCACCTAGGTTGACCATTAGGATACATTTCATTTGTAAATTGAATGAATTTAGAGTGCTAGACACTTACATTAGGATATGATAGTAACATTAATGATATATATATATATATATATATATATATATAGTAACACATTGCATTAAATCACCTAGACTGACCATTAGGATACATTTCATTTGTAAATTGAATGAATTTAGAGCACTAGACACTTAGATTAGGATAGGATAGTAACATTAATGATATTATCTATCATGGATGATAGTGCCCACAAAGAAAGAAAGTGGGTACAAGTTCTAAAATTGTAGAGATGTAAAATAAGTAAATTTTAAGCATTCTGAGTAAGATAGAAGATGTGGGTCATCAACATAAAACTGGTTGGCTAAGAGATATAGGCTAAGGGGCAAAAAGATAGAGAATATGTAAGACTTATAGAAGAATGAAAGGTAAAGAAATTAGAGGAAAAACCAAGGTCTGAGTTTTCTAAGTGTACAATATTGAGGTGCTATATAATCATAAAATATCATCTACATTTGCCCTCCCTTTAATCTAGTAATAAAATTACTAGTTTGAAAGAAAATGAATACATACCTGGGTGTGTATACACACCTTATCTTTGCATGTGCCCAACTTGAGTGATTTGATGGTGATTGACCTACAACTAAGAGTATGTTATAATATAAAATTAATGCATATAATCTAGGTTGAAATTAATTGAAATATATTGAAATTGAAAGAACAAGGTTTAGGAGTACACCTATGTGTAGATGTAACCACTTTGCCTATTAGAAAGTTTTTTTGAAAAAGATGTATCATTTTAAGGATTCTAAATTTATATTAGAATAAATACAGATAAATGTTTTAAGTGCATATATCTAATGAGATAGATAGATAGAGAGATAGAGAGATTGGAAGGTACATGCCCCAACTTTGGAGTAAAGTGAGTTCCCACATGGTAGTTGAGATTAGCTCAATCATGAAACCCAATGATAATTATAACATAGTGAGGATGAATGATAAATTCTAACCTAAAAACTTGGTAAGATAGAGTTATTTGATCACCTCAACCATACCCCAAGTTGAACCAACTACAATAATAGATTGTGTTAATAAAAGTCCATAAAAGTATGTGTGGTATCAGTACAAAAAAGTCCATGATGTGATAATAGTCCATAAAAGAGTTTTTGAATATGAAACTGATTTGGATTTTTCAATATTAGGTATGTTTCATAACATATGCACCTTATATATGTCTCATACTAAAACTATGTATAATAGTAGTACCAATGTATAGAATTATTCCAGAATTCTGAATTTGAATCATATAACTATGTGCTTTGGCTAATTTAAATAATTATATAAGTATGGAGGACATGATTCCAAAGAATTCCCCCACTTATACAAAAAAATATGAAAACTAATATAAGTGCCACTATGGAAGAATTGTTTATAAAACATGCCCCCACTATAAACTAGATATGCTAAATATTGAATAGGTGTGGATAACATGCTACCAAAGCTTTCCTCCACTAAATCTAAGAACTGATATAAGTACCATATACTGAATGAATGTGGATAAAATGCTTCCAAAGCATGCCCCCATTGAATTTGATAACTATTAATGTGTAGAATCCATGCCCATATAATATGCTCCAACTGAATTTGAAAACTAATATAAGTACCATGTATTGAATGAATGTGGAGAACATGTTTCCAAAACATGCCCTCACCGAATCTAAGAATTTTGAATGCGTGGAAGCCTTGCCCATATGATATGCCCCCACTAAATTTAAAAATTATATAATTACCTGTGTCATTAGGTATCTAACTTAGCTATATTTTCATAAAGTTAGTATTAGTCATTCAAAAACATGAAATAAATGAAATATACTTGGAGCCTAACACCTTGTGAGCATACAAAGATTGGTCAATAATTCATAAGATTAAAATAAAACTCATGAAAAACTCCATTAAAAATGTATTTACATAGAATGTGGCTCAAATGTGGCATCAAATGATCTTTATCAATGCCAATTATGTTTAAACATATCCATTTAAGCTATGGACAAGTTGAATTTGATGATGAATTCAAGAAGTTGATGCACAAAGGACTCAATAATTGTTAACACTTCATTTTATATCTTTATCATGATAATTATAATGTATTGAGGTATATTTATAAAGATATAGGATCAGTGAGGACCCTTCATCTTTAAATCAAGATGAATGTTTACAAAAGAGTCCTCAAGAGTGTACATTGATCAATATATGGATCACTGATGTGAGCCCTTCATCTTAATCACGATGAAGGGTGGAGGATGATCTTTAAAAATATCTAATGAAAATTAATTTGAGCCCTTCAACTTATTTTCAAGATGAAGGGTGGATAATTCTCCTTCTAAGATCTTTATGAGAGTCCATTTAGACCCTTCATCTTGTTTTCAAGATGAAGGGAGGATAATCAATCTAAATAAAGGCACATAAATCACCAATGTGGGCCCTTAATCTTGTTTTCAAGATGAAGGGTTGATAATGTTCCTAAAATATCCCACAAGACTCATTAAGGGCCCTTCATATTTTCTCCAAGATGAAGGGTAGAAAATAATCTTGTATGTTAATTAACTTTATCAAATTGATTTTATCTCAAAAAAAATATTCCAAAGAATCTCAAGATCCTTTCTTGAATGAAGACACCCATTTGGAGGAAAAGAAGAATTAATTAAAATAAAGGAAATTATTATTTTATTTATAATAGAAATATAATTTATAAGAATGATTTGAAGAAGAGGGAATTAATTTCATTAATTGATCAATGAAAGGGGAATTAGTTGATTTCATTAGAATAACATAATTAACCAAATAAATTTACTAGAATTATAATTGAATAGAGAAATTAACCATAATGATAATAATTGAATAGATAAATTGACCATAATGATAATTATTAAATTGACTAGAATGATAATTGAATAGATCTAATATGATAAATTGTCCCATATAGAGGTACCTTAAGGTGAATTCGAATATGTACACTAGAAGAACAAAAGATTTTGGGCTAGATTATGTGTAATTATGGGAAGTCATTCCATTTTCCAACTTGACATGAAAGTGATAAAGTGGAGTGTCTAAATTTTACCTTATTTGAGAAGGCATTGTGAGATGTAGATAAAGGAATGACTTTTCAAAGAATAAAAAGTCATAAAAATGATCATAGAAGAAAATTAACATCTGCTAGTTTGGAGGAATTTTCTAAAATTACTATAAAATGAGTTTAAATGTACCCCAAAATAGAATTTGGCAAGCCCTAGATGCCTCCTCAAGGTGAGAGTCATTAAAGTTTTGATTGAGTGAACCTTGAAAATGATGAAATAATAGTGTATGAAAGATAGAAGGGGAGAAAACTGAAATAAATAGGTGAAAATAGGAAGAAGAATAGATGCGAAAGTTAAAAATTAAGTCTCTAGAGAAGAAAAACAATGCATGGGGAAACATTTTTGAAATGAAAGGCTATATATTAATCTTGGGGTGGAAATTTGGTTCATTTTCACCATTTCAATTCAAAATTTACCTTTGTGATTTTTCATTAGAATGGCTTGGATAAAATGGCTTGCTGACCACAATCAAGGGAACTTCCAAATGATGTGTAAGAGCATAGACGACCACAAGTCATAGGACCACCAATTAATACATTTATTTCTTTATTAATTTTATATTTAATATCTTTTATTACATGTATAAGTATATAAAAGGATGATTTATTCATTTTAACAATGGCAAATTCCACCATGCAAATGGTGAATTCATTGCCAAAAATGATGAATTGGTCAAACAATTCGCAAATTAGTCCATGTTATTGGTGATTTGGTCCATGAAAATGGTGAAATTTCTAAATGTCAAAATGACATAGAGAGATTTTAGAAAATGGTGATTTGATCTCACCCAAAATGATGAATTGGTCACTCTAAGCAGTGAATTTGTCTTTAAAATGGCAAAAATGTCAAAATAGTTTTGATTTTGAACAAATAATGAAAGTTAACAGAGATCAAAAAATGGTCAAGGGTATCATTAAAATCATCAAAAAATTGGAAACATTATCCAAAACATGTTTAACAATGAATTCATCATATGAATGCTAAAATTGGCATACTAAATAGTGAATTCACCTAAAAAATGGTGAAAATGTCCTAATTGCATGGAAAAATATAAATTAAATAGAGAGATAGAGAAAAATGATTGTTTAATTAGAATATGACTAAATGACATGATGTTGTTAGAAATATATGTGATTATAAATTATAAATGTGAGTAAATTAGTAATAAATAACGGATCATAATGACTTTGACTAGGTTGTAGGAGTGAGTGGATGTATTGATAGCTTCTAAATGACTCTCACACTTTATTCGATAACCAACATAATGGATATATAACATGCATAAATACTTTGATACTTTTGGCCTCTTACACATAGTGAGGATGTTGTTTATTTGAGTGGATCAAGTATTTCTTAGTACCCTTGCAGAGTGATGGAGAACTGATACATATACCTTTTGGTTACCAATAGGGGAGATATTAGTTACCCTAGAGCTTGTTTGGCATATTTAAAAAGTATTGTTTGAAGGTCATCTACTATATTGGATTTCCTTGAGGGATAGATAGGTGGCCATGGAGGATTTGATTAGACCTTTGGACATAGAGATGGTTTGGGGTGGATATGCCAACTTTGATGAAATTGAACTAGTGATGGACATCCACAATATGGGGTTATGGAGGTAGATGTTCTAGTTCCTATTATGTTTCATAGAGTAGTGATAGTCTTTATGGTTATTATTAGTGGCATTTTGATGCTCGACAAGAGTGTTTAGTTATTTCACATGGGATTCAGAGGCATGGTTAGATAAAGGCTTAAAGATACAATGATTTTTCCTAGGGACCAATGATTTTAGCTTAGTTTTACCATGATATTAATTTTGTGGTTCATTAAGGAGGACATAACATTGTCCCAATGACACTATTCCATGTTTGGGTATGAGAACACAGATATTGAATGGCCTATTGGTAAATGTCAATAGAGGGGGACAAATGAGCCTATGGAATATGGATGGTATGAAGTGGGATCAAGGCACAATATTCATAAAAGGGAGCTTATACATTATAGATGAGTGATATATTAGATGACCAATGTTGATTTGACATAGAGGCCATACTTAGGTATTTAGTTTTAATGGCTAAAGGATGCAGAGTATATGCTTTATATCACTATTATATGTTACATCATGGGTTGATAAGAGTATACCAGTGAGTAATATAGGCTAGATAGGGTACATCATCAGTTTGGTTTGTAATAGGATGTACTAGGAGGACCATGTTAGTTTACACATGCAATGAGAGAGAGAATATTGGGGACTAACCCCTGATTAGGCTAAGGGTGGAGTGAGATTTAGGTTGGTAACATAGGTAGCTTGGGTGTATATAGGTGGGATATTAGATGCATGGGTGACATAGGCATATGAATCATGGTGGCTGCAACATCTACCTTTGAGATTGACACCATCACTAGGTGGAGATGAGGGACATGATTAGGGAGCTTGACAAAGATAGGTTCTAATACATGTTGTTTGACCTATTATTATAGGGAGGGTAGTGTATGTAAAAGCACAAGAGGGTGGAGAGGATGAGGGAGAGGAGATGTACAAGGTAGAGGAGGGAGATGATGTGGATATAGAGTATGTGAAGGAGGAGGTGGAGATAGGCACATATGAGGAGATGGTAGTTGTAGATTCTGTATTAGAGGGAATATTAGAAAAATTGCATTATGGAACATGGGATTTAGAAGGAATGTTCTATGGATGAGTGGGAACTTTTTGGAGGTGATTTGAATTCTATAACTATTTATAGTGAATTTAATCAAATGAAATTTGATATGTGGGATTGTTAAAAACTTGGTGAAGATTAGGGAACATTTGTTTGATATTTTATATTACTAGTTGTAAAGAATCTTCAAGTATGTATTTTCAATAAGAATAAATGTCTCAACATTAGGTAATGACTCAACCAATGAATCCTTTCTTTGATGTTCAAGTAAAGGATCAATAACTAGATTAAGTAAAAAGGTAATAAATACATAATTATCAAACAAATTTACACCATTTGGAAGATATTTTAAGCCTTCTAAGTTTTATATAACATAAAAACACCTCAAAGTTGTGGGTACCCTATTGGAGAGGTGAATCCCTAGGTTAAAAGGCTAGATTCCCTTGATGAATCACTTGGGCTCAAATACTAATCTATCAATTGATAGGAAAAGAGAAATAAACCTATTATGATTAGGGTGATGCACCAAATATGATTTAACCACTACCAACTAGATAAAAAGTGCACTTTAAATAACAGACTAACCTACACATGACACTAATCCAAATCTACCTCTTTACATCAATATTTCTCATGAGGTTATGAAGAGTGACTGAACTAGAAGCACTTGTCAATAGGTCATGACATGACACTATTGAAAAATACTAATCACTAAATACTTACACAGTAATTTAACACTTCAAGAGACCTACAAAAAGGATTCTAAACTGAACATGAATTCTAAACAAGGACAAGCATGCCAAGGAAGCAATACTATCACTTAGCAAGATCAAATTATCAATAATGTACATTAAAAATAATCCTTGGAGAAGGTAAAACTAGAATATTCTCATTGATCAAAAGCTAAATTTTTTTAGGGATTTTCCATACCTAGATGGAGGATACAAACTTAGCCTATCAAAGCTAAATATATAGAGAAAGTGAGAGAAAAATGATAGAAAGGTGTAGGAAAGAGAGAGAGACAAGTGTCTAAAAATATTTATAAAAAGAATTAGGTATGAAACTATCCCATCATATCTTATAAGACAAGTGTTATTCTTCTAAAGATGTTATTCTACTCCAAGTGGTGTGGAACTTTCAAAGCTTACTTGATACCTTGCCTAACTCTCCAAAACTACCCTTTGCCTTAGATTATGGAATGAAAATTGGCCTTATTTATGGTTAGGTCATGTTGAGTTACATATTTTATCTACTCTTGATACTTTTCAACTGATCTCTAAAGGTTCCCTTTGACACATCACTTCATTTTCTTGCTAGGTGTCTATAACTCTCTTTGTCTCACTAGGCCAATTTCATTTACAAGTGTCAAAACTTCAATTCATATTATCCAATTCATTTTTTCTACATGGATGGACTATTCACACCATATTATTCTTAAAAAACTCATTTATAGGTCTAAAACTACTTCTAATAACTCAATCTACACCAAAAATTCTCATTTGGCCTCATTTCTTATATCCCTGAAAAATGTGTAAACCTCCTTGTTTAAAATAATGTAATAATAATATTGAGAAAATGATCACATATTCAAGGACCCAATTTTCCCTTACAACTTTATGTCAAATTTCATGTTTAGAATCTAAGTGGAAGTACCTTTTTCTACCTTTCTCTCTCCTTAATTAAGCCTTAATTAGACCTCCTTATCTAAAATCCTTTTTTCTACTCTAGATCTCTCCCACACATGTGAAACCACCCAAAAAAATGTTACTAAGTTTACCTTGCCTATCACTAACCTCCATTCCATATTTGAGGCCTTGATACCTTGTGGAAGTGTGAGAACCATGAAATGGCCTTGAAACCTAGTCTCATTTTAGGCCTATTTGAAATTGCCTTGAAAAATGGAGTTTGTTTGATCACTTAAAGAATATAAAGTACATATTTATTTTATTTAATAGGTGGAAAACATAATAGATGACCTAAAACCAAAAACATTAAAAATATTGAATTTATTGTAATCTATACAACTGCAAGTATAGATAAAGTACACCTGGAGAATCTACTTGGAGTCTTAAACAATATCTAGGAGGTTTTAGGAACAAACCAGGTCATTTTATGTAATTTATAGGTTCATTCATATAAAATAGTCATTAATAAGGTTTGAGACATTTTTTTCTTAAGGATTGTTCATAAAGAACAAATCTTCTTTCTCTCTTATAATGCCACAAGATTGTAGTGAGGGGACCTCTCTACCTCCTCAAAATATCACTCAATCCCATTCAAAACCTCATCGGATTTCTAAGTGAAATTTGGTGGTATCTCAGGCTCAAACATGCATTATATGACTTATTTTAACTCCTATCATTTATTCATGGCCTGTACGTCTTCAGCTCAAAAACCATTATCATGAAAATGGAAAATGAAGAGCCCCCTAGTATATCCAACTAAAATTTTGTTACATGCATCACCTTGCAATGAGAAATGAGCTTCATAATCAACCTTATAAATTATTGAGGATTATGTACATAGATTTGTTAAAATTACTTTTCATAGGTCTGAAATAATCCTATTCAACTCCCAACTCCTTCATCTCTTCAATTAACTTTCATTAGACTATTATTCACATGAATCCAAATGAGGGTTTATTAATTTCCTCATAGTGACTCTATTTTAGGTCAATTTGGATTTCAATGACCTCTGTAACCTGATTTCTAATTCAATTTAGACTCAAATGCTCCTTCATGTACTTTGCCATCACACAAGTTTACACATAGAACTGCATGTTTGGTCTAGGTTCAACAATCCTAAATGGGCTTGTATACATTTGTATTTTTTTATTTTAATCTTTAAGTTCATTTGTAATCATGATGAATTTATAAAATCACTTCAAAATGCATTTTATGCCTTAAGATTTCATTCAAAGCTACACCCCACTGTCTTGCATCAAAGACTTCACATTTTCACAAACCTTCATGTTCTACCTTATGCCATGACTATAGGTGGTTTAGGTTGAGAGAGAGTTTTGAATATTAAACCTAGAAAATTGAATTATTCAATCAGATCATTATCATATTGATAGTTATTGGGACTCATTGAAGACATTATCATTTGGATCTTGAATGGGTCTTAAGTCTTTCTAAAGATCTCATCATAAGGTTGAAGGTTTAGAAACTTCATTATATCCTTCAAAATCTTATTTAAGACGTAAATTCAACCTTATATTCATTCCATCATCAGATATCATATGAAATGTTTCACGTCTTCAAATAGACCTGACTATGTGTCAAGAATCTCTTGGTTGCAGGTAGTGGTTTAGGTGTCTATATTACAAGCTTCAGATGAGGACCTTTTCAATGGAATTATTGTCAGCTAGGTGAATTTGAAAATAATTTAAAATGTATTCATAAACATCTCAATCTATTTTATACCAATATTTTATGGCTCCAAAATGTAATTTTTTCCTTTATGGCTTAGGTAACAGTGAACTGTGTGGCAATAGGTATGACTTGGTATCTTGAGCACTAAATTAGTGATGACATCCTTACCTACGAATTTGAAACTCACAAAATGTGAAAATACCACACTTATTTATCCAATTATGCCTCTAACATGACATTATTGATATATAATACACCAAAACTCTCACAAAAAGTAGACCTACAGGTCTGTAGACTTTGAGTTCTACATTCATGTGCTTTAGGCCTCATATTAGTGAAAAAATGACTTTTAGAGCTCAAGATCATCCTTCCATAATGTTTCATTTAATTCCTAATAGGTTAAATAATATTTTACAACCTTGAACAAGGTCAAATAAGATTTTTTAACCATGTTATGTAGGCAATCTTATATGCATAGTCCTCAAGCTAAAAGCACAATGACACTTGTAGACTATTATAGATAATACTCAGATGATTGAATAGCTTTGGATAAAGGGGAAAGATGGAGAAACATGTTAAAAAACATTTTTACACATATGAAACCTATTTAAATACTAAAATAATGGAGAAACATTGATAGTCACTTGAACACTATACATAAGGGTAACTTTCTTGCTTAACAAATGCATATATTGGATAGATGGTGATGAAGAATGGTGCCAAAACTCTCCTTTAAAGAGTTAAAATTTATTAATCTGACCATCGTATAGCATCATTATATAAATGGAAGTTATATAACTGATACAAGGACCTTAGAAAGAATACTTATGGATTATTAGCATTTTAAAACTTTGGCATACATGAAAGTTAGAAAAAATAATATTTTTCTTCAATTTTCATATCTTAAAGTTCAAAAAAGAACCTTAAACATTCCAAATCATCATGAAATGTTTAAAAAATATGATTAAGACATAAAATAACTTGAATAGACCCATAAGAACCTATTAAACATCTTGATTAAGTCTCATCACTTTATGATATGACTAGGCTAATACAAAGAAAGATAAAATGTTACCTTAATTTCTCCAAATAAACCTTATACAATGCTAATAAGGTTTTTTAAAGACTATTTTAAGACCATCAAGGCATGACAAAGCTATGAACAAGGTTGATAGGACATTACAATTTTTTTTTTCCTATAGGATTTAATATTTTGACCTTGGGGGTTAAAATTGGCCAACAAATTTGTTAAAATGTGGAGCTAAAAGCTTCACCAAATGAGCGAGTTTGAAAGTTTTAGGAGTTACACAGTCACCAGCGTCAGTCAGGAGTAGACCAGGAGATGCCGGTGTCGATCATGGATTGGCTGACGTCAGTCACAGGCAAATAGGTAGGAATAGATGTCGATCCCCTGTGCGTCTAGAAAGCTATTTCTATGGATAGAACAGAGTGTTTGCATGGTAGGATTAAGTGATAGTCTTAAGTCTGCATCTCTATTATTAGTAATACTATTTAGATCCCTTGATTAGGAGGTGCATCTAATGGCTGTAATTGCATTGCTCATGATCCCTAACTCTATATAATAGGGACAATTCTTCTTAGCTTATTGTATTGTTTTGTAAAAGAATAGTACATAATTGTATATGTGAATCATTCCAGGTTGTTGGAGTTAATTGTAATTGAGAGAGAGAGCTCTTGAGGGAAAGAGATCTAGAGAGAGATCTGTACATCTGAGAGAGGTATGGAAGAAAAGAAGTTTCTTCAATTGTATTCCTTCTGTAAAGAGTTTAATACAAGTTTTCAGGGTGGTTTCTTGTATCTTTTATTCTTTACTATTTCTGATTCTAGTTACTTATCTTTCTTGTTTAATTCTACATTTAATTGCTTTCACATTGTAATCAACATTGTTGGTTGATCCCCAACAAGTGGTATCAGAGCTCAAGTTGACTAATAGGTGTTTCAGATCTGGTTAGTGTGTATTGATTATAGGGTACTCACAGGGGTTTCTGCAGGGATTTCTGTTTGAGTGGGAGAAGCAATGGCAGAAGAAAGTAAACTGAGAATGGAGAAGTTTAATGGCAAGAATTATCAACATTGGAGAATGCAGATAGAGGATTATCTATATCAAAAAGATCTATACTTACCGTTAGGTGGGATTGCAAAGAAGCCCAAAGACATGGATGATGAAGAATGGGAAGTTCTTGGTAGAAAGGCTCTTAGATCTATATGATTGAGTTTGGCATCTACTGTGATATCTAATTTATCACAGGCAAACACAATGGTAGAGTTGATAACTACTTTAGCAAATTTATATGAAAAACCCTCAGCTTCAAATAAGGTATATCTTATGAAGCAGTTATTTAATTTGTGAATGCAGGAAGGTGGATCTGTATCTAAGCAATCTAAATGATTTCCATGGAATTGTAAATCAATTAAATTTAGTCAAAATAGTGTTTGATGATGAAATTAAGGCTCTTTTAATATTATGTTCTTTGCCTGAAAGCTGGCATAGCTTGGTAATGGTAGTTAGTAATACTACATCTGCTTCAAATATTTTAAAAGTAGAGGATGTTGTTAGTGTAATCTTGAATGAAGAAATTCACAGGAAAAGCACAGAGGAAACATTAGGGAATGCTTTAAGTTTTGAGAGCAGGGGAAGGCAAAAAGAGAAGAGCAAGAAAGGGAGATCAAGGTCTAAGTCAAAGATGAGAGGTAGATCCAAATCCAAAAATGACAGGAAGCCACAATGCTAGAATTGTGGAAAGATAGGGCACATAAGCAAAGATTGCTAGTCAAAGCCTAAGGAGGACAATCAGCATGAAGGTAAGGAAGAAGCAAAAGTTGCAGGTATTGCACAAGATGCTCTTTTATTCTCTTTTCATAATAATATAGAATCTTGGGTTTTAGATTCTGGTGCATCTTTCCATGCAACCCCTAATAGAGAATATTTTAGTGACTATATCCATGGAGATTTTGGAATAGTTTATTTAGGGGATGATGAGCCTTGTAAAATTATTGGCAAAGGAAAAGTGCAGCTGAAAATGTAGAATGGCAACACATGGGTGTTGAGAGACGTCATGCATGTTCCCAGCTTGAAGAGGAATTTGATTTCTATAGGAAAGTTAGGGGATGAGGGTTGTACAGTAACTCTCATAGCTGAATCTTGGAAGGTGACCAAGGGTGCACTTGTATTGGCCAGAGGTAAGAGAGTAGGTACTCTCTATTTATGTAATTGTGTTACTAATAATTCTCCTTTTGTATCATCTACTTCAGATGTGGATGCAAAGTTGTGGCACTCTAGGCTCGGCCACATGAGTGAGAAGGGAGTGTCTATTCTTAAGTCAAAAGGTAAGCTTTTAGATTTGAAAAGCATAGATCTGGATTTTTGTGAGCATTGTGTGTTTGGAAAATAGAAGAGAGTGAGTTTTCTCAAGATTGGGTCAACAAAGAAGAAGCATAAGTTGCAGCTTGTTCACACAGACGTGTGGGGACCGACTCAGGTTGCTTCTATTGGAGGATCACAGTACTATGTTTCATTCATAGATGATGCTACAAGAAAGGTATGGGACTATTGTATTAAGAAGAAATATGATGTATTTTAGAATTTTAAGATTTGGAAAGCTATGGTTGAGAATGAAACATGTAGAAGATTGAAGTGCCTGAGATCTGACAATGGTGGTGAGTTTTGCAGCTATAAGTTCAACTGGTATTGTTATATGCATGGGATCTGTAGGCAAAGGATGATTTTAAGGACACCTTAGCAAAATGGAGTTGCTGAAAGGATGAATAGAACAATAATGGAACATGCCAGGTGTATGAGATTGCATGCTAGTTTGCCCTTAGAGTTTTGAGTAGAAGCTGTTGATACTACAGTGTACCTGATTAATAGAGGACCCTCTACAGCTCTAGATGGTGGAATTCTAGAAGAGGCATGGATAGGTAAAAAGGTAGATCTCTCATTTCTCAAAGTTTTTGGTTGTGAAGCATTTGTGCATGTTGATAAGGAAAATAGAAAGAAGCTGGATGCTAAGTCTATGAGGTGCACATTTATTGGATATGGCTCTGATGATTTTGGATTCAGGTTTTAGAATCTAGGAACTAACACGATAATTAGGAGCCATGATGTTGTTTTCAATGAAAAAGTGATGTAGAGTGATTAGCTCAAGAATTTGAATCAATTTGGGCAAAACAATGGAGAATTGGACGAGGTGACAGTCCAAAATGAGCTCGCGAGAAAAATTAATCACAGACAGGAAAACACAGAGACCGACATCGGTCAGGCAGGAACCGATGTCAGCAATACAAGAACTGATGTCGGTCATACAGTGATCGACGTCAGCTAGGAAGTAACCAACATTGGTAAGGGAGAACTGACGTTAGCCAGTTACAGGCCTGAAAGTGATTGAGGTCGATCACTGTCAGAGAATTTGGGTGGACATCGTGTTATGAATGAGTCTCAGACACCCATCAGGAGGTTAGAAAGGGTAAGTAAACCTCCAATTTGATATTCCCCTTCATTATTCTATTTATGGCTAACTGATGGTGGAGAACCAGAGAGTTTTGAAGAAGTAATACAGGTGGAATCCAAGAATCAGTGGGAGCGTGGCATGGTTGAGGAAATGGAGTCCTTGAAAGAGAACCAAATGTGGGATTTGGTTGAGTTGCTAGTAGGAAAGAAGACACTGAAGAACAGATGGATCTATAGATTGAAGGAAGGTGAGAATGGACAGATGAGATATAAGGCTAGGTTGGTAGTGAAAGGATTTACACAAAAACCAGGTATTGATTTGGTGAGATTTTTTCTCCTATTATTAAAATGACTTCTATACAGACTGTACTGTCTCTAGTTGCTATTGAGGATTTGCATCTTGAGTAGCTTAATGTTAAGATAGCATTTCTTCATGGAAATTTGGATGAAGAAATATATATGGATCAGCTAGAAGGATTTGAGGTCAAAGGTAAGGAGAAGCTAGTGTGCAGATTGAAGAAAAGCTTGTATGGCCTCAAGCAAGCTCCTAGACAGTGGTATTTGAGATTTGACAAGTTTATGACTAAGCATGGCTATAGTAGGTGCCAATCTAACCATTGTGTGTATTTTAAGAGATTGGATAATGGTAGATATATTATTCTATTGTATGTAGATGATATGCTGGTTGCAGGATCACACATGCAAGATATCTCTGAGCTTAAGGTGAAATCAACTCACACATTTGCCATGAAGGACTTGGGAGTAGCAAAGAAAATCCTTGGCATGAGCATTAAGAGAGAGGAAAAATCATAGGTTGATTTGTCTCAAGAGGATTATGTGAACAAGGTGTTGAAATGGTTTAATATGCAGGATGCAAAACTGGTAAGCACACCTTTGGCTGGACATTTTAAATTGAGTAAAAATCAGTGTCCTAATTCACATGATGAGGTAGAGTACATGAGTAGAGTTCCATATTCTTTCGCAGTAGGGAGTTTAATGTATGCAATGGTATGTACTAGACCAGATATTACCCAAGCAGTGGGAGTTGTAAGTAAGTATATGGCCAATCTAGGGAAGGAACACTAGAAAGCAGTTCAGTGGATCCTTAGATATCTGAGAGGGACCAGCAGTAGGCATTTGTGCTATGGAGGTTCAGATACTTCTCTACATGGTTATGTAGATTCAAATATGGCAGGTGATTTGGATGGTAGAAGGAGCACCACAAGATATGTTTTCACTATTGGTGGAACGGTGGTTAGCTGGATATCAAAGTTGCAAAAGGTTGTTGCCTTGTCAACTACAGAAGTAGAATATATTGTAGTCATAAAGGCTAGCAAAGAGATGATATGGATGACACGGTTCATGGAAGAGCTAGGAAAGGAGCAAGAGAGTTGTAAATTATATAGTGATAGTCAGAGTCTAATTCATTTGGCTAAGAATTTAGCCTTTCACTCTAGAACAAAGCATATACAGCTAAGGTACCACTTCATATGACAAGTATTGGAGGATGGTGAGTTGAAGCTAGAGAAAATCCATATAGATAAGAACCCTGCTGATATGTTAACCAAGCCGATAACAAAGGAGAAGTTGAATCTTCATTCAACTTCTGTTGGTCTTCATGATTGAGTTTGAAGATGGAGGAGCTAGAAGATGTTGCTGTATAGGTACTATTGCAGCTGTTTATCTCCAAGTGGGAGATTGTTAAGGTGTGGAGCTAAAAGCTTCACCAAATGAGTGAGTTTGAAAGTTGTAGGAATTACATAGTCATCGGCGTCGGTCAGGAGCAACCGACATTAGTTAGGAGCAGACTAGGAGATGCCAGCGTCGGTCATGGATCGGCTGACGTCGGTCATAGGCAAACAAGTAGGAGCCGATGTCGGTCACCTGTGCATCTAGAAAGCTATTTTCATGGATAGAACAGAGTGTTTGCATGGTAGGATTAAGTGATAGTCTTAAGTCTGCATCTCTATTATTAGTAAGATTGTTTAGAGCCCTTGATTAGGAGGTGCATCTAATGGCTGTAATTACATTGCTCATGATCCCTAATTCTATATAATATGGATAATTCTTCTTAGTTTATTGTATTGTATTATAGAAGAACAGTACATAATTGTATATGTGAATCATTCCAGGTTGTTGGAGTTGATTGTAATTGAGAGAGAGAGAGCTCTTGAGGGAAAGAGATCTAGAGAGAGATCTATACATCTGAGAGAGGTGTGGAAGAAAAGAAGTTTCTTCAATTGTATTCCTTCTATAAAGAGTTTAATACAAGTTTTCAGGGTGGTTTCTTGTATCTCTTATTCTTTGCTATTTTTGATTCTAGTTACTTATCTTTCTGGTTTAATTTTGCATTTAATTGCTTTCACATTGTAATCAAAATTGTTGGTTTATCCCCAACAAAATTGACAATTCATGGGGTAGCATGCCTACAATGCTAAATAGACCAGTAGGCTTGTCTTTCCATTGGGAAATGGAGTCATTTGTAATTAGATTCAGACTTGACCAAACCATGAACATGAAAAAACAAGTTTATTTGACCTCTAAACACACAAAAACAAAAACAACACACACCAAACAAAGGAAACAAACATGCACATGTACTATCAAACACTTAGGGAACACAACAAATAAGAAATCAAACTAAATATATACAACTAACATAAAATTTTCTTCTTCCTCCTAGGTCAAAGGGGAAGCTTATGGTATCTCTTTCTTTATGAGATGAAGAATGGCATGAGGCAAGCTACATCTTAATCCTTGGTCTTATTATCTTCATCCTTTCCTTGAATGCCACTCCTCTTAGCATGCTATTAAGTGAAGAAGTGACAACTAAAAACTAGTCTTTTATGAAGATATATTCCTCTTGTGATTCAATATACTTCTCATTATGCTTCTTATCTATAACTTCATCAAATTATACTCCATCTAAGCATGTTTCTTGGGACTCAATGGTATCTTTAAGGACATCATACTTATTACCAGCTAATGCAAGCTCATAAAGTTATTCAAGGAGCTTTACATACTAACTCCAAGATGCATCATTATCTTTAATGGCTGTATCTTTTTCAACCTATTCATGAGTATAATTTTCAAAAAGTAATGTACCTCTACAAAATCCTTCAATCTCTTAAAGGAGTTCAATATACCACTACCAATCATCTTTATCCTCTTCTCATTGATCAACATGAACAAAACCAACTATAAGAGCATATTCATATTTCTCTTTAAGGGTTATAAGACTAATAAGAGTTTCAAATTCTATTATGTATTCATGATGTGATTTCAATGCAACTTTTTTTTAAGTTTATCTTCTTGATCATTGTGAACTATGTCAACATCATTCAAAAATTTAGCTTATACTCCTTCTTCAAGTTCACATTATTATTCTTTTGAAACCATGTCAAAATAACTCATAACCTCAGCTTGTTGAATTAGAAAACCTTCACCATTAAGATCAACTACAACCTCAATGAGGTTAGATGCAAATAAATATTCTTCTTAAAGCATACTATCAAAATCACCTTCTAGAACCTCTTAATTGAAAATTTATATATATTTATCTTCCCCAAGTGAAGTGCCAATGAATATATACTAATCAAACTCACTTGAAGAATAATAATCACACTCTCCTTGGACTACACTTGCAGCTGAAACCTCAACATTTACTTACAATAAGATAATTTCCTCTATAATAACAAGATGGTGGGAGGATGATGGATATATTCATGAGTTGGAGAGGGAATATGAAGTATGGTAGATGGATCATGAATGGGAATGGGGATGGAAGGAGATTTTTTATAACTTGAGACCTTAGGAATAGAATATTCCTATGGGAACTCTTGGAGGTAAAGTAATTTGAGTTGGGAAATGTACACATCATTCTCTTTAACAAACACTTCACTCCTATCATAGCCTTCTTGAGGATATTCAATAGATACAAACTAATTTTCACACTTATCCACTAAGATCTCATTATTATTTTGAATATCTTATTGAATAGGTATCTAAGATGGAGTAGCTTGAGGTACTTGAGGAGAGGGCAATGGGGTTTGAATAGGCTCAAGGTTTTCTTTGACTTTAGTCTCTTGAACTTGGTTCTCTTCCTCTTGCTTCTCCCAATACTTTACTACTTGGTTCCAAGTTGGGACTTTGACTCTAGTAACTTCTCTTGGAGATTAAATTGGCTCTCTTGGAGGTTCAACTTTAGGATGGTCAATGTTTTCATGAGCATAAGGAATATAAGAAGGATGATAAGGAACACACAGGGGATTTTTAAACTCTTAATCAAGCTCATTTTTTAGGCTTTGACAAATCACCATCCTCTCCAATACAATGTCACACAACTCATTTATCTCTCATGGATCATTAGATATAGTTACAAACTACCTAATCACTTCCTTATATTGGTAAGTTGAATAAACCTGACTTGACAACTCTAGTACTTTGCTCTCCATTTCAACCATTCTATCTTGAAAATCTTTGGAAGCTATTAGATCAGGAGGAGGAGGATAGCATGGTTAAAAATAAGTCTAGTCATATGAATTACCATATCCATATGAGGATGATAAAGGCTAATAATAAGAATGATATGGCTCACAAGGAGGACAAGAGTGATGTGCTTGGTATTAAGGAGGGTGACAAGACTCATAAGGATAGTGAGGTATGTAGTTGGGATGCTAAGGAGGTTGGTAAAGATTACTATAGGAATGATATGAACCATCATGTTTATTGTTAGGTTCATTTGATAAGGCTGATGGTGAGGTTGATAAGAAGTGCTATAAGCTTGAGGAGCTTCACCAACTTACATGAAAATGAACTTTAATTCAAACTTAGCCATAACAAACTCATCAATACAATGAAATTAAAAGTATAACTTATATAAACAAGTGATTGGGATTATACAACTAGCTGATTATGTATGTAGTCATCATTGATGTTTTGAATTCTTTCAAAGGCTAATATGTAAAAGAACAACACCAAGAATCCTTCAGAACTTTTGAACTTAGTCCCATTGGGTGTGCCAAAACTATTATCAATAAAATTTACACCCTTTATAAGGTATTTTAAGCCTTCTAAATTTGATGTAACAAGGAAACACATCAAGGTTGTGGGTACCCTATTAAAGAGGTGAATCTCTAGGTTAAAGGGCTAGATCCGCTTGATGAACCACTTAGGCTCAAACATTAATCTATTGCTTACTAGAGAAAGGGAGATAAACCTATTTTAATTGGTGTGATTCACCAAATATGATTTGAACAATACCAAATAGCTTCAAATTCACTTCAAAAAATAAACTGACCTGTACATGACACTAATCCAAATTTGCATCTCTACATCAATTTTCTCATAAAGGTTGTGAAGAATGCTTGAGATAGGAGGAATAGTCAAAAGGTCATGACATGACAATATTGAAAATAATACTCAATAAACACTTACACCTTACTTTGACACTTCAAGAGACATAAAAAAATGATTTGAGACTGAACATGAATGTTAAACAAGGAAAAACATGCCAATGAAATAAGACTATCACTTATCAAGATCAACTAATCAAGCATGCATATTGAAACCAATCCATAGAGAAGGTAAAACCTAAATATTATCATTTATAAAAGTATTCAAATGGGTAGGGCTTCACCATACCTAGGTGGAGGATACAAACTTAGCTTATGGAGGTTGAATATGTAGAGAAAGTGAGAAAAAGAGAGAAGGGTATAAAAGAGAGACAATTATCAAATAGGAGTTATAAAAAGAATAAAATATTAAAATTCCCCATTAGATATTTAAATATAAGTGTTATTATTCTAAATATGCTCTTTTTCTCCAAGTGGCATGGAAGTTTCAAACCTTGCTTGACACCTTGACTAGCTCTCCAAAATTACCCTTTACCTTGGATTTTGGAATGATAAGTGGACTTATTGATGGTAAGGTCATGTTGAGTTAAATATTTTATCTGATCTTAACACCTTTCAAATAATATTTGAAGGTTCCCTTTGACACATCAATTAATTTTCTTTCTAGGTGTCTAGAAGTCTCTTTGTCTCACTAGGCCAATTTTTCTTACCAATGTTAAAACTTGAATTAATATTCTCCAATTAATTTTCTCTCCATGTATGGAATATTGAAATAATATTAGTCCTAAAATAACTCATTTGGAGATCTCAAAATACTTCCAAGAACTCATTCTACACCAAAATCTCTCATTTGGCTTCATTTCTTGTAGCCATAAAAAACATGTAAACCTACTTGTGTATAATTATGTACTAAGTCTATTGAGAAAATAATAACATATTTGAGGACATAGTATCCCCTTACATCTTCATGTCAAATTTCATGTTCAAAATCTAAGTGGAAGTGCCTTTTTCTACCTTTCTCTCTCCTCAATTAGGCCTCCTTGCCTAGAAGTTTGATTTTCTATTGTAGATATCTCCCAAAAATGTTAAACCACCCAAAATCATGTGATTAAATTTCCTTGGTCTATCACCAAAATCCATGCCAAATTTTAGGCTATGAGACCCTATGGAAGTGTGAGAATCATGAAATAACCTTGAAACTTAGTCACACTTTAGGTCTGTTTGAGACTACCTTGAAAAATGGAGTTTGTTTGATCACTTATAGAATGTCCATTACAGATTTAAGGATTGAATAGGTGGAAAACATAAAAAATTACCTCTCATAATAATTCTCAAATACTCCATTTCTCAAAACCCCTGAAAACACAAAAGACCTTGCAAAATAGTGCATTTATTACAGTCCATATAATTACAAGTATAGACAAAGTACACTTGGAGAATCTACTTGGAGTTATCAAAAATATCCAAGAGGTTTTGAGGATAAAATCAGGTGATTTTATTTAATTTATATGTTCATTTCTCTCAATTGGTCATTACTATTATTTTAGGCATGTTTTGTTCTCAAGGATTATTCATAAAGAACATATCCTCTTTCTCTCTCCTAATGCCAAAATATTGTAGTGATGGGCAATATCCAAAACCTCAAAATACCACTTAGTCCCATGCAAAAAATCATGAGAGTTCTAAGTGAAATTTGGTGGTCTTTAAAGATCAAGCATGCATTCTATGACCTCTCTGCACTCCTAACATTGATTTGTGGCTTGTAGGTTTTCAACTCAAAAACCATTATCATGAAAAAAGAGTATGAAGATCCCCATATTATATCAAATTGACATTTCCTTCCATTAATCACCTTGAAGTGAGAAACTAACTTCACAATAGACCTTCTTGGGTATAGAGGACCGTGCACATAGGTTGGGAGAGAAGTTTTAGGATTAAAATCCTCCCACATTTTCATCATTGGTTAAAATGACTTTATATAGGTCTAAAACAATCTTATTAAACTAAAAAATACTTTAAATATTCATCTAAATTTCATTAGACCATTCTTCACATGATTTTACTTATAGGTTTGCCTATGCTTGATCTTAGGCTTATCTGGCCTAAATAAGGTCTATCAACATTTGCTCATTTTGATGGTTTTGATGTCTATATTTAGTTTGCCTAAAAATAATAGAATCATTTTACTGATTATCTTATTCATACAAAAATTATTTTAAACCTAGTGTACACCTTCACTTGACAAGGCAAACCTACGGTACCACACTAGTTGTGTCTGTAGGGTTGGGGTGAATTCTATTTTGATCAATTTCTTTAGTCACTTTGCATATTTACATTTTGATTTATAATTTATTTTTGAAATGTATATCACCTCACCCAAACTCCCATATTTTTTAGGTACATTTTACCTACTCTCCAAACTTGAAAGTAACATACATTGCCTAACAGACCTATAGGTCTCTCCAACTCCACAACTGAGTTTTCCTTTTTTTGATCCTAAAGTACCAAGGTAATTTGAAAGTGACTTATATGAGTCATGAGTTCTTCACTAATTATAATTTCCACCCAAAATACCATTCTTAGACCACATTATCTACAAAAAACAACACTTCTTTCCACATATTGTATATATAGGCTTTAAGTCACTTAGACCATTCTGCCTATATGTCCTCAAGAAGTTTAATACTAAGAAAGCATACAACTAAGGGGTTATCCTTTGTCTCCTAGTGACTCTACTTTAGGTAAATTTGAATTTAATAACCTCTTGAACCTACTTTCTAATCCAAGTTAGACTCCAATGCTCATTCATGTACTCTGCCTTCACACAAGTTTACACATAGAACTACATGCTTGGTTTGGGTTCAATTATCCTAAAGAGGATTTCCTACATTTTTATTTTTAGTTTACCCTTAAATTCCATGTGAGATAATGATGAATTTATAAAATCACTTCAATATGTATTTTATGTCTCAATATTTTATTCAAAGCTACACCCCAATATATTGCATCAAATACTTCACATTTTCACAAACCTTTATATGTTGCCTTATGCCATGATTGTAGGTGGTTTAGGTTTAGTGATAGTTTTGAATATTAAACCTATAAAATTGTCTTATTATATCAGATAATTATCATCTTGATAGTTATTAGGACTCATTTAATACTCACTTCATTCTTGAAGACCAATTATGAAACCTCAAGTAGACCTATACATCATCATTTGGGTCTTGTTTGGGTCTTAAGTCATTCTAAATATCTCATCATAGGGTTGAAGGTTTAAAACCTTCCTTCTACCATCTATAATATTATTCAGGACTTGAATCAAAACTTATATTCATTCTATCCTCAAATATCATATGAAATGTTTCACCTCTTTAAATAGGTTGATTCTGTCTCAAGAATCTCTTGGTTGTAGGTAGTGGTTTAGGTGTGTAAATTACAAGCTTGGTGTAGACACCATAATTGTGTCTAACCCTTGTCGGCCTCTTCCTCTATCCCCCATTCTATTCTCCCACACCTATTTAACCCTTGTCAACCATTTTCCCACAAGCCTTAACCCTGGCAGCATGTAAAAATGAGCAGAGAGCTAAAACTAGCCTCTGTCCCCATTCTGCATCTACTGACGACGGTCACTACTTGGTCAACATCGCCGACGTCGGTCACTTAATCGACCGACGTCGGTAGTCTTGCTAGCATCGGTTATCCTTAACACTGTGTTCTCAACTCGAACATAGGATCCATTATCTATTATTCAGTTGCCAATTGGTTTCCCGATCAGTTATCGAACCGTCCTTCATATCAATCAACCTCTTCATTCAAACAAGCAACCAATTCAAATGATCAATCAACTCAAACAATCAACCAACTCTGGTGATCAATCAATTCTTGCATCCAACCAATCTACAATCAATCTCTCGCATTCTATCTCCCCAGTACAGGTATTCTGCTACATCGAACTTCTACGACACAGCGACAACACCAATCATGTCTTTAACTTTTATCTTCAGTGCATAACAGGTAAGTTTTGCTCTGTGTTTTTATTCTGCTCTCTGGTTACTATTTTTATTTAATATCATTATCCAGACCTTTTTAGACTATAGCCCTAACCTTACTTACACCTGTATCACCTCTATCCACCCTCTGTTAGTCTGTAACTCTGCCCAGATCCCTGTACAAACCCTCAAACCAATCCCTTTAACTCCTAAGCTGACTTCCCCAACTCTCAGACAAAAACTATCAGACCTTTCTGCAAATCCTAAGACCCTGTCCGGACCCAACCAGACCCTGTCCAAAACTATTGCCCCGACTGATGCCGGTCATTACCCCGATCGACGCTGGCACTTTAACCGACGTCGGCACCTTTCCCTGACTGATGTCGGCATAGAGACTGACACCGGTGACTGTACAGAATAGTTTGCTGCATATCAAGTATGCATTCTACTTTTTGTCTTTTTATTTCTTTCATTTTGTCTTTTCATTATTTCTGCTTTCATCAAATATTCTATTTTAAAGTAGTGGGTTGATATCCCTTAAGGAAGTCTTCGTACTTCAGGGATCAAGCATTTGCTTGACAGCCCACCGTCTCCTTGTCTAACATTTTTTGTGTTTAGTCTCTTTTTCTTCACAAGTGTCATTCCTCCATAGCCAAAGAGGAGTACCTTCCAATGTTTGATTTCGTGCACACGACTATATCCGGGTATCTTCTAACCCTAGACCATCTCTTAGTTTCTCATTTCTATCTTTTGAATGTAGAAAGCAATTTAGCGTAGAAACATTCTAGCATGCCTGGTGGGACCCTAGGGCCTTCTTTGGGTTCTTTCTTTCTTTCGTTCATATAGGGTGCATTAGGTTCCTTCCTTTTTGCCTCTTTCATCTCTTCTAAACAACATCATAAGCAGGAATAAAAAGAACTTTTCTTTTCTTTCTTGCACTTCTAGACTAGTCAAAACTCATATTCTTCAACTCTTTCTCCATTCATCTTCATACGAACAAACATTTTGACTTGGACTTAAAACACGTTGCACTTTCATTTTTGCTTGTGCTTTCATTTCTTAGACCACATTTAGTAATTAACAAAACACATATTGAATTAATCTAGATCACTTGATGTTACACGACCAAACCACTTGCACAAAACAAACATTTTAACTTACCTGAGACAAGGCCCGACTGGGATTTCATCCCCCAGCGGATACCTTACCCGTCCCAACGATCTTACTTGGATTTCATCACCAAGGGGAAAGCCCACTCTATTCTCTAGCATAGTCTAAACTATAGGGGAAGTATATTTTGGCTAAGCGGGCCCAGTTTATCACTGGACTCGTGAAGTGAGGGGAGCTTGCTCCTTAGCACTAGGCCTTGTACGAAACCTAACACAGACTTTTTGATCACCATAACTAACCCGAAACCATCCATAGACTGCTTCTTCTAGGACTTGACTCAAAAGCCAATCTTCCTCTACACACATTCTAAGGCATAAGCCACTATAATCCTAATAATTTACTCCTATGGTTTTAGGATCTGCTTGTGTTCTTCATTTTTTTAGTTCTTATCTGCTTGTTTGAGCTTGTGAGGATGTTCTTTCTCACCTTGAATGGTTCTGACTCGTAGTCAATCCAAGGCTCTTGTCGACCACGCGAGGTGTCACCCGCTTTTGCCTTCCCTGTCCATAACCAGTGCCCTAATGGAGTTCCACTCGGAGACTAAAAGAACTCCTACAGGACCATCCCCAACCCAGTCACCTATTGTCCTAGAAGGGGACCAAGATTTTGCAAGACTCTTGGACCTCAATGTCATAGCCCTCCAAAACTATCTCGTGAGAAACCTAACGTGAGACCTTTTAGGTGAAGCAGCGATGACATTAACATCGTTCGCTACCCAGCCTTTTGCCTCAACCATTAACCTGACCATGGCCAATACGCAAAGTTTGGCCTCCCTGTCTATTTTTAGACCGACCTCCATCGGGGTTTCATTACCCCCTCAACCACACGCAATTCAACCAAGTTCTACATTATACCAGAACTTGATTGTCTTGACCCCTCACACTCTTGTGCCCATATATGTAGGAGTGACTACCTCCCCTTTTGTCCATGCCACCACACAACCTCCTTTGGCGGTATCTAGTCAGCCTATGCCTTCTACCTTCATAACCCAACCACCTTTGGCCTCCACTTCTGTCCCTGCAACTAGTCATCCGTACGTTGCACCCTTACTGGTACAACCGACTACATCGTACGCCTCTTCTAGCCTCTTTCAAGTGCCTTAAAACCTAGGGGGTGCCCTGTCCACCAATTTGTCAGCAGACGTCATCAAGATGCTGATGGATAAAATGTCCAGTCTCGAGGCTTCTATCTCCGGTTCAAGTAATGTCTCTTCATATGACCAAATTTACAATGAGCCCATCCATCCTTCCATCCCTATCCGACCATACCCCAACTAGTGGGAACTTCCTAAATTTACTCATTTCTAGAGTAAGGAAGACCCACAACAGCATCTCTGGGCATTTAGACATGCCTGCTATCTTATCGCCCATGACGATGCGTTACTTTTACACATGTTCCCTATGTCCCTCTCTGGCCCTACCCTTGACTGGTATAGCTCTCTTACCAGACATTCTATCTTTTCATTCATTCAACTCGCCCAATTATTTGTCGACCATTTTTCTATCAACATCACCAAACAAGTCTCGATCACAGACCTCTACTCCATCAGGGAATTTGATGATGAATCAATAGTCGATTTTGTCGCCCGTTGGAGAGGCCTAATTAACCAGCTCTCCTTCTCCTTGCCTCAACCTGAGCTCATTGAGCTCTTTTCTCGAGCATGTGCCAGCCACATCTCTTCCACCTTGTGGATTCAAACATTTTGCACTTTCGATGAGGCTTTCACCATGGCCCGAAAGCTTGAACTCTGTGCCATTGAAGAAGATAAGGTCAAATTATGTAATACCAACGCAAAAGCCAATGACCCTTCTTCTTCCATACCTTTTTCTTCTGCCAACTCTGAGTCCAAAGGAGTGGCCAACACTGTGGTCGTTAGATCACCATCCTCGACAACAACCAATCAACCTCAACCTTCAACATCTCAAAGCATCACAAAACAATTCCAACAAAGATACATACAACCCTTCCCTAACCGTCCTCCTAGCCACAACAACATTCAGACCATGACCAACGACTCTCATGACCATCATATACACACAGTCAACACGGTTTTACCTCTTGTCCTTGACTAACCTCCATCACAGGTAGAAGATCCATCTTCTCCCATTTGTCTTCCACAGGTAGAAGAATCTTCTTCTCCTATTAGTCCTCCATCGACCTCTCCCATATTGGAGGACGCCTTGACCACATCAACACCAGCTGCCTCGCCTTCATCCTTCTTATCATCCATAGATGATCACACCTTTTCGACTCCTCAACTACACACAAAAGCCATGACTACTCCAGTGCTCTTTCCACTTAAAGAGCCCACATCTTCAATCCCTTCTCCATCGAGAGAAGAACCATCCACATCTAAGCCCAAACCCGCGCAGGCGTCCATCATGCCCAAAGAGGTTAAACCTCTTGGTGTTTGCCCCACATCTAACCTTGCCTCACACAAAGGTGGCCCTCAACCCAAACCAAAGAAGGCTACTAGACCACACTAGAGACCTCCTCCCCCACCTTCGTCATTACCCTCAATCTTGGGCCCGCATCTATCCACTCTAATACGGGTGCTACCCACTCCCATACTTCACAGAGGCAAGTCGCCTCCATTATCTCCTCAACTCTTCAGACATATATCTCCTCCAATCCATCGACCAACGCCTCTTATGCCTCATAAACTAAAGTCATCAACCCTCACTACAACAAAACATCCAGACCCGTTAGTAGGTTCTTATGCCTTGCTGTTATGGCAATTATTACAGTCCTCTCGCATTTATCTCCTGCCTCTTAAACCATATCAATCTCTCAGACCTAAACCACCCTAGTTCGATGACACTTGCATTTGTTCATATCATCGCATGCTTGGGCATGACACAGAGCGTTATTGTGACCTCAAGGTCACCATTCGCCAATGTCTGGGGAATGACACCCTTCTTCTCGACCATATCATCAACAAACCTTCAACATCACCCCACTCATCAACTCTCGGATCAAGGCCATCTTGGTTCGACAACTCTAAATTCTGTCATTATCACCACACTTCGGGACATGACACTGAGCATTGTTGCGCTCTCAAAGCTATCACTCATCAACACTGAAAAAAGGATTACCTTCTCATCAAGGACCCTCTTGACCACCTCTTCGACAAATCATCAACACCGACCCAAGCTTCTCAAACCTCATCGCCTAAATCAGGATCTCCACACTAGCCTATGGTCCCTTCACCACCTTTGACCCCATTATTTGACATCAACACAGTCCATCTGACCACTAAGCCTCAACCGACCTTGACCAATCTATCCAACATTCTCCCTAAGCGACTAGGGGAATCCAACCTTATCCTGACCTCGACCAAACATTTAACCAAGCCTTCAACCAAACATTCAACCAAGCCTTCGACTAAACATTCGACCAACTTTGACCAGACATTCTACCAAACCTCAACCATACATAGTCCAATCATCAATCAACCTTCCTATCATGACCCTGACCAGCAGCAACCAAACCTCGACCAAACTTCAATCATCAAACATCAACCAACCAAGCACCTATCACTTCTTCAAACCGTCATCAATCAACACGTAACCAATATGGAGTGAAGTAAGCGAGGCAAGTTTGCCCCTAATTGGCTTGAACCTTTCATTATCACACACAAGTATGGATCAGGGACGTATCATTTGTCTTCTCTCGATGGATGACCAGAACTTGAGCCTCTTAATGCATTGCATCTGCGACCATTCTTCTGTTAGTCGAGTACTCGTCCACTTGACATTTATCTTGAGCTCGTCCCTTGAGCAATCCCCATCCTCTTAGTCCTCATTCCTTTCAACCCTACTCCCCTTAAGAAATCCTATATACCCCTTTTATACAGTATGGATGCTTTGTCCTAATAAAAGGGAGCCCTTAACCTTCTATAGTCTTGTCCATGACTCATATTTCTGTCAAAACAAATCAAGATGTCAAAATATCACAAGGTCATCAAACTCACATCAAAAGGTAGGCTGTTCCCTCGAAGGACAGCTGTACTATCATTTCTGTAGCTAATAGACTGCTCCCTCAAAGGACAACTATTCAAAGCCCTTATTTATAAAGCAAATATAGACCACTCCCTCGAAGGATGGCTATGACTAACTCTTGCTACAAACATCAATTTTTCTTAGAAGCTTCCCGCATTGATCAACTTCGCAAATGACCACCAAGCAAATGACATCTCTATGCAGACTTCCCACATTGATCAGTCTGCACTCAAAAAAAAAGAAAAAAGAAAAAAAATGGGTCGTGGACTTGGCTTGTAGTTGTCTCAGGGTCTCCTATAAAAATGGGCAAAGTTATCTCTGCTCTAAAATGGGTTACACTATCCTCCTCCTATCACCTGCTCAAGGGACTTCAAGCTCACTTTAATGTTAAAGTGATTCGACTACCACTCTAACACTACATATGGTCAATGATGTCATGCATGAACGGGGCTTTTGGTTCTAATAACCCCTATCTATGCTGTCATTTTGGTCCTTGTCAATGAAAGAGCAATATGCCTTTCACTTTTTCTTCGCTTTGGTCACATTCAACTTCATCATTTGTCAAACCCAACCAAGCCAACTCAACATTTTCAGCCCTGTCACATCATCATAGCCTATTCACACTAGTTTCTATGGATACCAATACACATAGAAACTATCAACCAAACACAATTTATGTTAAGCATAAACCAATACTTGCTGACTCATAAATAGACCTCAATTCATTTTTAGCATACGTCCATCATGACTATGGAAAATTGCTAGGTATGAAAGACCACATCACCAATGTTACAGAATACACCATTTGAAAAAGGCTGTAACATCTTTTTTTCCTCATCATTTCGACCTTGACCAAGACCAGTCTATCGACCACTTTCACCACCTATATACCACTCGGACTCTTTGTTTAAACTACATTGGTCTGAGGCCCTAAGATCAGGGCTATGTAGGCAGCACTCAGATCACATAGTGTCTTCTGAGGTTAGCTCGACCACCCTCATTTGTTCGTCTCTCTGATGGACAAACCTTCTTTCCTCCTTTTGACCATGACCTCACCCTCAACCAAGACCAATTCCATCCCTTTGACCCTTCCTCCCTTTTAGGGAGAACTACATTGGCCTGAGGCCCTTCACACCAGGGCTATGTAGGTAGCACTCAGATCACATAACATCTTCTGAGGTTAGCTCGGCCACATCCTTTCGTCCATCCATCCACCTCGACTAATGACCATTGGAGATCATGCCTATCTCCTCCGACTTCAACCACTTCCAAGACAATGTTGCCTTGGTTGTTTTTACCTATATGCTACCTCATGATTGGTTAGCAAAATTGTGCACAGACTATTTTTTTGGACCCTCACAAGTATAGGATTGCAAGCTGGTTGATCCGCACTACTTATGACTTTTTTGTGTTTCTAGGAGCACTTCCTGAGCCTGGGATACTTGGAACATGACGACCATTTAGAGCTACAACTTTGATTGAATAACCTGATCAGTAGATGACTAAATGTTGGGGCTCAGTTACTTCAATTTTGGCACTCCTCGACCCTTGACCTATGACACTTTGACCTGACGATCTCATGAAGTGATACACATGTAATCACGACTTTTGCAACATTCACCCTCACCCCCTTTTCATCCACTCTTTGTCAAATCAACACTCGATTCTCGGTTCCCTTCCCTCAACTCCTACTTTGAGGGGGAATACCTCATCCATAATTGGGGCAGTCCACCTCTTGATTTTGTCTTGCAGTTCATTCAAACAACCAACAAGACAAAATCGACCATTTTCCCACCTGGGGCAACCAACTCCTATTTTTGTCTTGTAGTTCATCTAGAACAACCAACAAGACAAAAAGGGGCAAATGTAGACACTGTAATTATGTCTAACCCTTGTCGGCCTCTTCCTCTATCCCCCATTCTATTCTCCCATGCCTATTTAACCCCTGCCAACCATTTTTCCACAAGCCTTAACCCTGGCAGCATTTAAAAATGAGCAGAGAGCTAAAACAAGCCTCTGTCCCCATTCTGCATCTGTCGACAATGGTCACTACCCGACTGACATCACCGATGTCGGTCACTTAATCGGCCGACGTCTGCAGTCCTATTGGCATCGGTCATCCTTAACACTGCATTCTCAACCCGAACGCAGGATCTGTTATTCATTATTCAATACTTCATTATTCAGTTGCCAATCAATTTCTCGATTGGTTATCGAACCATCCTTCATATCAACCAACCTCTTCATTCGAACAAGCAACCAATTCGAATGATCATTCAACTCAAACAATCAACCAACTCTGGCTATCAATCAATTCTTGCATCCAACCAATCTGCAATCGATCTCTTGCGTTCTGTCTCCCCAGTATAGGTATTCTGCTACATCAAACTTCTGCGACACAGTGACAACACCAATCATGTCAACTTTTATCTTTGGCGCATAACAGGTAAGTTTTGCTCTATGTTTTTATTCTACTCTTTGGTTACTATTTTTATTTAATATCATTATCTAGACCTTTTCAAACTATAGCCCCGACCTTACACCCGTATCACCTCTATCCACCCTCTATCAGTCTGTAACTCTACCCAGATCCCTGTATAAACCCTCAAACCAATCCCTCTGACTCCTAAATTGGCTTCCCAAACTCTCAGACAAAAACTATCAGACCTTTCTACAAATCTTAAGACCCTGTCCGGACCTGACCAGACCCTGTCCAAAACTATTGCCCCAACCGACGCTGGTCATTACCCCGACCGACGCTGGCACTTTAACTGATGTCGACACCTTTCCCTGACTGATGCCGGCATAGAGACTGACATCGGTGACTATGCAAAATAGTTTGCTGCATATCAGGTATGCATTCTGCTTTTCATCTTTTTATTTCTTTCATTCTGTCTTTTCATTATTTCTGCTTTCGTCAAATATTCTATTTTTAACTAGTGGGTTGATATCCCTTAAGGAAGTCTTCATACTTCAGGGATCAAGCATTTGCTTAACAGCCCACCGTCTCCTTGTCTAACATTTTTTGTGTTTAGTCTCTTTTTCTTTGCAGGTGTCATTCCTCCATAGCCAAAGAGGAGTACCTTCCAACGTCTGATTTCGTGCGCACGACTATATTTGGGTATCTTCTAACTCTAGACCATCTCTTAGTTTCTCATTTCTATCTTTTGAATGTAGAAAGTGATTTAGCGTAGAAACACTTGGGATGATGACATTTTCAATAGAATTCTTGAAAAATAGGTAAATTTTACTAAATTTTAAAATGTCTTCATAAACCTCTCAATATTTTTTTCTAACAATATACCATGGCTCCTAAATGTCATTTATTCTTTTATGGTTGTAGGTGACAATGAACTGTGTGGTTGTAGGTATGACTTGGTATGTTGAGCACTAAATTGGTGAGGATATCCTTACATATTAGTTTTAAACTCAAAAAATATGAAAACACCACACTTATTTATCCATTCAAGCCCTTATCATGACATTCTTTTTATATATTACACCAAAACTCTCACAAAAAGTAGATCTACAAGTCTATAGACCAGTAAGTCTACATTCCTATGCTTTAAGCCTCATATTGGTGCAAAAATTACTTTTTAAGATTGATATAATCATTACATAATGTTTCATTTATTTCCTAATAGGTTCAAGAATCTTATAAAACCTTTAACAAGGTAAAACAATAGTTTTCAACCATGTTATACAAGTAGTCCTATATGCATAGTCCTCAAGCTAGAAGCACAATGACACTTAGAGAATAGTACAAATGATACTCTACTGATTGGATAAATTTGGGTGAATGGGAAATATGGATAAACATTTTAAAAAACATTTGGATTCATATGAACCTTGTCAAAATATTGAAACAATAAAGAAACACTAATAGTCACTTGCACATTATGCAGAAGAGTAACTTTCTTGATTGACCAATACATATATGGGATAGATGGTGATGAATAATGATTTAGGAGGGTTATGTATAAATATAAATATCCTATAAAATATTCACCTTTCCTCCATGAATTCACATCTACAACTACACTTCCCAAAACTAAGACATTGGGGTTTTGAGTCTAAAAAAAACACCTTATCTCCTTAGCGATTGTTCATAAAGATAAATTTATAAATAAAACAACTATTTAAAATAATTGAGATCCCATAGGGTTACCTTATTCTGGTCAAAATATTAGCCTCAAAATCTACCTGTACAAATTATACCATGTATTTGAATTCAGCCTTCATGAATTTGTGAAGAGAGTGATGGGAGAGAGGAAGAGTATTATGCAATGTTGATACTTGAAACTTATTTCAACACATTATTATGACCTATGGAATCTAAAATAACATTGATAAACTATTTTCACTTACAATTGAGTTTAATAAGTTTGTACAAGTGCCAAAACTCCCCTCTAAATTGTTGAAATTAAATATTATGACCATTTAATGACATACTGACATAAAGGGAAACTATATAAATTTTAAAAGGACCTTGTAAAGAGTATTTTATGTACTATTATCATTTGAATTTTTTTTCATACATGAAAGTTAGCAAAAGTCATTTTTTTCTTTATTTCTTGATACCTTAAAGTTCATAAAAGAACCTTAGAATTTTCAAATCATCATGAAATGTTTAAACAAGGTGATTAAGACATAAAATGAGTTTAATATACCACTAAAGACCTATGACACCTATTTAATAAGCATCATCTCTCCATGACATGACTAGGCTTGTATAAACAAAGATAAAGTGTTACTTTAGTTTCTCCAAATAAACCTTAAACAATGCTAATAAGGTTTTATAAAGACTATTTGAAGACCACTGAAGCATTACAAAGCTATGAACAAGGTTGAAAATACATGAAAATAAAATTTTTGTCTATAGGAGTTGACATTTTGACCTTGGCAGTCAAAATTGGTCAATAATCACTAATCACTTTACTAGGTTATTTTAGTTGGGTTGCCATACTAGGAGAAACTTGTGGGGAAGTTAAAAATAGCTTCTTCACTTTCTTATATATTTCTATAATTTTGGACATTTGAATAATTAAAGGAACATGACTAGAAGATGGTATATCATCATTCCATTCGATAATTTTGATAGAATTTTATGGTGGCAATCTTTGACATAAGTTTTTTATGGAAAAATTAGGAAGATCCTTATCACCCAACTCTAGTAAACAAAAATAGATTTTATCTTTATTTTCAAATAATTATTGCTCAAATTGGGTTATAGACGCATCATACATCAATGCCATTTCTTCATACATTGGTTGGTGAACTTTTATATCATTTAGATTTATGAAATCCTCGTGATCATGGGGATACATGGGTTGATATGTGAATGGATTGATTTGACCTTGAGTCCAATCATCATCATAAGTGACATTATAATCCATATCAATTCATGTGTAATGAGTCATATTTAAGATGAAATTTGGAATAAATCTAGATGAGAATGAGAAAATATGACATTTAGAAATTGATACAAGAAAACTTTATATTTGAACACAAGGGAATGGTATCAAGACTAGAAATGTTGATTTGAATAAGTCTCAATTTTTGAAATGAACTTAGAATTAAGAACTTAGGAACAAGACTAAAATAGGTTCAAACTCACATGAACATCATAATAGTATAATATTAGATAAGAGAGGTGTGATTTGAGTAGAAATTTAGACATAGTTTATAGAATCGAATAACTTTAACTTGGAATGTGGATAAAGTAATGATACAATTTCATAAAAATAAGGTATGAAATATATGAATTTAAATAATTTTAAACCAATAACATGGATAAAGTAGCACCTCTTTGTGTCAGTGTATATAAATTGTAACAAAGTTTTGACACCAAAATTAATTAATTAAATACTTAATTTGACGACCCTATTTTTGTGAATGACATGGGATTACTCCACGTTCATCAAGTATTTTGATATATTTACCTTAAAAGAGGATAAAATTTAAGATTCATTAAAAAATTATTGCAATTATTGGTGGTGTTTTAATCCCACCCTTCTCTCAAAAGCTTTGTACATAAAAGATATCTTCGAGTGTGTTGTTCCCAAAATTTGTCACTCATTTTTGGGACAACATATGAACTATTTTGGTCCTATAGGCCAAAAATTACCTCTCCCATTCTCAAAAATTGTTTTGGGCATTCAAATTCTCTATTTTTAAAGCTTTTTCAGCTAACAGACTTCGCTGGAAGAAATCTATAGACTCTGTAGGCTTAAATCTATGAACTTTGTAGGCTTAAATCTACAGACTCTGGAGGCTCAAATCTATGGACTCTGCAAGAAAGAAACAAGCTATCAACACTTAGGAAATTTCAATGTTGGTTCAATGCCAAGGTTTAACGATGTCGGGAAGCTTAAAGAGTTAAGCGCTTCAAAAAAATTTCAAAGTTTAACTACTTCAGCAAGTTTAACGGCTTCAAACGGCTTCAAAAGACTTAATGAGAAAGAAGAAGGCTTGAACAATTGAGCCATTAAACCTTGAAACAAAATGGTTCAAAGGTTCAAAGGTTCAATAAGAAGTTGGTTCAAAGTAGTTGGTTCAATTGATTGGTTCAAGTGGTCAAGTGGAACATAAGAAGAAAGTGATTGAACCATTGAACCTTTAAACTATTGAACCACAGTTGGTTCAATCAATCAATTCAATCGGCTGGTTCAAAGGAATGCCCCAAAGCGAAGAGACCAAGTGCCCTTGCAGAGGGTGGTGAAGAAAAGAAGACTTCAAAGAACAAAGGAATGAACTTTTGAAACATTGAACCAAATTGGTTCAATGGGTTTAACGAGTTCAATGGATTCAAAGAGATCAAGGGACTTAGAAAAATAGAGAAGCGATGGAACAAAGGATGAACCAATGAACCAATTAAACCTTGAACCAAAAAAGTTCAAAGTTTGAACGTTCAAAGGTTTAATGGTTCAAAGGAAGTGATATACAAAGGGATGGTTCAATCAAAGACCAAGAAAGAGATTGAACCAAGAAAGTGATTGAACTAAGAAAGCAATTGAACTGAGAAAGTGATTGAACTAAGGAAGTGATTGAACTAGGAAAGTGATTGAACTAGGGAAGCGATTAAACCATTGACATCCCCATGGATGTCAAATTTAAGATAATGAAATATCCATCAATTTTCAAATATGATGCAGACCCTGTGAACAAATTTAGCGACTGGCCAAAGAGATAGCTTGAGAGCTCAGATCGCACAGATAAGGACAAAATACAACAAAAGTTGCCATGTGTCCCTTGTAAAACTCAACAAAAAGTGCCAAGTGTCAACGTCTGCTATTTCTTCCTTTTGTCTCATTATTGAGTAAGGACTATGGTGGGTCTCGAGTGAATTGCTAAAGTAAGCAGAGCATGCCAAGTGGCATCATCCATGTGAATCTAAATAAGTCCCCATGTTTCTATAGTATTTCTAAAAGCTCAGTGAAAGTTGCCATGCGTCATCTTCTGCAGGACTCTCAAAGGATATCTTAAGCTTATATAAGGTAAATGGATGCTTCTAAACGGATGCTTTTAAGTGTCCTCACCTACTTCATAGTGGAAAGTGCCACATATCCCTTCATCAGGAACAAAGCACCCAAGAGCTCAAAATATAGCAAGGAAAGGGGAAACAATGGAAAAAGATCAAAAAATATCTGTGCATGGGATATGTTTCTAGAAGGTGAAGTAGCCGACCAAGTGGACATCAGATAGCATGAACATTCAATGGAATGACCTATTCTCTTGCATTGAGTAAAGTGAAAACAACTGTGCACACATCATAAAACAAATTAGGTGGCCCATATTTAAGACCAACACCTGATTCCAACATAGCCCATGGACAAAATTTAAAATGCATTAAAGGCATTGAATGCATCATAGGCCATCATTTTTGTGAAACAAAGCACCCAAGTCTTTCTTAGAGCACTATATATTGGACTCTCTTATTTTAAGGGGATCTCTCTATTATCAAAAACAAAACTCTACCTAAATTAAAAGGCATTACTGAGACTTTGAGCTCAGATTGTTGATCATATTTCATTATTTGAATAAGAAAACAAGTGACTTTTTAGACTTTGTGCTAGAATAGCTTAGTTGTTGGGGAAATTGTTCTTATGTCTATTTCCTTAAGACATTTTTTTTCCATTTAATTAAATAAGTAGAATTAGTGAAAGTAATTAGGAAGGTGTCCTGAAGCCGGCTGTGGAGAGACTTTGTGCTACCACAATTGTCTTTAGTTTGTCTATTTTCTATTTCTATGTAAGGGATCTTGGGATGACTTTGTGCCCTCATTATCATTCATATTTCACTCTTTGGTGGTTGAGGTGGAGACTTTGTGCTACATTTCATTCTGTTGTGTTACTGCGCCCTATTACAATTACTTGTCACTACCTAAAAGGTTCTTGTTGTCTACTGAACAACACTTTTGAAAGAAAAAGAGTGCCTTCTATCATTTCATCAAGATTTATCCTTTGATTGGTGAACATCATCTCTGAAAAAAGAGATATGGATGGTGTTATCCTACCCTTGAGTATTATTTTTAGCTTATTTATAGTATATTAACACACACACACACACACACACACACACACACACACACACACACACACACACACACACACACACACACACACACACACACACACACACACACACACACACACACACACACACAGCCCCTTCATACTTACATGGAACCTCCCCTTGATGAGAGGAGAGATTTGTCCCCTTTTGAAGTAGTAAACTTGCACATCAGGCCAACCAATTTCCCTATGCTGTGGTTGAAGAGACCTATTTTGCTCATCAATTAGCTGATTGACAAAATATTCACCCAACAAAGTGTAGTTACCTTTACTCCCTATGCTAATGAATGTTTTATGGCCGAAGAGTCTTAAGTTAAAGTTTTCATGGGATTTCTAGATGGTCTTGATATACCTTATATTATTTGTGTGATTTAGAAAAATCTATCAATCAAATGTAATATTTTATGGGCCATTCACTATAGGGTCTAATGGCCACTTCAATTGTAAGGCTCTCAGTGAAGTTCTACCAGCATAATCAAGATCTAAAAAGCCACCAGTTAAGATAGGCTAACATAAACCCAATTTGTATAACCCATTAGATATTAGGGTTGGTAGAATACTAGGTAATGATGTCCTAGTCACCACACCCTCAAGACTCATGAGAAGGTAATGACACCCCAAAAAAATATCCAAAATAAAAAAGAAGGTCTTGCCATTTTGATTCACATAACTCCCACTAAGGGTGAGTAAATAACATGATAGGAAGACGATTCAAAAAAAAAAAAAATTTTCATTTATGATTCACCCAAAATGGGAGAGCGTATGTGTTAAATATCATCACAAACACTCAAGCAACAAGAAAACATATACACGATAAAACAAACTTGAAAAATAACAAGTTTTAATAGAACCCAAAACAAAATGTGAATTGATTATAAAGCACCCAAATGAAATGTGAGTAGAAAATGTGATTTTTTGAATAAATCACCCCACCCTTTTGGAACCTATAAGAAAACAAGGTGATTAGGTTTGCTTGGTGGGACTATGACATGTAAAGGAGGTTAATTTTATAGGCTTTCCAACTCTCAAATTTTGACATGAAAATGAAATCACTATTTAGTAGGGATAATTTCATCAATCTCAAAAATCCTATAGGAATGGAGAAAATAACATAGAAAAATGAAGACGAGAATTATTTTCCCAAATAATAATAATATTTTGTCAATAATAGAATAATTTCACTAATAATCAAACCATATAAAAAATAAGTAATAAAATAGAACTATGAAATGTTTAGAGAATTTCACTAATATTTGAACAATTTCACTAATTACCTTAACAATTTCATCAATGTTTGAAAAAATTAACTAATAATAATAAATCCTCACAAATAGATCATAGAAGATATATAATGAACATAAATGATATTTCTACTAGTAAAGTCATTTTTTCTAGTAATAATGTCAAATTCACCCAAATGGTGACCAATTCACTGATATGTAGAGAATAATTTCATCAATAAGTAATTGATTTCACTAATTGATGTGATGATTTTACTGATAGTTTAAATAATTTTGCTAATTTTTGAAACCTACGCAAGGAAAAAAGATCAAAGAATAGTAGGTAATGATGATTTCACTGATTATTGGGTGATTTTATTGATTAGCAAAAAACTATAATGTTTTCACCGATTTTAAGAATGAATTCATCAAAACATATAAAATAGAAAATGGAAGAAAATAAGAACATAAAAGAGCCAAAACAATCAAATATTCTTCAAAGGAAGGTTGTTAAATAGGCTCAAAATAAAGGTATGGGTTTCTAGTCCCATTGGGCATGCCATATGTGTCGTTAGGAATCTCACTTAGCTATATTTTCATCAAGTTAGTTTTGGTCAATCAAAAAAATAAAATAAATTAAATATACCTGGAGCCTAAGACCTCTTGAGCATATAAAGATTGGTCAATAATGTATAAGATTCAAATTAAATACATGAAAACCTCCATTAGAAATGTATTTACATAGGATGCAACTCAGATGGAGCACCAAATGATCTTTTTCAATGCCAATTTTGTTGACAATATCCATTGAAGCTATGGACTAGTTGAGTTTGATGATGAATTTGAGAAGATGATGCACAAGGGTACTCGATAAATTATCAACACTTCATTATATATCTTGAGCATGATAATTACAATGTAATGAGGTATATTTATAATGATCTAATATAAGTGAGGTCCCTTCATTTTAAATCAATATGAATGGTTGTAAAAGAGTCCTGAAGAGTGCACATGTATCAACACATGGATCATTGATGTGAGCCCTTCATCTTAATTGAGATAAAAGGTGGAGGATGATCTTTGAAAATATCAAATGAGAAGTAATATAAGCCCTTCATATTATTTTTAAGATGAAGGGTGGATAATTTTCCTTCTAATATCTTTGTGATATTCCATTTAGACCCTTCATATTATTTCCAAGATGAAGGAAGGAGAATCATTCCCAATAAAAGCACATGGATCACCAATGTGGTCTCTTCATCTTGTTTCCAATATGAAGGGTTGAGAATGCTCCTAAAATATCCCATAAGACTCAATAAGGGCCCTTCATCTTGTGTCCAAGATGAAGGGTAGAGAGAAATATTATTTATTAATTCACTTTATCAAATTGATTTTAGCTCACAAAAGCATATTCCAAAGAACCTCAAGATTATTTCTTGAATGAAGATGTCCCGTTGGATGAAAAGAATAATTAATTAAATGACAGGAAATTATATTTTTATTTGAAATAGAAATATAGTGTAGAAGAATGATTTTTAGAAGAGGGAATTAGTTGCATTAATTGATCAATAAAAATAGAATTAGTTAAACTGACTAGAATAACATAATTGACCAAATAAATTGACCATAACGATAAATTGACCATAGTGATAATAATCAAATAGATTAATTGATCAGAATGATAATAATTAAATAGATAAATTGAAAAAAATGATAATTAAATAGATCTAATATGCTGAATTATCCCATCGAGAGGTGCCTCAAAGTAAATTCGAACACACACATTAGATCAATAGAAGATTTTGGACTAGATTGTGTGTAACCATGGGAAGTTGTTCCATTTTGAAACTTGACATGGAGGTGATAAAAGTGGATTTTACACATTTTACCATACTTGATAAGGTGTTTAAATATGTATAATAATAAATGACTTTTCAAAGAATAAAAAATCATAAAAATGATCATAAAAGAAAATTAACATATGTTAGTTTTAATGAATTTGCTAAAAGTACTAACAAATGGTTTCAAATGTGCCCCAAAAGTGATGCTTGGTAAGCCTTGAATACCCCATAAAGGGGATAATATGGAAATATTTTGGTCTATTTAACCCTTGAAATGATGAAATAATAGTATAGGGATGATATAAAGGGAGAAAAAAAAGAAAGAAATAGGTGAAAATAGGAAGAAAAATGAATATCAAAGCTAAATATTGAGCCTCCAAAGAATAAAAATAGTACGTGGGGGGAATTTTTTTAAAATAAAAGGATATAGATTCACCCTAGAGTGGAAATTTGATTCATTTTCACCCTCTCAATTCAAAATTTACCTCTGATATTTTTCACTAGAGTGACCTAGAGAAAATAGCTTGTAGACCATGATCGAGGGCACTTCCAGACCATGTACGAGAGCAAAAATGACCATGAGGCACATGAATAATGATTATTACCTTGTTTATTTGTTAATTTTCCATTTAATATCATTTATTTAATGTAAAATTAGATAAAAGGATGATTTTGTCATTTTAAAAATGGTGAATTTGTCATCAAAAATGGAGAATCGATCAACATATTGGCAAATTGGTCTATTTTATTGGAAATTTGGTCTAATAAAATGGTGATATCATTAAATTTCAAATTGACATAGATAAATTTTAGAAAATAATGAATTGGTCCCACCCAAAATGACAAATTGGTCAGTCCAAGTAGTGAATTTATCATTAAAATGACAAAAATGTTAGAAGAATTACGATGTCATCCAAATAGAAAAATTGAATAGAGATCAATAAAATTGTCAAATTTATCATCTAAATCATCAATAAATTAGTGAAATTTTCCATAACATGTTTAAAAATGAATTCATTATATGAATGGTGAAATTAACCTGTTAAAAGATGAATTTACCTAAAAATGGCCAAAACATCTTGATTGCACAGAGGATTAGAAATTGAATAGAGAAATAGAGAAAAATGATCATAAAATTATAATAATACTAGATGAAATGATGTAATTATATAAAAATGTGATTAAAAATTAGTAATGTGAGTGAATTAGTAAAAAATGACTAATCGTAGTGACTTTGACTAAATTATAGGAGTGAATGGAGGTATTGATAGCTTGTGAGTGACACTCACACATTCTTCGACACCCAAAATTATGGATAAAAAAACATGTGTGGTTAATTTGATACTATTGATTTCTTGTACATAATAAAGATTCTAGCTATTCAATCAGATTAATCACTACTTAGTGCCCTTGTAGACTAGTAGAGATATGATTCATCTACCTTTTAGATATTGATAGGAAAGGTGATAGTTACCCTAGAGTATGATTGTCATATTTTTCAAGTATTAATTAGAGGTCATTTATTATATTGGATTTCCCTAAGGGATATACAAGTGGTGCTAAGGATTTGATTAAACCTTTAGACATCAAGATGGTTTGGGGTGGATATGTCAACATTGATGAGATTAAGTTTTTGATAGACATACCATGATATGGGGCTATGGAGGTAGATGTTATAGTTCTTATTACATTTGACAGAGCAGTGACAATCCATATGGATATTATTAATGGCATTCTGCTACCTAAAAAGAGTGGTTAGTTCTTTCACATGGATTTGGGTTGCATGGTCAGCGATACACTTTTAGATATAATTATTTTTTCCTAAGGAAAAATATTTTTTATTTAAATATACCATGATATTCACTATGTGGTCCACTAAGGTAGATTCAACATTAGCTCATCGACACTACTCTAGGTCTGGGTGTGGGAGCACAACTATCAAGTGACTTATTGGTAAACTTAAACTTAGGGGGCTAAATGAGCCTACGGTATATGAATGGTATCATATGGGGTCAAGGCACATAATGCATAGAAGGGAGCTTAGATATTAAAAAAATAGATATAAGAAATGATCGATGATGATTTGACATAAAGGCCATACTTAGGCATTTAGGTTCACTGACTAGAGGATGCATAGTATATGTTTTATATGAAAACACTATGATACATTATGTGTCAACAAGAGTATACCATTGATAAATATAGTTTAGATAGGGTAAAATGTTAGTTTGGTTTGTAGTAGGATGTACTATTAGGACCACAATAGTTTACACATGTAGTGTGAGAGAGAGGACAATGGGGACTAACCACTGATCAACTTGAGGTTGGAGAGATTCTGGTTGGTACCATAGTTAACCTAGGTATATGTAGGTGGGACATTATATGCAAGGTGATAGAGGCATATGCATCATGTTTGATGTATGATCAACCTTTGAGAATGATGATACCACTAGGTGGAGATGAGGGACATGATCAAAGAGTTTAGTAGAGATAGGTTTTAATACGTGTTGTGTGACCTATTACTATAGTGGGGGTAGTGTATATCATAGTAGAGGATGAGGGTGAAGAGAAGGAGGGAAAGGAGATGTATGAGGTAGAGTATGGAGATGACATGGAGATAGTGTACGTAGAGGAGGAGGTGGAGATATGGAAAAATGAGGAGATGGTATAGGTAGATTTCATATCAGAGGGAAGATTAGTGGAATTGCATTAGGGAACATGAGAATTAAAAATAATGTTCTATGGATCAATGGGAATTTATTTGAGGTAATTTTGAATTTTTAACTATTTAAAGGGAATTTGATTAGATGAAATTTGACATGTGGGATTGGTAGAAACTCAGTGAGGATTGGGGAATGTGTGTTGGATATTTTATACAACTAGTATCTATAGGTATATGATGTTCAATATAAATAAATGTCTCAACATTAGGCAATCGATCATACAAAAATCCTTTCTTTGATATTCAAGTGGAGGATCAACAACTATATTAAGTAACAAGGCAATAAATTCACTAATCACTTTACAAGTTTGTTACAATTGGGTTGCCATACTAGGCAAAACTTGGGGGAAATATACAAGTAACTCCTTCCTTTTCCTAAATTTCTTTATAATTGTGAGAATTTGAATAATTATAGGATCATGACTAGAATATGGTATATTACCATTCCAATCGGTAATTTTAACAACATTTTTTGGAGGTGATCTTTGATGTAAGTTTTCTATGGAGAAATTAGGAGGAGCTTTGATACCCATCCCTAATAAATACAAAAATATTATATCTCTATGTTCAAACAATTTTTTCTCAATTTAGGTTATAGTTGCATCATACATCAGTGGAATTTATTCATAGAATGGTTGGTGAACTTATATATCATTTGGATTCATGAAATACTCTTAATAATGGGAAGAAGTGGGTCGATATGTGAATGGATTGGTTTGAACTTGAATCTAATCATCATCATAAGTGACATTATAAGACATACCATTTAATGTTTAACAATTCATATTGGACATGAAATTTATAATAAATCTATATGATAATGGGAAAATATGATGTTTTTAAACTAACACAAGAAAAATTTATGTTTGGATATAGTTGATTTGAACACAAGGGAATGGTATTAGGACTAGAAATGTTTATTTGAACAAGTCTCAATTTTTGAAATGACCTTAGAAAGAATTACTTAGAAAAAAGACTAGGATAGGTTCAAACTCACATGGGCATCATAACAATATGATTTCGGATAAGATAGGTCTGATTTGAGACAAATTTTGGGCATAATTTGTAGAAAGGAACAATTTTGAATTATCAAGTGGACAAAGTAATAGTATAGTTTTAGACAAATAAGGTATGAAACATACGAATTTAAATAATTTTTGACCAAGAACATGTATAGAGTAATTAATCTTTGTGTATGTGTACATAAACTATGATAAATTTTTGACACCATAATAAATTAGGAAAATACTCAATATGACAACCCTATTTTAGTGACTGACATAGGATTATTCCATATCCATCGAGTCTCTTGATATACTTTCCTTAAGAGAGTATAATATTTAAGATTTATTAAAGAAATTATTGTAGTTATTGGTTGTGTTTTAATCCCACCCTTATCTCAAAATGTGTATATGTAAAAGATATATTATGGTGTGGTTACCTTTACACGCTATACTAATGAATGTTTTGTGGAAAAATATTCTTAAGATACAGTTTTCATGGGATTTATATATGGTCCCAATATACCTTTTGGTACTTGAATGATTTAGAATAATCTATAAATTGGATGTGAGATCTTATGAGCCATTTTCAAAAGGGTCCAGTCCCTTTACGACCACTTCAGTCATAAGGGTCTTGAAGTGCTAACAATGCAATCAAGATTTGAAAAACCACTAGTGAATATAAGCTACTGTAACCTCAATTTGTATACCTTGTCAAATAATGGGGTTGATATAATGTTGGATAATAACATTCTATTCAGCACACCCTAAGGACTTGAGAGAAGGTAATTACACGCCAAATGTAGAGCTAAAAGAAAAAAGAAGCTATTGTTATAATTCAAACAACTCCCACTAAGGGAAAACAAATAGCATAATAGGAAAATATTTAGGTTTTAAAACAAATAGGATTTTTTTAATTCCTGAGCCACCTAAAAGGGGAGAACATATGCACAAAATATTTTCACAAACAACCAAGTAATAAGAAAACATATACACAATGAAAAAACTTTAAAATTAATAGGTTCTCTTAAAACCCAAAATAAAATGGTAATTGATTTTGTAGCACCAAAATGAAATGTGAGTAAAAAATATGATTATTTAAATAAATCATCCCACCCTTTTGGAACTTGCAAAAAAATAAAGTGAGTCATTTTGCTTGGTGGGACTTTGATAAGTGAAGGAGGTTGATTTTATAGGTTTTTTCAACTCTCATATTTTGACATAGAAATAAATTCACCATTTAATATGGATGATTTCATAGATTTTAAAAACCTTACAGGAAGAAATAATATAACACAAAAAATGTAGATAAGAATAATTTCACTGATTAGCAGTAAAAATTTCATTAGTAACATAAAAATTTCACTGATAATCAAATAATTTTGTTAATAAGTAGTAAAACAGAACTTTACAATGTTTAGGCAATTTTGTTAATATTTGAACAATTTTGCTAATTACCTTAACAATTTCACTGATGTTCAAATAAATTCATTGATAATAATAAATCTTGACAGACATACTAGAGAAAATAAATAGTAAACATAAATTATTTTTCCACTAATAAAGTCAATTTGTCTAGTAATAATTTCAATTTCACTGAAATGGTGACCAATTCACTAATATGTAGAGAATAATTCCATGGATGATTTCATAGATAAGTAGATGATTTCACTAATTGATGTGGTGATTTCACTAATATTTTGAATGATTTCTCTAATTTTTGAAACTTACATAGGGAATAGAGAACATAAAAAATAACTATTGTTGATTTTACCAATTATTAGGTGATTTTATTGATTAGTAGAAAAACTAGAACATTTTCACCAATTTTGGGAATGAATTCACCAAAACATGAAAAATATAAAATGGTAAAAAATAATAATATAAGAGAGCCAAAATAATTAGATATTATTCAAAGTAACGTTGCTAAATGGCTTCAAAATAAAGGTATGGGTTACTATTCCCACTAGGTGTGCAATATGTCTCGTTAAGAATATCATTTAGCTATACTTTCATCAAGTTATATTTAGTCAATATAAAACACAAAATAAATGAAATATCCTTAGAACCTAAGGCCTCAAGAGAATACAAATATTTGTCAATAATTCATAAGATTTAAATTAAATTCATTAAACCTATAATATAAATGTGTTTATATAGGATGTAGATCTGATGTAGTGTCAAATGGTCCTCATCAATGTCAATTGTGTTGAGATATATCCATTGAAGCTATGGACTAGTTGAATTTAATGATGAATTTAATAATATGATGAACAAGGGGACTTGAGAAATTGTTAGCAATTTATTGTATATCTTAAGCATGATAATTGTAATGTAATGATATCTATTTATAATGATCTAGGATCAATGAGGACCCTTCATATTGAAATCAAGATGAATGGTTGTAAAAGAGTCCTCAAGAGTGCACATAGATCAACACATGGATCAATAATATGATCCTTTCATCTTAAATGAGATCAAGAGTGGAGGATGATCTTTGAAAATGTAAAATGATAATTAATATAAGACCTTCATATTATTTCCAAGATTAAGGTTGGATAATTCTCATTCTGAGACCTTTGTGAGACTCCATTTAGATGATTTATCTTGTTTCCAAGATGAAGGAAGAGAATCATTCCAATGAAAGGTACATGGATCACTAACGTGGGCCATATTGTCACTAAATATTTCTCCCTATAGATGGATGTTCAATCATAATATAATATTTTGGCAACATTAGATTACCTCTAGGCTTGAGGGTTGCCTATAGTAGAGGTAAACCTCTAGGTTTAAAGGCTAGCTCACTAGATTTCTCTTTGCTTGCTTATCACCTACACGAATTATTTTCTTGGATGAAAAAGGATAGAAGTAACATGGAAGGTAAGATATTATAAATAGGTTATACACTAGAAATATCTCCACTATACTACCATATGATTGCACTAAGAAACATGACTCACAACACTAGTCTCAAAATCCTAAATTACTCTAACATTAGTCTTTCAAATATGGAGTTGATATGCATTGAATTACTCAAGGTGAGTGAACCATAGGCAATATTTTTGACATTAAGGCTAATAATTACACTTAAATATATACAAATTCACTTGAATACACTTCATGGGACTTTGTTAGAGTGGAAAATACTTGCATCAAACTTGGAAGAGCACAGAGAAGGCAAGGATAGATACTTATCACTAGACACTTCACTCTGAACCACTTCACACACTTAGAAAAGATGAATTGTGAACTCAAAACCAGATTTTAAATATTTATTTCAAAGGCAAAATACAATATCAAATAAGAAAGTCTTCACCATACTAGGTGTGCATTTCATTATAAAATCCAAAATGGCTTGAATTTAAAGAGCATGTGAGAGGAGAGAGAAGAAGTGGAGCTCAAGGGTCACAAGAAAAGTGTAAAATGATGATTACTAGTTACATTGTATAATAATGAAGTGGATAACAAACCATGAAGTTATTATTAGATAAGTGTCTATCTGGAGCATGAGAAACTCCTCAAACTAGCATATAGATCTTTTAACTACCTTCTTAAAATTGCCTTCATGATGAGGCATATCTTGAATACTAAAAATTTGGATAGAAATAATTAAAACATATGAAATATCTTAGGGGGGTTGGAGATAAGGTTTGGTAGTAACCATATGCTTCCCTAACTGATATCCTTCTTCATTACACTTGCATTCACTGCTTATAGTCACTATTTGGTTTTCTAGGCCTCATTCTTCACATTTATCATCAAGGTGACATTTAGTCACTTAATAAAACACATATAATATGTTTTAGGACACCTTATTATAGTATATTTGTCTTCCAATACTTGAATTAGACCTTAAAAGGATCCAAAAACAAACCTTTCATCTTCTCACTATGCAGTCACTTTTTATTTTCATTATCTACCTAAGACTGCTTGTAGTGAATTATGTATTATAGATGATTATAAGATTATATATAGTGATAAATTAATATAGGGGTTATAATAAATCTATATTTGCCTCCTCCAATGGTTCTCATCTACCAATTCCATTTTACACCTACAAAATAATCAAAAACTTGAAAAAATCCCAAAATTTAGCTTATTTGTACAAGTAGGGTACATACAAATTTGAGTGGGGATGAGTATGGGAGAGTATTTAATAGTTCAAAAATAGTTTAAATTAAATTTTACCACTTTTGAGTGCATCTCCATTTGTTTCTTATCCATCAGGTTCTAGATAGGGTTTTAGGAGGGTTTTAAAATGTTTTTCTTCTTAGGGGTGATTCATAAAACCTGGACATCCAAACCCTAAAGTATTTCCACTAAAAATAAGTGAAATAACATAATAAACTACCATTCTCTCCTTTTATAACCATGCAATTCATCCGTATAGGTATGATCATTTGAAAATGCCCTATTGAGCTTTTGAGTGCATTCTTGGTACCCCTGTCATGGTTTTAGGTCAAGTTGATCACCCTCTATTTCTCCTCTCCAAAATAATTTATACAGTAAATTCTTAACTCTTCATTTAAGGTCATCACATGGATTAAAATGGTCATGTGGTCATAAAAATGGAACTAGGCACCCTGAGCATTTAGGCCTAGTTTTAGGCCTAATAGACCTAATTGTATCTAGATGAGTGTTTCACCCTTCTGACGGTTTATTAAGAATATAGAGACATAAAATAATTTTTTAATCTTAGAACCAAACCCACCATCCTATTTAAATTCATTATTAGCTCTTCACTTCATAATTTAACCTCCAATGTGATAGGTTTGTAGGTTATGCAGTCTGTGGATTGCCCTCTATTTGAGACAAAATAGAGGGCATATACCCTATTCATTAGAATTAAATGAGACTTTGGAGAGATTTTTTAAGTCATGATGTTGTTATATACAAAAATTTACATCATTCTAAAAAATCCTTTAATACTTCAAGTTTCCCAAAATTGGCTCACTAAGTCTGCAAGTTGTGCAAGACTTTGGTTGACTGTAGGCCGAGGTTAGAAACCTGGTCTTTTTTCTATTTATCCTATTCATGAAGGTCACATAGAAGGAAATTATTAATTTTATGATTTTTTAAACGTTATCATTCACTTGTACTACTTCATATCAAACCAAATTTCATACCTTATATGCCTAAACTAGTCTACAATATAGACCAAACTATATGTATTCATTTTAGGGACTATATAAGGGGTTGAACAAATTTTAATTACGGTCAAATTAGTCAAAATTTTGATGATTTACTATGGGTGTAAAACTAGCTTTGCCAAAGACCAGTAGCTTTCTCCTATTCATTGGGATATGGAGTCACCTATACACTATAGTTGACATTGAACTACCTCTAAAAGAACACCAAAACACACCAAACAATAGAAAAGAATCACAAAATACAAAACACTTGTGTTTTCAAGAACATATAGGGAAAACACATACAACATAAGAAAAACACACATATCCTAATATGTACAAGACATCAACACTTGAGGTGAAGAACAATCACCATCACTTCAACCAGGATCAAAGATAGTACCTCTTACATCATTGCTATTCCATGAAATCAGTCCATCATGTGAATCATACCTATAAATAAAAACTTGATTATGTTGATGGTAAAATCACTTACTATCTTTAGGTATTATTATATCAAAAAGTGTGTCATTTCAATCTTTCAAGGACACTCTTATCTCTCTAAGAAACTTATTTGAGTTTTTTTACTTAAATTATGATATATCCAATTGACACTCCTCAAACTGAAACTTACGAGTGATCAACGTTACCTTAACTTTAATATATTTTGGGACATGATGTACTTAATGTTCAGAACCATCAAGCTTGTCTTTTTTTTCTCCAATAGTTTGAAAGTGATTCAACCTTAGATGAAGGTCTAGACTATTTCTTAAACACACACATCTCCACCTTGGCTTCACTAGACTCCTTCATGATTGTAGTCCTCTCAGAACTGGCTAGACATTCATCCTAAACTTTAAAAAGACACTCTCCATCATCAAAAGATTCATCAATAACTTTATTATTATATTCATATGAGTTTCTTAGGAAGGGGAGTAGACTTACTCAACTATTCAAATTCTTGAACTATGGCATGGAATGGTTGCCAAAGGTCATCTTCTTCTTCATGGATGTCATGTTCATGTACTCTTCCATCTTGTGTACACAAAATGGTAGTGTTTTCTTCATCAATTTATCTAACATGCTTTTAATAGAATCATCATTATGCAAATGAATAAGGTAATTACCTTTAGTATCTTGTGGAAAAGAACTTTCAATGCTTACCTCAAATTATTCATATCCTACCTCATGTATGACATATGTACCAAGGTCATTTTGATCAAAGAAAGTGTATGGATCATGTCCTTAAGTTACAGAAACATACTCATCTAGGAAAATGTTAGATATGCCTTCAAGTTTAGAGGATGACTCATATCCATAATAGACTCTTCTTGATCATTGATTATACAATTGATATTAGAGCTTGATTCTACATAGGGATTAATATGAAACTTAGCTAATGGTTAAGTTTTGATGGTTACCTTTACTCCATACCTTGTATTAAAGGCCAAGAAAGACCAATTAGTTGAGAGGTAGCCTCCTATCTTGGATATGAAATCCCTTGAAAGGAAGATATCAAAGTGAGTAGGAAAATCAACCACTAATATATCTTGAAGGATTGGGAACCTTGGACAATCATGAAGGAGAAGTTTCAAACCCTTGACAATTCCTACTAAATTAGTTGTTATCCCATCAATTTTTATCATTCCATTACTATATCGTTCATATTTCAAACCTAATTTATCTACCATAAGCTTTGTCATTATTGAGGTGCTTACCCCACAATCCATAATATAGTTGTGAACAAGCTTGTCCCACACAATGAGAGTGAGGTATAAGGGTGGGGGATTTTAATATTTATAATAGGGTTTAAAAATTTGAGTGAGAGCACTAGTGAGGGAAACATTACCATGGCTTGATTGTTGAGGAATGAGGTGAATTTGGGATATGTGCTCTTGAATAAGTTCTTTTTGACCAGGCAGGTGAAGTAGTTCCCAAAGAGAGAGACTAGTCTTAGCACTCTTGAAAGAATAAAAAAATTTTAAAGTGAGAACACTCACCTTTGCTTGTATCTTTGAATGAAAATCAATGCCTTGAAATTTAGGTATTGAATCACTTTGAGTCACCCTTCTTACATTCTAATTTTTGAGAGGTGCATAAGTTGTTGGGACTATCACACTTGGACTCACACCTTGATTCCTTGTAAGAGGGGTATTTGAACTTGTATCAACACCATGAACATCTACCAAAGCCTTCCTTTTAGATCTAGTATTAGTTGCAACTGAAGTATTTTTATTGAGGACATATGTGTCTTCCACTAGAGATTTGGAAAGGTTCACTTTTTGGGGCTTCCATCCTTCATTTGATTTCATGTAATTTTCATCTTCTACTAAAAATTGAGGAGTGAATCCTCCTTGGGAAACTAAATAATTCTCCCCACCTTCATTGGCATCCATGTTTTGTCATTGCTACCAATCTTCTCCTTAGACTAAGTTATTATGAACTAGGTTCATAGCTCTTATGTTAGAGGTGGAAATTAGGTTATATGCATTAGATGGCATCTTGAAGTTAGGATATCTTTTCCCTCTACCTTGACCATATTTTTGAGATGGGAACCTATTTTATTTTTGAGCATAGGGTTAGGGGTTTTAGTTAGTTCCATACAATTTATATGGTTGCCTAGCTTGAGCCTCTAAGGATTTATTGTTAAAGGTATAATCACTGAGAGGGGGGAATCAATGAGCCTAGATATTACAATTTTAATTATATTATTTTAAAACTATTAAACAATCATCATATATCAACTTGATTAATCAACATTAACAAGAGAGCTCATTCATTCAATGCATACACAAGGTCAAACACATAACACATAGTTCTTGTGGGAAACCCTCATGGGGAATAAAACCCACTCTCAAGCCTATAATCTCAACCCTATAACACATGGAATACTATCCTATAATAAACTATAAATATGATACTAGTCAACTCCTTTAGACTAGAAAACCTTGATCATATTCTCCTGACCTAAGGCCTTTAGTGAAACACCTATTTCACAAGGAAAAACTGCCCCTAAGAAAGATCAAGTCTATTAGACCCTCATTTGAAAATATCCAACTTAGTAATGATGTATTCAACATGTGATGATGGATCTATAATTTTATAACCCATAAAAAAACTCTATCTCTATCTCATATAGGACTCTCACATAGGCTTGTCGCAATCTCTCTCCTTCTTCACTCAATCTATTCTCATGCACACACTCAAACCTATTTACATATCCTCAAACTAAAAAAACACTATTTAGACATCAAAAATATGACCTAAAAGTCATACACATAGTCCTAAATTTGATCTACTCATTAACTTATCAATTTGTCACTCTACCTCTCCTTCGCTCCACAATTCTCACATCCACCTTGCACTAGTCTCACTCACAAGTCTTCTTAAAAATATAGAAATCATCATATTTGATTTCACTAAATATAGAGTTATTATTATTTATCAAGTCCAAAAAGTTTCTTGTTTGGCCACAATACATTCCTTCACCCTTAAGGAATCTAACATGGGTCACACATAAGCACAACATACTTTCAAATATGCCTAGGTCACTTTTAGGTTAAATTGAGACACATTCAACTCTTTGACACTTCTTCAAGAAAAATAAAACATAGGAACATTTTAAAAATGCATGTAACTATTACACATGATCTATAGGCCCTCCTTAGGTTCCAAAAAACATCATATTACCCTTACGCTTAAGGACAATTCACTCAAACAACATTCTGTGCACACAGTCACTATGAATGAACACACAGTCACCTTCTAAAACTTTGTTCATAATACATATGATTGGTCAAAAATTAATAATGCACAAAAATAATCCTTATGGAGTATACTAAATTTTAAAATATCTAATTCATCATTAAACATCTGAACCACATCATAACGAGCTCAATTACCCTTCTCGGGTTACTTACAAAACATAGTTAAACACATAGTTATCTTTGGACCCTCATAACTTTGACTTACATAGTCTTACATCTTCAAAATTATATTCATAGATGTGAATTGAAGTCTTATACATGTTTTATTTTTACTACACTATCAAATTCTACCTAGATCAAAAGTTATGGCCCCAAAATTAGACACTAGTCTTTCCTTTGTAAATTCAAATATTCAAATGCAAATGGTCACAATTATACTTTAGACAATATGCTCATATCTCATGATTTTGATTATTAATATGATCATGCACTATCAATATTATTAAAAATTTAACATATATTATGACAATTCCCAGTCATTAAACTTTGAATATTCAACTTCATCTCATGCCATCTGGTAACTTTGACTCAATGTGTATTGTCGATCTTTTGTACGTATTTTGGTCTTTAAAAATTCTAAACAAATATCACTTTTACCTCTTGAATTTAATGCACACCATTGATATTTATTAGTATGAACACCCAATCACCATTTATCCTTGGAATAATCTTAATATTTATTTTTGCTCAGTGTTAAACATTGAACACTTGTCCTCATTTAAATCAACACACACCATTGATGTTGATCTATGTGAATGCTTGTGCACCATTGGATCTTATAAGAATATTGATCTTTATCTCTATTAACCAATGAACACTTTGACCTATTTAACATGATTTTAATTGTATATATATATATATATATATATATATATATATATAAGAACTCATGTGCATCGTTGGATCTCTATCTAGTCCTGATATTTAACATTGTATAAAAATGACTATGTATGGGGACCATTGCTATCTACCTGGAAAGCCAACTTTGCACCTCCATATCTTTTTCTTCACTCAAGTGCATGTTCTAAAATTTGGACCATATGATATCCTCATATATTAGAATCTAACCATGTGTCAATATTCTATTTAAATTCTCACATGTGTGATATATAAATACATTAAAATGCTCACTTAGATTTATTTGCTCACAAAGCCAACTATGTCAAGAACTATCTAGAAAGACCAACTTTACACATGCATATGTTTTGTCACACTTTAGTACTAGACCTAATTTTTTTATAAATATAAACTAGGAAAAAAATGAAATAAATCCATATGATAACCTTCCCCTAAAACATCCACATGTGCATGATATGCCACCATCAAAATTCCTACTTAGTTTTTCTTACCACATTGCAAATTTGGCTATGGGAAAATATTATCAAAATTCTTGAGAGCCCAAATTTAAACTTGCATATATTTTTTCATGATTAATTTATATAATTGAGACTTTGTGAATATAAACTATGGACTTATTTGATCACAACCATATGACCGAATCCCCTTGACTCATCTACATGTGGCAATCATGATGTCAACAAACTGCCTACTCAAATTTTCTGCCACTACACCCAAACTATCTAGATGAGAACTATAGAATACAAAATGAATTAAAATTATGTACACAATATATACAATCATCCTTAATCATTAATAATACCCATTTTACGTGCTCAAATTACCACACTCATCCCTTAACATCTCTAACCATGCCAAAACTAAAGATCAACCAAGCCAACTTCAAGCACACTAGGATAAATGCATTGCACACTTTATCATTGTCAATTAGGATATCAAATAACTTCATAAAATCACTAAGACATCTCCATGAAATCATTTAAAAATCTCCCTTTGTCATTGATGTCAACACACATTATATAGTTCACCTTCCTTCTCTCTCTTCAAGCACTCTCACAATAAGAACTTTTTACCCCTTTGACACAATGAAAAAGTGGGAACTAACTAATTCTAAGGACCTAAAGATACTACCAATAGGAGAGGACCATCTTAAAAAGATGATACAAACTCCCCCTTACCTTGAGCCTACATCTTCTTGCCTTGACAACTTCCTTCTTTTTCCATGCCAAAACTCTCTTCAACCAAGCATTACAAAAAGTGAAGAAAGAACACACAAGAGAAATAAAATCTGATGGAAATTACCAAGAAACACCTGAGAGGGATTGAACCTAAGATTTTTGAGCCATTTCATCACCTAAGCATCTTCATATCTCCATACACCATGAAAAATGACCACACAGACTTACTAGCCTTCTCTCTCAAACTACCACAAGGGCCACCAACAGACCTTCATGCCACACACCAAATAGGAAACATGTTCTAAAAAACCTAAGAACTCACCTTGAAATACTCACTTGCTCTTTTTCAGAAGCTAAACAAACAACACATCCTCAATGCTAGGCCTATCTAGACTCCTTATAACCCTACCTAAAACTTGCAGAGCCCAAAATTTAAATAGAAACATCTTCAAGACCTAAAATTTCATATCTAGATCAATCTAATACTCCCCTTTAAGCACACCAATTACAAAACCTATCGCATCCTCTATAACATACTTAATTCACAAACCTACTACCTAATTAGGCCTCAAACTTGACAAAATATTGATTAACTTGAGAACCACAAACCTTCAAATCTATATGAATCTCAATTTTATAACCCATTTGGCCGATTAAACATATTATAAGCCTCAGACATCAACCTTGAATGCAAACCACTTTTTTAGCAAAGCCTAAAACCTTATAATCTCAAAACAAATAGTAAAAAAACCTCCTTTTGGTTAATATCCACCTCTAAAACTTCTTGTACACTTGGATAAAATCATCACATACTTTTGGAATAATATTTGATCTTCCACACCATTGCGAACCTTGACTTCCTAGAACCCATTTTAGGAGCCTCCATACTCTTAAGCATAAACTAGGAAACTTGAGAGCAAACAAAAATATTTAAATTGAATTAAACTTCCCTTTAGACCATAAAAATAGTTGGAACATAGCACAAAGAAGTGCACAGACATTTTTGAGTAACAAACTTTTCTTGACATTGCATCAATCTCATTAGGCCACCTGGAAACACCCATTTTAACACTATACTATAACTCCTTCACAAATATTTGAAACAAGTTCATGAACGTGTTGCTTCCCCTTAACCAATGACCTAACAAAAACACAAGTCTTTGTACAGATTGGCATTATGATATTAAACACAAAAACTTGCTTCTTCCATAAGAAATATGTCTCCTAAGAAGCATAGGTAGAGACACCCTATTTCACAATGTCCTAGAATAATGTGAAACTAGGTGTTGCCCACAACTCCTCATATTCCTTATCTTCCTTGGTCATATGATGATTATAGCTCTTCTTATTATTATGCTTAAGATAAGTAACATGCTCATCCACTACAAATTCTCCAATTTTTCTATGATTGGATTGACAATACATGGAGACAACATAGACTCATGACATATCTTTTCATTTATATAATCTTCCTTATAGATTGGAACCTCATCACTCAATATTAATTATTGATGTTTTTTGCATGAATCTTACTAAACAAAAACAAAATGTTCACTTAGATCCATACTCACTTCATAATTAGCATCAACCAACACCTTGGTCTTCTCCTTGAGCTTGGTTTGTTCATTCTCAATATGAGTAGACAATGAGAGACATTGGCACTATTCTCCCTCTATAATATTCTAAATCATATAAAATATATTACTTGGTCCTTCAGTCTCATCATGACTCATACTTACCACCTTTGGTTTCCATGAGCTAACTTGCCTTTTCCTTACACTATTGGATCATGATTGAGCTTATTTTGACTTGATGGCCTTTACTTGCAGAATCTATAAATGTGACCTTTATTTTTATATTTGAAGCACATCATACCTTCTATAATAATCTCATTATTTCTTACCAAATTTGGACAAAATCTTACAATGTGTTCTAGTTCATAACAATTGTAGCACTCAATATTTATTGAAGGAAGCCCAACTTATCTTACCTTAAATGGTCAATGTTTTGCAAAGTGTCCCACATCATGATAGTTAAATAACTCAACCTTGCTCACACCTTTTAACTGATGATCCCCATCATAGTCTCATGTAAACTCATTTCTAACATGTCTCTACATTCTCTAGATCTATGCCCTAACTAATTACAACTATAGTAGTAACTATTAAAATTTACATACCTAATGGAATTTGGTTGTTTGATCTAATTTGTATATATTTTGTTGACAAATTTATTCCTTGTCTAATGATTTGTCTTCAAAGTTTGATTTTCATTGTTCACATTGAAATTCATGTTAATTTGAGAAGTAACTTTGGGATCTTCATTAAAACCCAATCCAAATCTGTCACTAGTTGACTTTTGACTCTTTAGAAGATCATCCAAATCATTAGATCTTTTATCAAACTTGAAAAATTATTTCACCTTGCTTGCATACTTATCTAACTCATATTTCAAAGACACACTTTCAACTACATAGCTTGTAAATTCATATTCTTTAGCTTTTAGGCTTGTAGATAGGACTTCAAATTGATAACTAAGACGCTTGACTATATCTTCATACTCCTTGGTATCTTCATTTATCTTTGCCTCATACACACTAAATTTTTCATCATAGTCTTTGAGTTTAGATATCATCTTCTTATTGATCTTCTTTTCAATCTTCAATTCTTCAATAGAATTCATCAATTCAATCTCACAGTCCACCTCATCTTCATCATCATCTTCATCATTCCAAGTAGACTCCTTTTGATGTAAGAAACTAGCTTCCTTAGCCATGAAGAGGGATCTCTCTTCAGTAGGACCATCATATTCATGATCATACTTAGAGTCATTGAATTCACTCTCATTTGATGATCTATAATCTTCTTTCATGTAGAGAATATTCTTATCCTTGAAGTACTTTGTCCTTGAAGTACTTCTTGTTTTCAAACCTTTTAATTCCCTTTTTACTTTTATCAAACCTGAATGATCTCTTACCATCATCATGACCTCAATCATGCTTTTCAACATCATCCTTATTATACTTATGAGGGTACTTATTATCAAAATGTCTTATCTCATCACAATTGAAGCATTTGAGGGCTAGTTTACCTTTATACTTACTTGAACCTATTCTTAATTTCCTCAAAATAAAAGCAATTAGTTCATCCTCATATATATCAAAAATGCCATCCTCTTTGGGTTTATTACCTTGGAACTTCTTTGTCATCATTTTAGTCTTGAAAGTCACTTCCTTATTTAGTGGTATATCATCATTCTTCCTCATCTCATAGGCAGTAAGGGTGCCATGCAATTGATTTATCTTCAACTGAGTAAGATCATGACTTTCTTCTATAATGGATATTTTCAAATCAAATTTGGTGAATAGAGACCTTAATGCATTTTGAATAATAGTAGCCTCTTCAAGGTTCTCTCCAAGAACTTTGATGATGTTCATAATATCATCAACTCTCTACAAAAAAGATGCCACATAATCTTCTTCATTCATCTTGAGACTTTCAAATTGCCTTTTGTGAGTCTACAACTTAGCAAGCTTGACCTTTGAATCTCATTCATAAATGATTTTCATTTTTTCCCATATCTCTTTAGCATATTTACAATGGATTACCTTTGTGAAATTAGTTTTTTTAAGGTCACAAGTGATGGCATTCATTACCTTAGAATTGTTCTCAAATAGCTTATTTTCTACAACACTAGATGGAGGCTTAATAGGAATAACATAACCATCCACAACATATTTCTACACATCAAACCCTAGGGGCATAATGTATGTCCTAATCCTTGTACTCAAAAATGCATAATTGGGTCCATTGAACATCAGTGACTGTTTAGTAGAGAAACCTACTTGATGACTACCCATATTGTACCTTGGATCACCTTCAGGTTGCTAAGCCTTTACCAAAAGACTTGCTCTAATACTAAATGCTATAGGTACAATCACTGAGAAGGAGGGTGAATCAGTGAGCCTAGATATTACAATTTCAATTGTAGTCTTTTAAAAATATTAAACAATCATCATATATCAACTTGATTAAGTAACATTAACAAGAGAGCTCATTCATTCAATGCATACACAAGATCAAACACATAACACATAGTTCCTATGGGAAAACCTCATGGGGAATAAAAATCACTCTTAAAACTATTACACATGGACTATTTTCTTATAATAAATTAAAAACAAGAGACTGGTCAATTCCTTAGACCATCAAACTTGATCATATCCTCATGACCAAAGGCCTTTAGTGAAACACAGGTTTCACAAGGAGCAACTTTCCCTAAGGAAGATCAAGTCCTTTAGACCCTCCTTTAAACAAATACACCTTAAAAATAATGTCTTCAACACTTGATGATGGATATATGATTACATAACCCATACATAAACTCTCTTTCTATCTCATATAGGCTTTTCACATAGGCATGCCATATATTTCTCTTTCTTCACTCAATCTATCCTCATATGCACACTCAGACCTCTTTGCATATACTAAAATTATAAGATCACTATTAAGACATCATAACTATTACCTATAGGTCATAAACATAGTCCTCAATATGATATAATCATTAACTCATCAAATGGACACTCTACCTCTCCTTCGCTCCACAATTCTCACATCCACCTTGCACTAGTCTTACTCACAAGTCTTCTCAAAAGTTTAGAAATCATCATCTTTGATTTAACTATATATATGTATATCATGATTTATCAAGTCCAAAAAACTTCTTGGTTGGCCAAAATAGATTCCTTTCACCGTTAAATCATCTAACATGGGTCACACTTAAGCACAACATACTTTCAAATAGGCCTAAGTCACTTTTAGGTCCTATGGAGACCCATTCAACTCTTTAACACTTATCTGATAAAAATAAAACATAAGAACACTTTATAAATGTATTAAACCATTAAAAATGATAAATATGTCCTCATTAAGTGAAACAACCATCACAATACCCTTTTACTTAAGCACAATTTGCTCAAACAACATTTTGTGCACATAGTCACTATGAATGAACACACAATCACCTTCTAAACCTTTGTTCATACTGCATATGATTGGTAAAAACTTCATAATGAACACATAGAGTAATTATGGATTATAATACATTATAAAATAGAAAATTCATCATTAAACATCGAAAAAACATTAGAATGAGATCAATTACCCTTTTTGGGTTACTTATAAAACATAGTCAAACACACAATCAACTTTGGACCATAATAAATTTGACTGTACACACTTTAAAATATTTAAAAATATATTGATAGATGAAATTTGAAGTTATCTACATATTTTGTTTTTACTACACTATCAAATTCTACTTGGATTGAATGTTATGGCCCCAAAACTAGACACTAGTCTTTCCTTCGTAATTTTAAATATTCAAATACAAATGGTCATATTAAACTTTAAACAATATGTTCACATCTCATGCTATAACTTATTCAAATTGATCATGAAAATTTGATATTATTAAAAATTTAGTGTATATTTCACCAATTTCCATTTTTTAAACTTCAAATATTTGACCTCATCACATACAATTTGGCAACTTTGACTCAATACACACCATCAATCTTGTATATGTAGCTCAGTCTTTAATATTACTCAATAGATGTCACTTTGACATCTTGAATTTAGTGTGTAACATTTATCTAAATCAGTATGAACACTCACTAACTATTGATCCTTGGAAAAATCTCTATCTTTATCTCTACTTAGTGCTAAACATTAAAAACTTGTCCTCATTTGAATCAACATACACCATTGATCTTGATATGTGCGAATGCCTATAAACCATTAGATCTTAGAAGAAGCTCGATCTTTATCTATTTTAACCAATGAAAAATTTGACCTATTTTACTTGATATGAAATATAAATATAGATATACAAACTCATACACACTATTGGATCTCTATTTCATCCTGATCTTTAACATTGTGAAAAAATGATGAAGTATGGGGACTATTGCTATCTACCTAGAAGGCCAACTTTGCACTTCCATATATTTTGCTTCACTCAAGAGCATGTTATGAAATTTGGACCATATGATATCCTCAAATATAAGAATATAAATAGGTGTAAATCTACTCCTAGAATCCTAACATGTGTGAGATATAATGACATTTAAATACTCACTCATATTTTTCTACTCACAAATCCAACTATGTCAAGAACTATCTAGAAAGATCAAATTTGCACATGCATAGATTTTATTGAACTTCAGTACTAGACCTAAAACTTTGTGAATATCAACTAGGCACAAAACTAAACAAACCAATATTATCACCTTATTTTGAAACATCTACACATGTGATATATGCCACCATCAAAATGCCTACTTAGATTTTCTTACCACATTATAAATTTGGCAAAGTATGGCAAAATAATATCAAAATGATTAAGAGCCCAACTTTACACTTACATATATTTTGTCATGATTAATTGATAGACTAGAGACTTTGTGCATATAAACTAGGTACTAATGTGATCAAAACCATATGAACAATTCCCCTTGACCCATATACACATGGCAATGGTGACATCAACAAACTGCCTACTCAGATTTTCTGCCACTAGACCCAAACTATCTAAATGAGAACTATAGACTACTAGATGAATTAAAATTATGCACACAAGCTCTCTAATAATCCTTGACCATTGATATGACCCCTTTCACATGATAAAATGACCATACTTATCCCTGAACATCTCTAACCATGTCAAAACTAAAGATCAACCAAGCCAACTTGAAGCACACTAGGACACACACATTACACACTTTGTCATTATCACTTAGGATATCAAAGCACTTCATACAATCGATATGACACCTTGATGACATCACCATGACATCATTGAAAACTCTCCAACATTTATATTTTTCCTCCTAATCAATGGTATCTTTTGCCTTCCTAGGGGCAACTCTAGACTTGGTGTTTATATTTGGGATTCAAGCCACGCTTTGAGTAAAAGCAAAAATATTTGGTATAATGGGCATGGATACTTTTGGAGGTAATTTTACATCTTGTATTATACCATTCTCAGCTCTAATGGATAGTCATATGCTTCATGTAAGGTGTAACCACCCATGGACTACAATATGATGGCTATGTTAGTACTAGTAGACCTTAGGTATGTAGGAACACAAAGCTTACTAGGGGTCTCATGGGAGGAGATATCCTATGCCAATTTATTTGAAACATTTCATTAAAGTCACACATAGTCTCCTTTAAACCTCTTTGAATTACATTGAGCTGATGAATGTATGATGTGTGATCACTTTTGTCTTCAAACCTTGAGGTTAGCAACTTTCCAAAATCATCCTAAGTGGTGATACATCCTCTCAATAAAGTCCTATATTAGTCAATTTATTTCCCTCTAAGAGAAATTACAAGTATTTTAATGGAAATATTGACCTTAGTAACATTATGAAAGCTACATAAGTTTGAGATATCCTTAATATACTCACTAGGGGTGACATGACCTTCACCATTTAAAGTGGGAACACTTTAGATAGCATTTGAAAGTGGGAACCAAGTATAGGACCATACTCAAATACCCCTATCTCCTTGGGGCACCATGCAATGTGTCATTACAAGTATGAGCATTTTAAAATGGCCTATCAAGATTTTGATTGCATTCTGGGTACCCCTATCATAGTTTTAAGTCAAATTGACCACCCTATGTTTTTACTTTGAAAACTAATGTCTTTGGTCCATCCTTAACTATACCATAAAACTCATCACATTTATTAGGATGATAATATGGTCAAATAAATGGAAATAGGCACCCTAAGGATATAGGCCTAGTTCTAGGCCTAATAGGATTGACTGTATCTAGCATAGTGTTTGACCTTTCTGAGGGTTTACTATGACTACAAAGACATAATTTTTTTTTAATTTTTTTATATCCAACCACACCATCCTCTTTCAATTAATTCTTGGATTTTCACTTCATCTTTTAACCTTCAATGTGATAGGTCTATATGTTATGCAGTTTGTAACCATCTATTTGAGATAAAATAGAAGGAATATAACTTATTCCTCAGAATTAAATGAGACATTAGAGATCGTTTTAAATTAATTATGGTTTTATATATAAAAATCATAGTTAGATCATGCTTAAAAATCCTTCAAACCTTTTGTTTATGAAAACTAGCTCACTAGGTCTGTAAGTTGTGCAGGACTTTGGTTGACTATAGGCCAAGGTTGGAAACATGGTATTTACTCTATTTATCCTATCCATAAAGGTCACATGGAAAGAAATTATTAATATAATAATTTTTTAAATATTATCATTCACTTTTACTATTGCATATCAAACCAACCTGCATACCTTATATGCTTAGGCTAGTTTGCAATATAGATCAAACTGTAGGTGTTCATTTTAGGGAATTATGGAATTCCTATTTATGTTGGTTTTTTTAAACAAACACATAGGAAGTGACATCCTCACATAGGAAGTGACATCATATTTATGCAATTTACTTATTCATATTCAATCATTTCATATTTTTGGCCATTATACAAACATGCATCCTTTACTAGCATGAACAACCTATGATTATGCTAGACTATAAATTACAACTCATAATTTTTCAAGTTTATTTTAGGTATGAATTTAATTTATTAGGATAAAAAATCTATTTCTCATTCATTCATTCCATTATCACACTTTAATAAACTCATCAATGTTTTCAAACCATGCCTTCATATTATTATTTTAAATAGACTAAAGACCACTACAAGTCATATGTCCATATAGGCTCAAAGCACTATATTTTACTGAGTGTATTAGTTGGAAAATTTAATATACTTAAAACTCACTCACCATTAGATCCCTTTTACCAAAAAATTCCCTCTCATGCTAAGGTGTCGCCTTTCCATCTATACTACAAGAATGGAGTCATTGGACTTCTACATGTTGAGGTATGTTCCTATTGGTGTGTTTATGGCATTAATATTGTCATTGATGTCAAAGTTAGTCAAAGGTAATTGATAACTAAGAGTTTATATTGTGAAGATACATGGTAATAATTCTTGATAACTTAAGCATGATCTAGTAGGTCTTTTAGTCTTGCATAAGGTTTTGGCACAAGGTTGTGTTTTGACAAGCTTATGAGCATTGTTTATTTTGAAGATATCATATAAGAGAGAGTGATTGTGTGTATTGAAATTATTTTTATGATAAGGTCATTATTGACCAAGTTTAAGTGAACAAGTCTTTATGCACATCATATATTGAGAAGCCTTTTCTTGGCTTGATATAGGCATGAAGCATTGTAAGGCATGGTGATGATGACATTGATATATATAAGCACAAAACTATGAAAATAATTTATAGAACATGTGATAATGATAGAACATGTGAGAAGGTTTTTGAACATGTAAATAAGATTGGAAAAATGCATCTAAAGTGATAGGAAGGTCAAGTTTGAGGCTTAGTCCTTATATGAAAAACCTAGTATGAAGGCACATGCTTTGTGGTTTATTAAAAATGAGGAGTATGAGACTTGGGATTTGATGGTTGGTAGAATATAATCTTGGTCTGATGTAATTTTACATGTGTATGACTTGTTAAAGACAATACAAGAGGTTTTGAAGTGTGTTCAAAGGTCAAAATGCAACTTAAAATATAAGGCCTAATGTGCATGGAGACCTAGTGTGGCGTAATGAGGGGTCAAAGTTAGTTTTCAAGGTGATAGAGAATATATGAGAATGGATTAAGGTTTGATAGGTTGTGTCAAGGGTGTTGACCAAGTTTTAGATCTTGAGTTATAGGAAAAGGAAATAAAACACATTTTAAGGTCTCATATTCATGCATAATGAATAAATAAGATCTTGAGAAGGATATTTTGATGCTAGTTGGAATGCTTAAACTTTTAATGGTGTCATGAGCCTTTTTAGAGAGATGGAAAAGGGTCCTAAGAATTATTTCCAAGCATTAGGAGGTGGTTTTAAAGATATAGATATATGAATAAATTCTAATAAGGTATTGGTATTGTAATTTTTATAACACTATTTTTATGTTTGGATAATGTATAAGAATCCTCTAGGCATCTCTAGGTGGAAGTGGTTTGTTAGGGTAGAGAGTAGAAGCTACAGAAAAAGGATTATTTTTGAAGAATTTGATGTGACAAGCAGGGTTAACCAAGTGAAGATTACATAGTGGATGGAGGTTGAAGGTAAAGAATTTTTCTTTATTTACATGTTTTTTTGATAGGATATAGCTTTTGTGTTAACTATTTTGGTCAATCAACGTGACCTATCGCTAAACTAGTTAAGAGTCAGGTAGTGAGAAAGACCTGTCAAAGTGAGAATGCATTTATGGATTGTTTTCATATGAATAAAAATGGTTTCAATTATTTTGGGTCTTTATTAAATACCTATATCTCATGTTACCTTTGTTTAAAAGTTTTTTTGATGATCATACACAAGTAAGAAAGTGTTCACAAGATGTCTTGTCTGTGTGAGTCAAGACAATGAAAGAGTGAGTTTCAAAGATTGGTCTATATGTTCCTCATTTACTATTAGACCTATATTTATTTGTGTTTGAGTTTATATAAAGATATATAAAGATTGTATAAATTCCTTTTAAGTTTAAGTACGTATTCCCATAGGTGTTAAGAGTCATGTTAACCATGAATGGTTCTTGAGATAGATTGACAATTCTTGGTGCGCTAGGTGAAGTGAAGAATGTGAGACCCTATGATAAAATCCAATGTATACAATGCATGTTTTTATTTTTTTTGGTATTTATTTATGCAATTTTAAAAATAAATTTAAGGTGTTTATACGTGAATGCCAAAATGGCCTATCTGGCTGAGTATGTATTGTGTAAGAGAGGCTTGAGAAATTGGTCTATAAGACCAATAGTTGGCACTAGTATATATATATATATTTATTGGAGGTTGATATATAAGTCATATAATATCTATTAATATGGATTATAAGTCATGAATTTTTCCTTTCAAGTACTAAATATGAACTTCTACATGACAAAGTTTTCTAGTAGATTGACAGTTTTGAGTGGTCATATTGCAGAGATGCATTTGGGGTGGTTTGATTTGAGTTGAAGAATATATTAAATATTAAGATGTTATATAAGTCTCAAAGGTTCATATTAATTCACATATATTTATAATAAGTGCATTTATAGTTGTTAAGAGCCAAAAGTTTTTGACTATATTTTGGTAGTTTTTGGCAAAATAGAGGGAGCCTATTACAAAAGTGTTTTTGTATGATTAGAGATTAAGTGAAGGTGTAAAATGGAAATGATGGTGAACATTAGGTCATGGAATATTTTTTAATTTTATTTTATCATATGGTTATTTGATAAAATTGTTTGTATATGTTAGTTTTATAAGATAGACTTTTTGTGTGTGTAAATGGCTAATGGCGAGTAGGTCTAATAACATGGTTCAAGTGGTGAGTTGGACTAAAAAGTGACATGGAGATATGTGGATGTTATAATGTGTCTATTTAATAATTTTTTTAAGTGTTTAAATAATTTTTGGAGGCTAAAGGTGTTCTAAGTGACTCAAGTGTAACATGTGCTTAAGATAACCTAATTGTATTAGGTCTCCTTTAGGCCTAATGGAGGTTTTGGACCTTAAGGTGTATGAACCGACCTATGGAGTGATTTTTTTCTTGTTTTAAACCTATATTATGACATATTAAAATTATTTTATAAGTGTGGTAAGGCTCTTTTCTGAACAAGATGGGTGAGACCAAGTGTTTGGTATAAAAGCAAGGCCTAATTGGCCTATTTGAGCTAGTTAGAGAGATGTGAGTCTAAGCAAAGGAAAGAGCTCTTGATTGAGTAGAATAATGTCATTGAGAACCATAATAATAGATTGGAAACCATGTTTAACATATAACATATATTATGTAGGTGGATGATAATGTCAACAGACCTAATGAGCCTAGAAGAGGCATGTTGAGTGAGTGAGCCTAGAAGGCCATTTGAGAGGGGTAAAAGGTTGAAGTGAGATAAATGAGGTTATATACCATAAATATATTAATTATAGGAGTGTTAAAAGTGTATAAAATAGGTTTTAATGTAGATAGAGAAAATATAGATCTGAAAAAAAAGATCATAATCTATTGTTTGGGCAATAAATTGTTGTGAAGGTGATCAAGTTGTCTTAGCTAGGTTGGTGCTTGGTTAAGAGGGAGTTGGAGTTACCTTATAATTTGGAGTTTATATAATTTACATTGAAATAGATGGGTTGGTTCAAAGCCACTTAGGGTGTTGGATTCTCCTTTCAAGTTGGAACTTATTATTGGACTAGTTGGGTTGGTGCCTAACTAGTGAGGGGTTGGTGCTCCTTGTGGGGTTGGTGCCTCACTAAATGATTATTTAATTTATTATAGTAAAATATTCCAAGTGGTGTGATATTTGGTTTTATACCCTTGAGGGTTTTCCACTATAGATATGGTGTTCATGTGTTGATATCTTGATTCTTGTCTTTGTGATTACTTCTCTATGCATTGCTTGTTTACTAAATTGGTTTGAAAGGTTAATAAATGAAGTATGGATTTTAATGAAATGATTGCACACTAATTCAATCCACACTATTAGTGGTTATGATTTCAAAAATTGGTATCATATCCAATCCTTTGGAGGTGTCTTGATATATTGAAGTTGACCCTAGAAGCAAAAGATGGCTATATTTGTAAAGGTCATGATTGAGGATCTTATATAAGTCTATATAATGGTACTACCAAGATTGAAGAAGAATGATTTTGTTGAAGCCAAGCATATGATGACACCTGATTTTAAAGACAAAAGGACATTGATTATTTGTTGAAAGAAAGGTACAAATCAAGGCATCAAAGTGTCTTTTATAACCTTGGTTTAGGCCTAGTAAGAAGGCATGGAGGTCAACGAGAGTACTTGGGGAGCAAGTCAAGATGTTTTAAGAGTTTTAGGAAGTTGGTTTTAATATGGTTCAATGAAAAATGGGTTTTTACAATCCATTGAGGTGATATAGAATGTTATGAGGGTTCCTTAGATGTTTGATGAGGTCATAGTCCTCTAAATGATCTTTTAGAGTGAAGAAAATGCATCATTCTAGATTAAGAAGGACTAGACCATCATAGATTGTCACACATGTATGAAGTTTAAGATAAGTTTGTGCATTTATTGTAGGTACATAGAAATTTAAATTATGGTCAAATTATTCATGAAGATGTTGTCTAATGTCTTAAGAAGATTCTCTAAAAGTTTTATGCCTTGAAGTATTTCATATCTCAAGTTATGAGAATTCAAAGATAATCCTATATTCTATGATGTGCCAGAGGAAGTAAATTTTATGCTTTAGGAAGTAGTCATTGAGGATTCAAAATTATAAGCATTGGAGTTCAAATTAAAATTGAATGTGCACGAACCTAAGAGCATTCCTTTGCCTATAGAAGACAAGAAAGATCTCAAAACTTACTATTATAAAAAGGAGAGTTAAATTAGACTTCATATATAATATCCTCAAGGTAATGGTGTGATTTTAAAGTCCATACAAATGAATTTATTTCATGTCTAAATTAGAGTTTATTGACTATGTTATTACTTAGAGAACCTGAGAGGACTAAGGTGGATTTGGAACTTCTCTATTGACCTTAAATTGACGTTCTAGGCATTGGTGATGTTATCACTTAATTGTATCTTTGTCCATGCCATGAAGAAGTTATGAAAGTATGCCTATGTATATGTGAATCACATTGAAAGAAGACTGTGCTTAAGGTCTATGCTTTTGACAAACATGAGTAACTTGATTAGTGGTGTGGAACTATTGGTCACTTTGGATGAATGATTAAAATGATTGAATATGTCATTAAGGTTTTTAAATATCTTATTGATTCCTATAAATGATTATTTTTATCTCACTTGTGATGTTCTAGCTCAAAGACATACTTAATAAGAGCTATGAGGGTTTAAAGACTTTTTGTGTCTATTAAAACCAATGTGACTGTATATGATACAAATGGCTCTTGTTTGACCTATAAGAGATTAGTCAAGTGGTATATGGAAATTTTACATGTTTTTTAATAAATTCATCTTACTTGTAATGATTGTTTGAATGCAACATGTTGTGTAAGAAGCAAAGATAATACTAGTAATTTGAAATTTGAATATTGGTCTACAAGACCAATGCTATTAAAGGTAGAGAATATTTTCTTAGGTATTCCAAAATTAATTTGATGTTCTAAGAGTAAGATGAAAATTTGGTTGTGCCCTAAGAATACTCATAAAGTTCAAAAAGTGATTTGAAGATGGTGTGTTATTCATGAGTGAACACAATAAGGTATTGATAGGGTTCTTTAGAAGTTAACATTCTACTTATTATTCTTGAACTTATCAAGGTGATGAGCCTACGAGGGTACATATGATTTGAGAGATAATATTTAAATATTGATTACATTGTGAAAAGGATAACAATAGGTATGAAGATGTTCTTTGAATAAAGTAGACTTTATAAAAGATACAATGAACAAGGGAAACTAGTAAAGGTGATCTTAGAGTTATTTGGTGAATCTAGTTGGGTAGAATATGATAAAAAGAAGGGAATTTATTTGATGATATGAGGAGTATATGGATTTTTTTATAGACCTAATTGGTTTAGGTGACCTGTTGAAGGTGCCATGAGCTGAGTTAAGCTCTAATGACTTGAGGATTGTAATTAAGACCTATGGAGTTTTCTTAAGGTAAGTAAATGTGTTATGTGTTTTTTTTATAACCAATTGATGTGTAATTTTAGATGACATGATCTAGGTGGAGCATGGAGTTACAGGGAGATAAATTAGATGGTTTGAGAAGCTTGAAGAGAAGTATACATGGACAAAGGGGGATCTTGCTTGCTTAGTGAAATGATCAGGTCCTAGGATCAATGGACTATGTATATATGACCTTTTCCATTAATGTCAAAGGGGGGGAAAGACTTGATTGGATATTAACCTTGAGTAGAGATGAGAAATGGTTTTCTATGTTAGAGTGTTTGCCATCAATGACAAAGGGGGAGATTATTGAGGTATGTTCCTATTGGTGTGTTTATGGAATTAAGAGTGTCATTGATGTAAAAGGTAGTCAAATGTCATTGATACCTCAAAGTTTCTCCTGTGAATATACATGATAAGTATTCCTGATAACTTAAGGATGATCTAGTAGGTCTTTGAGTCTTGCATAAGGTCTTGACATAAGGTTATGTTTTGATAAGCTTATGAGTAGTGTTTACTTTGAAGAGATCATTTGAAAGAGAGTGATTGTGTGCATTGAAATTATTTTTATGATAATGTCATTATTTACCAAGTTCAAGTGAACACATCTATGTACACATCATCTATTGAGAAGCCTAGTCTTGTCTTGATATAGGCATGAAGCATTGTAAGACATGGTGATGATGACATTGATATGTATGATCTTGAAACTATAAAAATAATTGATATAACATATGATAATGATATAAAATGTGATAATGTGTTTTAACATGTGAATAAGGTTGAAAAAATACATCTATAGTGGCAGGAAGGTCAAGTTTGAGGCTTAGTCCTTGCATGAGAAACCTAGTATGAAGGCACATGGTTGGTAGCTTGTTAAAAATGAGGAGTATGAGAATTGGGAGTTGATAGTTGGAACAATATTAGCTTGGTAAGATGTAATTTTAAATTTTTATGAATTTTTAATAAATTAAAAAAGGTTTCCAAGTGTGTTCAAAGGTCAAAATGTAAGTGGCAGTATAAGGCCTAGTATGCATGGAGACCTAGTGTGGGCTAATGAGCAGTCAAAGTTAATTTTAAAGGTGATAGAGAAAATATGAGAATGGATTGATGTTTAAATTTTTTTCTCAAGGGTGTTGACCAACTATCATATCTTGAGTTAAAGTTAAAGGCAAGAAAACACATTTGAAGGTCTCTTGTGCATGTGGAATGAAGAAATGAGAGCTCGAGAAGGATCTTTTGATGCTTGTTGGCATGCGTAAACTTTGAATGGTGTTATTATAGTTTTGGGATATATTTAAAAGGGTCATAATTATTATTTTAAATCATTATGAGGTGGTTTTAGGGATAAATATGTATGAACAAATGTTAAGAAGGTAAACTTGTCTAAAACCCTCACAAAACCCTCACAATGACCCGATTGAAGAGATATTTATATAAATGGAATAGAATGGATTGGTAAGGAATTTTTTATGTTTTTATCATGTATAATACTCCTCTAGGTATCTCCAAGTGGTAGTGGTTTGTTAGGGTAGAGATTAGAAGCTACAGTAAAAGACTTATTTCTAAAAAAATTGATGTTACAAGTAGGGTTGACTAAGTCAAGATTGCATAGTGGATGGAGGTTGAAGGTATATATTTTTTATTGATTTAAATGGTATTTTTTAAAATTATATATCATTTATGTTAACTATTTTTTAATCAATTTGACCTATCGCTAAATTGGCTAAGAATGAGAACAGTGAGAAAAACCACTCAAAGTGAGAATGCATTTAGCTATTGGTTTTAGATGATTAAGAATGTATTAAATAATTTTTGGTATTTATTAAAGACCTATAAATCATGTTACATTTATTTATAAGTTTTTTTTATGATCATACACAATAAACAAAGTGTTCATAAGATGTCTTGTATGTGCGAGTCAAGATAATAAAAGAGTGAGTTTCAAAGTTTGGTCTATATGTTCCTAATTTAATATTATAATTCTATTTATTTATTTTTTAAGTTGATATGAGTATATAAAATAATTATATAAATTATTTTTAATTTTAATTAGGTGTTCCTATAGGTGTTAAGCATCATGTTCACTATGACTAGTTCATGAGATAGATTGATAATTCTTGGTGTGTTAGGTAAAGTGAATAATGTGAGACCCTATGAAAAAATAAAATGTATCCAATTCAATTTTTTATTCAATTTTTTATGAATTTTATCTATTAATTATTTATGGAATTTTAAAAATCACTTTAAGGTGTTGATATGTGAAATCCAAAATGGCCTATCTGGCTGAGTATGCACTATGTAAGAGAGGCTTGAGATCTATAAGACCAATAGTTTACACTAGAGATTGATAACTATATATTGTGTGTGATATTTATAAATATATATTTTATTATCTATTAATATTGAGTATAGTTTATTAAATTTTCCTTTCAAGTATTAAATATGAACTTCTACATGACTGTGTTTTGGAGTAGAATGACAGTTCTAAGTGGTCATAGTACAAAGATGAGTTTGGAGAGTTTTTATTTGAGTTGAATAATATATATAATATGATTATGTTAGATAAGTCTCAAAGGTTAATTATAATTAATTTATATTCATAATAAGTTGAATTACAATTTCTAATATCCAAAAGTTCTTGACTGTGTTTTGATAGTTTTTGGTAGAATAGAGTGAGCCTATTGTAGAAGTGTTTTTGAGTAATTGAAAATTAATTGAAGGTTTATAATGGATTTTATGGTTAAAATGAGGTCATGTGGGATATTTTAATACTATTTTATCATATGGTTTTTTGATAATTTTTTTTTATACTTTAGTTTTATAAGATAGACTTTTCCTGTGTGTAAATGGCTAATGGTGAGTAGGCCTAATAACATGGTTCAAATGGTGAGTTGGAATAATAGGTGGCATGGAGATATGTGAATGTAATAATGGGTATATTTAATATTTTTTTTAATAATTTGTGGAGGATAAATGTGTTCCAAGTGACTCAAGTGTAACGTGTGTTGAAGACATACCTAATTACATAAGGTCTCCTTTAGGCCTAATAGAGGTTTTAGACCTTAAGGGGTTTTAAATACCTATGGAGTGATTTTTTATTATTATAAAATTATATTATGACATATTAAAATTATTATACAAGTGTGTTAATTTTATTTTCCAAGCAATATGGGTGAGACCAAGTGTTTGGTATAAAAGCAAGGCCTAATTGGCTTATTTGAGCTAGTTAGTGAGATGTGAGTATAAATGAAGGGAAGAGATATTGGATGAGAATATTTAGGTAATTTATGAAAATAATAATAATATGAAATTTTTTTTTACATATAAGATATCTTCTATATGTGGATGATAAGGTCAATGGATCTAATAAGCCTAGAAGAGGCATTTTGAGCGAGTGAGCCTAAAAGGCTGTTTGAGAGGGGTAAAAGGTTGAAGTGAGATGAATGATGAGATATAACATAAATATATTCATCATATTAGTTTTAAAATTATATGATATGGAGTATAATGAAGATAGAGAAAATAGAGAGCTGAAGAAGAGATCACAATCTATTATTTGAGCAACAAGTTGTTGTGAAGGTAATCAAGTTGTCTTGGCTAGGTTAGTGCTTGGTCAAGAGGGAGTTGGAGATGCCTTATATGTTGGATCTTGAATAAGTTTACTTTGATTTTATAGTTTTGTTCCAATTCATTTATTGGGTTGGATCCTCTTTTCAAGTTGGATCTTGATAAAGGACTAGTTAGGTTGGTGCCTAACTAGTGAGGGGTTGGTGCTCCATGTGGGGTTGGTACCTCACTAAATGATTATTTAATTGCTTACAAGAAAATAGTATAAGTGGTGTGATATAGGTTTTTACCACCCATTATGTTTTACCACATAGCTATGGTGTTCGTGTTTTGATATCTTTCTTCTTGTTTATGTGACTACTCTATGCTTTGCTTGTTTACTAGATTGGTTTGAAAGGTTAATGAATGAAGTATGGATTTGAATGAAATTTTTTCACACTAACTCACCACCCCCTCAATGTTTTTTATTAAAATATTAAAAAAAACCTAATATACCACTAAATATGATTAATTATATGAGCAAAATCCCTCATTTGAAAATGTTAAGGTAAGTAATCACAAAATCAACTTTCTTAATCGATGAACATGGTTATAAGTCTATATGCATATGAGGGTCCCACCATTATCACCTTGATGATTTATATTCTTTAATTACTTAATGAAGGTTTAAAGTTATTTAAAAAACTATACCATTCAATACTCCTCTATCTCATATTCATTGAACTCAGGCCACTGTAAACTTCCTATAGGTGCTACTGCATGATATATGACCATGTGTGGTGAATTGGTTCTCAAACCAATTTATAACCTATGAAATAGATCAATATTTTTTTATTCACCTTGGGATACTTATCAAAACTTTTAAATCTCCTCTTTTCTTTAAAATTATTGGTCTAGGCTTATTTTCACTTGATTGTGTTTGATTTCTAACTATGTTCTTCATCAATGTTAGTCTTGAGACTAAAAATACAAAATAAAAACTAGTCACCATACAATGTGAGAGTGGATACAACATGTATATTTTTATCTAAGACCATTACATGAATAATAAACCTTTGTATTGATGAAAACATGTCTGTAGACTAGTAATGGAGTCTTCTACTAGCAAGATGAGAGTGATACTGCCTATCAGTTCACACTCACATGTGAAAAAAATATTGGAAACCTTATGATAAGGATTATCATATTCCTCAAGATCATGTTAAAAACTTGTTTTGAAAATACCAATACAAATAGAGGATGAAACTAAATTCTATAAGGATGTACATACATAAAAGAGGAACTAACACTCTTAACAATAGTTAATAAAGCAAAAATCACCAATAGTCTAACTATTGACATGACGTTAAAGTAAATAGAGAGTGATATCATCCCTCAAAATCATTTTATCTAACTCATTACTTCGTGTCTATACCAAGCTAAAAATGGTTGTCCATTTGACCTTGTTAAAGAGAGTGATAGGAAAGATATAATGATTTTGATCAATTTTAGGTCTATCAAAGATTTTTAGGCATGAAAGTGAGATGAGAGAACTTGAAAAGGCACTACTGAAGTAGTCACATATTCCATAACTATTTCAAAAGCCGTAAAACTACTTGAAACTTTCACTTTTCCCACTAATTTTCTTGTTTTAACATTGCACCTATATTTTGTTAGTTTTATAATAGTTCCTCTAACATATGGGACATTTAATATGCCTTTGGAACACTTTTTCTCTATGGGAAACCTGTAAAACTTCAGTATATGCCTCAAAAGTGACCTTAGAATAACATAATAAAAACTATACAAAGATAACTAAGCTAAAGCACATATGCTTTACCTAATTAAAGACCATGGCACACATTTTACACCCTAGAAGATTGATATAACAAGTTTGACTATATAGGTGGTTTAACTAATTTGACTTGTGGTCAAATTAGTCAATATATACTTGATATTGTTTCCAAGATGAAGGATTGAGAATACTCCTAAAATATCCCAAAAGACTCATTAAGGGACCTTCATCTTGTCTCCAAGATGAAGGGTAGATAATAATATTGTATATTAATTTACTTTATCAAATTAATTTTATCTCACAAAATGATATTCCAAAGAATCTCAAGTTCCTTTCTTGAATGAATCTACCCCTTCAGAAGAAAAGAATAATTAATTAATTGAAATTAAATTATAGTTCTATTTTCAATAGAAATATAATTTAGAGGAATGATTTGTACATGAGGGATTAAATTGCAGTAATTTATCAACAAAAGGGAAATTAGTTGAATTGACTAGAATAACATAATTGATCAGAGATATTGATCAAAATGATAATTGAATAGAGAAATTGACTACAGTGATAATAATTGAATATATAAATTGACCAAAATGATAATAATTGAACAAATAAATTGACCATAATGATAATTGAACATGTCTAATATGGTGAACTATCCCACCTAGAGGTGCCTTAAGGTGAGTTTGAACATGTACATTATATGAAAAAATAAATTTAGACAAAATTATGTATAATTTCGATAAATCATTCCATTTTTCAACTTGATGTAGAAGGGATAAAAGTGAAGTTTGTAAAATACCATGTACTGAATGAATGTGGAGAACATGATTCCAAAACATGCCCCCATTAAGTCTGTAAACTATGCCAAGTATGGAGAACATGCCTTTATGACATGCCCACTAATATGACTCCCCCTTTGAGGTGAGGGGAAGAGAAGAATTGGTATTTACCTCACCTCAAAAGGATAAGATAGCTATATAATGTATGAATGTAACCATGTAGGATATATAAGGAACATGTCTAGGTAGATATAATATTGAAGCATATAGAACCAATGTGATCACATATAGGCCTAAGATGCATGATGAATATCATGGAAACTTTTAGATAATATCAATATAAGATCAATAAATAAATAAGCACACACACAATAACATTGAAAATAAATTCAAAAGGTAATGGTCTAAAGAGATCATAAATAAGGGGCATATTCAAATGTCGCATAATCAAATGAGCATGAATTAGTCAAATATCCATAAAAATAATAATAACATATTCAAATGCCCATACCACAAATAATGAGATATGAAAATGTTAACTAAATCATACATAGGCATGAGGGACACATTCAAAGGATCATATTAAAATGTTCTAACAAGGAATAAAATACCAAGGCAAGACACAAAGAAGTGCATATAGTAAAACATAAGCAACCAACATAAACATGTCATAGTATCCCATGGATCTAATTCATTTTGTAAAAGTATTTCAGGTGTATAGAATATCAAGTACCTTAGATAATATATAATCATGGATATTAGGTATGTGTAAGTACATATTTAAGCTTAAGCATGATAATGTAGAGTGATCACTGAATCATATAACTTATGTGTATCAAGATCAAAGAATTGAATGCCCCCAATGTCCATATGAAATGAGTGGAGAAAGAACCCAACTTATGAAATAGGAATTTATTATGTATTTGTATATGCCTATATCACACTTAAGTAAAAGTCTGACATATGTGTATGTAGGAGTAACTATGTATGCCATACATCAATATGGAACTAACACGTAGATGATAAAGATCTAATAGAACATATAAATATGCAAAATGTTTTTGGATTTTTTTTAATGTTTTGATTTTTTTTGGTATTACTAAAGATGAAACATCATCCTACGTTTCTATCGAATGGATGGTCATTAGTATTTGCCCACTATAAATCTAGCATATTACCTTGTTTATGCTATTAAAGAGAAGGTATAGGTGGAATATCTGTCACTATGGTATTAGTGGCACTCTATGTATGTAGAATAGGACTTTGTGGTCATGTAATAATATAGGAGTAAAGAGAGTAAAGGTTATTAGAACCCATAATTGAGTGCTTTGTAGTTTCTTTGGCATAGTAGTGATATGTACATTTTAAGGTACTCTAGATAATTGATTTGGTGTGCATTATAAGATTGGGATCCCATGGAATCCACTATATGTCTCTAATGTAATGGTATCTCAAGTACTAGCTACCTAGTAAAGGAGATTGATTATTGATTACTCTTTTATAGTGAATTACTGTAAGTAGGCTTGATATCTAGTTGTCTAAGTTTATTTTGGTCAAGATGATGCTCATATAAAATTCAAGAAACTATAATTACCCAATTGGCATGAATGTATTAAACTCACCCATGCACTATATAAGGTACTAATCAAAGAGTGTGTATCCAAGGTCTCCCTATAACATATCAAATATGACTATGGAAGGGATAATTGAGAAGGTAGTAACTACATGTAAAGGACTAACTTGTAAAGGTAGGTCAATCTCTCAAATAAAATTTTGAGAGGTCCCATCAAATGATTTAATTGATATATTATAAGGAATCAAATCACAAGTAATATCATGGTAAAAACATTTTCAATTGTAAAATTATCAATCATAACACTATTTATAAGCTGGTGATCAAGGAATGCTTGAATGAATAAAGAATGAAGATTAGATTCATCATCCTTAATTTCATTGTCATAAAAATAAATAGAAGACAACATTGAAATTTGAAATTTGTTTGGCATAATGACTTTGGGAACTTGAAACTAGCCTAGGATTTTAGTAAGGATATTCTTATGGATGGTCAAAAAATCTAGAATATGGATTTGTGTGGGTGTATTTTGGATTTGTTTTATAAGATAATACATTTTCCCCTTAACAATGGTAATTAGATTATTCCTAAATAGTATAGTGGGTTGGTTTGAATCATTGGTAGGGGGTTATAGGCCTGGGATGGTAAATTTAGACCATTGAGTGGTGATTGTGCAATCTAGATTAGGTAAAGGGCCATCATAACTAGATGATGATGGAGATGGGCTAGAGAGGGTAATTTTTTATTGTCAATGTGTTTGGATATGATCAAATGTTAATGAAGGATTGTCGATATAGGTTCTTGAGATTATAATCCTTAGTCATTATTGTGCTTGGTTGTGGTCATAGGTTAAATAAGGATTAATGGCATTGTTAGGTTGATGGGCATCGTTAGGTAATGGTTTTGGTCTAATATCTTTTGGTTTAGGATTGATGGTAATGTTAGAAACATTACTAACCATAATATGACCTAAAACTTTATTTTAGTCATGTGGAACTATGTGATATGTCTGTTGGTTATTGGGGTCATTCTAGCCTTAGTTACATCCATTTTGTCATTAAAATTATTGTTTTTGTTATTTTTGTTGCTATTATGGTTGTGGTCTTCATTATTACTATTGTTGATTAGTATTGTTATGTTGGGGAAAATGATTTTGGTAGATACCTAGGTTTTGATTTGAAGTAGATGCTCTATTATCTAGGTAGATCTCTCTATTTTCCAACATATTCTCAATGAGGTGATTTAGATGCACATAATCATGTATATAATTTCCATGAACATGAAGGTATTAACATAACTCATGCTCTTTATAAAAATCTAGATAAAGTACCCCTTCAAGATTTTTTTAAAAGATTGGCCAACTAATTATATTGGCCATAACTAATTTGCAAAACACTTCTTTAATAGGATCACCAAGGTCACTGAAGACTCTAGGAGTGGATATTATTATTGGAAGAGGGGTTTCCAAAGGTGATGGATTTATTATTTAAGGATTTAGCTAGGTTGAAGCATAAATTACATTTGATAGATATGATGCATTTGTGGGAGAGGCTAAATAGATGATGTTTACACTATTTGAATATGGTGTGACTCAATGACTCCAATATCAATAAAATTATGTTTGTGGTTGTATGGCTTAGGTTTTCCATAATTATTAACCTGAGCAAATGCAAATGATTACATTTGGACTGGGTTAGGGCTTTATCTTGGTCCTAAATTTTGGTTTTGTCTCTAGTTTTGGTTTGAAGAAGATAACATAATAATCTCTTTATTAATGATGGTTTTTCAATTTGTATACCTTTCTCAGTGATCTCTTTGAATGTATGAGCACACTAAAGCTCCAAGTGACAAGATATTTCATTGTAAATTTTTTTGGTAAACATAAATTTTTAATTATTTATTTGGTATATTATGGATGAAAAAACTAGAAAGTGCTCTCCATGACTGTAATTAACTCACAATTCTCTCACCAAATTACAGTCATGGAGAGAATTCAGTCATTTATCATATAATTTGGATCATGATATCTCAATAGTTCATGACTGTAATGATATCATGATCCAAATTATATGATAAATGTTGTAAAAAATTATCTAAAATATATTTAAAGTCAGTTACGAAGTTCTTTGGAAACTTAAGAAGCCACTCCAAGGCCTATCAAGTTGGACTTTAAGGAAAAATAAGAAGTAGGTAGATGTCACTATAGGACACTGGATGACAAGCGACCGAAAAAAAAAAATCTCCCTAGGGTTTCCTTTACCCTTATGCTTGTCAAATTTTGGTGGCTCATAACCTAAATTAAATGGTATTTTGAGATACTCCATGTTAAATGTATATGAACACATGCCATCTAATTTGATCTTCTTAGTCTACTTTCCCATCTCAATGGCTACAATTGCATCCCTCATATGTTACAAATCTTGGGATAATAAACATGATGGCATGGTTGGTTGTGGTTATGATTATGGTTGGGTGATTAGAGGTGATTACATTAATAGGGGTATAATGGGGGAATGGATTTTTATGGAATGTTGGTTTGATGGACCAATCAACTAGGAATATGTTTTCACATATTGGGATTAGGCTGTTGATACAACATGAATTGTTGGTAAATATTATAGTTTAGATTCAAAATATGGTGTTAACTATGAAGGAATTAGGGTTGTGATGGAATTAAGTGGGCTTGTGGAAGGTATTGTACCCATCGAGTTTGAGCTTGTTGTGTACTAGTCCTAACTATATAAATGATACTTGTTGATTGAATCCCTATCTTTGAATATGTGTCACGTTTTTGGAAAAATTAAATTACTAAATAATGGGTACTTTCTAGATGTTGTCACCTCTATGTTTAAAAAACACTTATTATGAATTAGACATTTGTTGGGTGTTTGGTATTTGTCTTTGACCAATATGAATGAGTTGTTAACTAGATAAAATTTATAACTATTGAGGTATATTGGTATGTGTATATGGCCATAAAATATTATCTATCACCTATTTAGGTGGGGGAACATTCACCATTTTTTAGGGCAAAACATGGGGTAGTGCCTAGCTACTTATCCCCTAGTGTTGCATGCTTGAAGAAGCAGTTGGCTGAGGAGTGGGAGTAACCTATTATGGTTAGGAACAAGGAATGATTTCCCCTAATTATTGTGAACCACTATAGTATTGGAAAGAGGCACTTATTATTGTAAATTATTTTGTATTTTATTTAACCCACCTTGATCTAAATTAGGAGACACTTGCATGTTATCCATTGCATTTTGCACATGGTCCTGAGTAGAAGCCAAAATTACTTCTTCAATGAATGGGACATTAAACATGTCACCTATCAAATAAATTTGGTAAAATGGGTCCAAATTAAAATTAATATGGCCAAATTAATCAACTAGCACTCCTACTTAGGGAACAAGCTCTATAGGCATGGTATTCGATATGGCCATAACACTGAAATTCCACACTAGGTTAAGGTAAGTCTGATATGGTTGATGAATTTACATGAATTAGAACACCATAGGGACTTTTCCATTTACAAGTAAAATCAAACCTTAGTTTGACATTAACATGAGTACCTAATGGTAACTACTAAAGGCCCGTTCGATGGATCTAATATGGGGCACATTACTAGGCACTTTAACTAGACTAGGTAGACTTTCATGGGGAAATCTTTCTAGAAACTTGGCTCTTAACTCTACATCCTTAACCAAAACCTCATCCTTTTTTTAAATATAGTGATTATTTAATAATTATGGTTCATAACTTATTGGCATGGTAATGTAGTAAGGTTGTTGTTGGACTTGTTTGATAACAGATGACACATTAACAAGGTATTGAGCTATCTATTCTTGATTCTACCCTAGATATATAGGTTTAATAACTAGATATTGTGTTAATGGATATTTAAATTATTTTTCAATTTGATTAGTGTAAGGGGGATATAGATCTATCTCACAAACTCTGCCATCTCCATATTGGTCTTGAATAAAGGGATCATTCATGACTATGCTTTCATAATCTAGATTGTACATGGTCCCACTATGTGTGTAGTGAGGCATATCCTAACCCATGACTAATGTCTTGAAAATAAAATTCAAAATCTCAAAAAATAATTGAAACATGGTCTAAAAAGATTGATCAATGCTTAAAAATGTCTTAAAATTTTGTCTAGATGGAAAACTCAGTCTATTTTTTAAAATGGTTTAAATTTGGCCTAAAATGGAGCTCTTCTCAAATATATCAATGAAAAGTGGTCTCAAACATCTCCAATACTCTAAGGAATTTTAAAAAAAATGGTCAAATGAAAGGAAAATTTGAATCCTTATCTTGGAAAAGTATTTCAAACAAATCTAACCTATGTTTAAAATGAAAATATGCTAGGTATTTGGTTAAAAGGCACAAATCTAGACTTAAAAAGGCATGAAATAGATCACAAAAATTTAAGGCAAAGCTAGGTATTTGGTAAAAAGGCACAAAACTATACTTAAAAAGGCATGAATTAGATCTAAAAAATTTAAGGTAATGTTAAGTCTTTGGTAAAAAGGCACAAATATAGACTTTGAAACAAACTATGCTGGGGTAAAAACTTGTAATTAATCTAACTCTAAGGAAAATATTTTGAAACACTTTGACTCAATATTGACACATGAATTTTAAAACAATCTTGACCTTGGGATAAAAAATTCACTCTAGGCACATGCCTAAAACTAATTGGGAAAGTTAATCTTAAGTAATAAAAAAAATATTGGTGAGTAAATCATTTAAGCCCAAATGATAATCAAGGCTCCAATGTAAACTAATCATGCTTAAATTTATACTTAAAAATTGATTTTTGACCTTAGTTTAAGGTAAAAAATTGACTCAAGGCATATGAAAATAAACCATTTCATAGATCTGGGAAAAAGGGTCTTTAAATTGAGCAAGGAATCAGTCCAAGTTACACAATTCAAAAGTAAGAGGTAAACACCCGAGCCAAAATTAAGTAAGACCAAGGTGTAAGCCAATCAATTTTGAATCTAAACTTTTCAAGATAGATTCCAAACTTGGTTTAAAATATTTGGATTTTTAAAATGGAGAACATCCTAGACCCAAATGGAGAGCATAATGACACTAGTTTTAGACCAAAGGCATATGCGATTTTGAACTTGGTTTGAAACGATGACAAGGGTTTTTAGAATAAAATGAGCAATGTAACAATGTTCCCTCAATTAGATGGTAAGACACACATTTTGGATTAAATAATATAAGATAAATTTTTGGGATGAAATGGGTAGTGTAATAATGCCCTATTTAAATAAGTGAGACATAAATGGTTTTAAGATAAAAAGTCTAATGCAAAATTGTGACATAAAATGGGCATAATAACACTTTTTAGGCTAAAGTGTGATGAAAACAAATGATTTTTTTGATTCACTTTGAATTTTTTTTAAAAAAAAAAAAAAGGCTCAAGACACACATGTAAATTAAAGAAAATATAAATAACACAAATATCTCAACCTATCCCTAAAAATGACATGGGTATGCATAGCTTCTGTATACACATAATATTTTCAAAATTTTATTAATTACTAATGTTCTTTATCTTGAAAGATCCCATCGAGTCTAAATATCTCTAAGTGAATGCCTTAATGGGTGCATTGAGAAAGGGGTGGGTAGACCATTGGTGCTTCATAGGATTTTTTTCCCTTTTGCCACTTGATATCTACACACTTGTCTCCTAAAAACCCTTCCCTTAAGCTTTGTCTTTCTTTTAAACACTCTTATATCCTTTTACCACCTTCATTATCCCTTTTCCTAACGTAAAACCCCTTTTTATAGTTTACATGACTATGTTAGCTATTTCGACCTTGTAATATTATGGACAAAACTTATTTAGGGTTTAGGTTGGCCCCTGGCCGACCTAATCCATGACCTAGTGAGGTTTTGTTAATAACGATACTAGGTTGACTAGGTCAACCCTATTGGAATTTTTTTTGGAAGGTTTTAGGGTTATATATACCTATATAAACAAAATAATTTCACCATTTATATGAGAAGAGAAGAATAAGTAAGATATATTATGCATTAAATTATCCACCATTCTACTTGAGGAGTAAGATTAGGGTTTCAAACTTTCTTTAGATATATGAATCTTGTCTTATGGAGAAGTCTTTTAGATACATTGATAGGTTGTTTATCCTAGAGATAATTTGTTCTTATCATCCTTACATACCACAATAATCTCTTGAGAAACACCTTGGCCAAGGGAGAGATTGTGGCTTGATGGGTTCATCTTCAAAGCTAAGTATTCCTAAATTTGTTCCTCATTTGAAAGAATAGTAGATATACATTTGTAATTATCATCTATGTATTAAGATTAAATATATATTGATGTGATTATATGTCTCTTATGCATGTTTACTTTTGTTATTTATTACCCCCACTTTGTGTCACAATATTTGGTGAGCACTAGATTAGACATTTTGATTTACTTGTTATTAGTTTAGTGAATATGAAAACATAGTACTTAGTTAGGGTTATTGCATATTTTTTCTTGTATAGAAGCTTTGAAACCCTTCCTAGTAATATTATTTTGGTAATGGATCCCCTAGTTTGATCTAGTGGATCCATATTGGTCATGTTCATGATTATTTAATGTATCCCCAATTAGAAGTGTAAGTAGAATCTATATTTTCTGAGCTATGATTGATTTGTAGAGCTGATACATTTATTATTCATAAATTTTGTTGAACCCGATGTGAATATAACCTTTGTAGGTTTTCTTTCATGCTTTTTATTTATATCATTTTATTATTTTTCTATATTTGTGATATTAGGTCAACTAGGCCAGTATAGTTCTAACTTTTATGCATAGGTTTAACACACAATCACAACCAAATGAATCCATTATTTTTATGTTGGTCTTCATCAAATATAGGTTATTGGATTGAGTAGGTAGACACAGTAATCTCATTAAGTTCTAGATAATAGATTATGTCAAAAAAGTTGACTTAGTCTCTTATTCATCTTTAGGATAGAAAACTAAGTCATTAAGGTTGACTTAGTATTATAGATAGCTTCCAAATAACAAACCAAGTCGACTAGGTTGACTCAATCATCTCAAACAAGCTTCAATAAATAGGGTTTCATAGAACTAGGTTGACCTAGTTCACACATTTGACAGAACATATAAACAATAATTTAAGGTACTTCAACATAAATTTCATAGTCTTATCATATTCCAACCTACCAAATTTCCTTTCTTTCTCTCTTTTTAAATTTATTTCTTCATTATAGTTCTATTTTATACAAGTTTTTAGTCTTCAAAACTTCAATCCTATAGCAAACTAGCTCAACCTTGTCAACCTAGTTTTATTGTCTACCTTTTATCTGAAATAATAAGTCAACATGGTCAACTTAGTTCTTACGGACTCTTGATTATATAGTATAGTAGACAAATTTTCAACTATGTTATGTAATGTTTGCATATAGTATCATCTAAATTGACTTTGTACCATGCTTAAATTCAAAATTAATAATTATATGCTCTTAATTAATTCACACTTTCATTTTTAGTTATTTTGATGCTTAGAGTAGATCACATAGTCTAATTAGGTGGTTTTTAACTATACCATTTATTTTCATTATTTTTCTCTTTTTGTGTAGACTACCAAATCACATAATTTTGAAATGCATTTAACATTTGTCTACCCAAGGCCTATCTACTTGGATTTCATCACCAAGGGGGAAGCCTACTTGGTTTATTGGCTGAGTATAAATATGTGGTTAATGGTATATATTGGAAAATCACCTGACACCCTTATAATTGTGGGATTGTGATGTGAGGGGGTATGCCCCAATACCAATCTAGTAACATTGCCAAAACATATCCCATTTAACCTAAACATCCTGAAACCATCCATAGATTGATTTCTAGTTCCCTAATTTTAGCCAACTTCCCTATCAAACTTAAAGTAACACTTTATAATAATTTAACATTTAGGGTAACCACTTAGTTAGCATTTAATTTTCAAGTTAACTTCTTTCTCTTTGCTCATTGTAGGTTATATTGCAAAAAAAATGCATTAGCCAGTGTTGGTGTAAGGTTTTGTGTTGTGTGCCAATTGGATCATCCTCATTGATCCAATTGTTTGTGTGATTGATTTCACTTATTGATTCAATTACATTGCAAAAAATTTCCCTATTTTTAGTACACTATCATTCTATTTGACACAGTCTCCTACAGACTATCTTTTTCCCTGATTATAGTACTGAGTTGACTTGGTCAACCTAGTATTCATTTATGCACAACAAGTTATAGTACTAAGCTGACCTGCTCAGCTCTATATCCTTATCATACTATCTATTTTCCTATTTATATTACTTAATATACCTACTCAAATTTTTACTTTTCTATCTCCTTTTATAATACTAGGTCAACTTAATCAACTCTATACTCTCATCTACCTCTTACATATTTTGGATTTGCATCAAATTTTCCTTCCATCATCTCTCTCCTTCATCATGAACTTATTTTTCAATACAACATTGAGTTAAATTCAATAAATATGATGAGTCTTACCAACCCTACTAGGTTCTCCCATAAGTAGCTTGTGGCTCTTACCCTAGATGAAAGTAATGTGCATGTAGACACTCGCACTACAAAATATGGGACCCCTCCTCATTCATATTCACTTCATAATCCTCTCTTATCATTTTAAGATCAACATGAATTAGATTATACTCCCAAAATTCTCTTATTCATCAATAAGTTTCCTGAACGTTGAGGGAAGGATCTTTCTACTATTTACCATCTTATAATAAGTGGTGAAGTCAAGGAACCCCATTTAACTTATCCCATATTCTCACATGGATTTGGAGATACTATTTTATTTTATTCTCATCCTATTCCCTCTCTTTTTAACCCTTTTCATATTATGACATATTCTTATTTGATTTCATCCACCTCCATGTCTAGTATCTCTACTAACATGGTAGGTTCCACATCTAGTGGGCCTTTTCCAAGACCCTCTTTTCTCCATTATTTGAATATTTCATCATTTAATACCCATGGTAATCATGCCTCTAGTGATACTTCTTCTCATACCTTTACTATTCCATCTTTTTCCACACAAGGAAATTATGCCACTACTACCTCACTTCCTAGCAGTTCTCAAGTTCCTTCTAACACTCATAGTGGTACATAAGCCACTACTATCATTTCTAATACTTAAAAAAATGATAATAATTTAACTCAAAACCATTAAATAATATTAAAAAATCTTAATCAAATGAATGATTTTCAAGCCAACAATGTAAATCAAATGATGTAAATGCAAAATCATCTTATCCATATTCAAACCCACCCTCAATATATGCCATGGGGCACGTATAGCCAAAATGTTCCTCCACCTCCTCTTTAGGATTCCCATGGTTATTTTATCCCTTAACCTCCATTTGTTAATAAAAAAAATCAAGCATATTAAAAATGAGCCTCTTACATCTCAAATTGATAATATTGATATAGGACGTATCACCCCTACCATTTATTACAATGGGTCAGCTGATCCTACTCTTCATTTAAAAACATTTGGAAATCTATATAAAGACTAGGTCAAGTTAAATACCTTTACTACTACCAAGTTATTAAAAAATACTCTCTTAAATCATTCTTTAGTATGGTGCAACCAATTCAAATCTCATTCCATTACTAGTTTGAAAGACTTAGTTAATGCTCTAGTCCAAGAGTTCCAAACTAGTGATGTCCTTGAAAATACCTTGGCCCATTTTATCAATTATAATCAACTTGAGACTAAAACTAACAAGATTTTATCAAATGATGGAAGACCTTGTCTAACAAATGTGAACATAATATGTAAGATGACAACATCTTTGATATATTTACCAACACTATGTTTTCCCAAGTTGTAATATCATGTTTGGACTCCTTCTCCATGAACTTTGGAAGATATCATTAACCAATACAAGCATCAAGATTTCATTATGAATCAATTTGAGCCATTCAAACCTTCTATGGGTACTCATATGTTAATAAAAAATAAGAATCATCATGATGGTGTCACTGAATCTTATGATACCACTCATACTATTCTACCTATTGTTCCTAACTAGACTCTAAAACAAGCTTTCACCCATGACCACATCACTAGTCTTCATTCATATTCAGCCAATAACATCAATTTTCATTAACCCCTATCCTTAGTGGAATTACAAAAATTTATACCAAGGCCTCTCCCATGAGAACTTGATCCTATTTGTCCCATGAAATATTTTTATGATCCCAATAAATTTTGTTGGTTTCATGCTAGTTGAGGTCATTCTCATGAGACTTATAGGAAAACCCATAATTTAGCTATGCATCTTCTTCTCGATCAAAAATTTGACCATGATTATATCATTTGTAAATGTCAACAAGCCTATGACATTGATTTTAGATCCCATATAACGCAAACTAAATCTCAAACTTTAAACCAAGGTAATGCTCATTTGTACATCTATAAAGATCCTCTTTTGAATCACCAAGATAACCAAGACAAACCTACCCCTTATACAAATAATGTTGACAAACTTCTTGACCCAACTCCTAAAGAGAATGTGGTCAATATGACTAATATGCAAAGGCTTGTTGATTTCATTAATCCTCATCCTATCCACACCCCTCAATTATCTTGCACATTTCATGTTCTCTAATATTTCTCCCCAATTCACTTAACAAAGTTGGGACAAGAAGACCTTATATCTTTTGATGAACCAATTACAACACCTCCCTTTGATAAAACTTCTCATTTCATTTTTTCCATTCCTCTAACCTATTTACCTATCACTAATGATACTCAAACTTTTATCAATGCTTCTTCTCAAACCAAACTTGCATCAAATACCCCATCTTCTCAAAATAATCAAAAATATTATTTTCCAATTAATACTCTTGCATATTATCAACATAAATTCACATGTACTTTAATTCCTCCTTATGAGGAGCTCCTTGAAGACTATGCACCTCTTTCTAATAGTCCTCTTATGGGTTATGATGAATGAGATCCTATCAAATAACTAACTAATATCCCATATCAAATCCTATTTCTTGAACTTATGCAGACCTCTTCACATTATCGTAATAATCTTATGCATCTTGTGTTTAAAATGAAAATCCATCATCCTCCCTTATTATAATGTAAATACACCTTATCTAGATAAAAAAATAGCATTTTAAAATAGTGTGAAGAGATGTCCATCTATATTGACAAAATAATGGACACTTCTCTTTCCCTCAAATTCCCCATCATTTCTATGATCCTCGATGAGATTTTACTTCATATGGATGATCCTCATATATTTATTAGTGTCTAAATTAGTGATATCCAAGTTAAGCATGCTTTCATTGATGAGGAATCTATAACTTGTGTTACCTCTCTTAATTTTATCAAAACCCTTATATATTCTAAGTGTAATCTTAAGTCCACACATAACACATGTTAAGGATATGATTGAATAAAAATGCCTCCTTTAAGTTATGTGTGGCTCCACATTATAGTCCCACATAACACTATTAAAATGACGGTGATGATCTTTAAATTTCCTCTATCCTATACCATTTTTCTTGGTAGGCCATGGAATCATCGTGTGAGAGCAATTACCTCTTCTACTTGTCAATGTGTCAAATTTCCTCACAATGGATCCATCTATAGGATTCAAGGTGACACTAACCCTTATAATTTTGAACAATTCTAAGACTATGGTATATTAAATATTCCTACCCTTGAACCTTTGTTAAACATTCCATTTTATGACTCTCAATGGTTTAACTTTCCTTCTAATTCCACTTGAGGTTACAATGGTCACCCTGAACTCATCAAGAATATACTCCCTAACCTCCTAGATTTTGATGATGATGAGCCTGATGAGATCAATATCAAGATTAAAACCTCAAATCTCTCACCTCATCTCATCTTTTAACTACCTAATTTTATGCAACCTCATTCCCATCAACCACTTAGTGATGATATACTCATTATCTTAACTAAGACTTGGCATTCCATTCATCACACCACATCGGATGACAAGGTCATCCCTACCTACACCATTGATATTCATACACCTAATTATGATGATGGTTATACCTTAGATGATCCATTCTTAAGAGGTCTTATTTAGGCCTGAGATGCTAAGATTATTCATTGTTGTTCCTCTTTACTTTAGTATTTCAATCTCTTCTAGCATTCCATCCTATATCATTCATAATTTTAACATTTTTCCTCTTAATTGTAGGGTAGAGATGGTGTGCACACCTCTAATTTTTGAAAAACCTCATAGGAGTATGCTTATGAATCATGCTATGACTGGTACCTATCACTTTTCTAGATACTAAGACCCCTTTATCTAACTCATCCCTATGATACTTGTGACTATCCTTCAGCCTTCTATAGATCCTACCCCTCCCTCACTAGATCCCAATTCAAATATTATTCCCATTCTTGATCTCATTGAGTATCTTCCTATTTTTGATCTTATTTTTCCTTTAGTCAAGCCTCATCTAGTATTTCTACCAACCCCACCTTTTATTGGCAATAGTTTACTCCTAATTTACCTTGACTTGATCATTTGCCTACAAATGGGTTGATTAGCCTTATTGTGACATTCATAAAGTTGCCTATCATTAGACTAGATATTGTTCATTATACCAATCCTACTTATCTTATGTTTCCACTCCTCCTATGAGTATATCTACCAAGTCTACTCACAAGCATATCTATTGCTTCTAGAAACAGATAATCTTTCATCCATGAATTATTAAACATTTAAATAATAAATTGAAACTTTGTGTCCCAACACTCCTTAGCCATTAGATAAGTATATACCTCCCCCAAAAGTGTTACCTAAATATATTTCTAAATATCGAGAGGTCTATTGTCTTTGGCACTAATGTGGTATAGATCACACTGATCATTATCATATCCTTTAGCAACATCTCAAAGATCATATCCTAACCATTTATTCACCTTCTACCCTTATTCTCATAGGTCTCTCTCATAAGAAAGCTTCCCCGTCTTCCCATGTGGCTCCATATCCTATGGTTCCATCTCCACCTATGAGTCCATCACACATGGACTTTCCCTCACCCATGGATCCCTCTCTACCAGTGATTCTTTCACTAGTGGTAACTTATCCATCGATGACCCCTTAATATCCATAGAATACACTACCATGAATTCTCTTGAGCATCCCCTGCATAATAACCCTCATCAACATGATCCTTCAGTCATTCCTACATTTTATATTGAAGAGATTCAATGCAAAGGATTTCATCAAATTTCATTGAAGATTGATGAGACATTAGTTACAATTCACATTCAACTTCAAGAGACATATTAGATGTTATGGATAAATATATCATTACTTATGAATACATGCATGGGGTTCTTACATTTTCATTTGGACTAGACATGTTCTCTAACTTTACATCTATTTTATATCATTTGACATTGTGTCAAATTCTTATTTATCTTACATGGTAAATTTTGTTTTGCATTACATGTTGCTTATGATGTCATTATTATTCTTTTGTTCTCTTATGGATTGTTTTTAGTAATTCCATCCTTGTCCTTTTTGAGTTCATTTCTTATGGTTACCGTATTATTTTTCATAATTATTTTCTATCTATATCTCCATAAACATGAATAATTATTAATTGTGACTTGGTTATACAAACCTTGATCCCTTTAGTCATTCTTTATTTACCATGTGATAAGTTAGAAAACAATTTATCTCATTACAATATTCCTTTATCAATCCAATTTGGATCTCCCTTCCTTCCTCTTTTCCTTTTACAAACTAAGCAAACACATGGTTGAGACTTGAGATAACATTCTAGTTCATAGTTAATCCTAAGTGTTCTAGTCAGTCATATCTTTGGATACTTAGCTTCCTTTAGCCAAGTACTAAATATCATTCATGTGTATCACTCTATCTCTCATGATTGGTCATTCCAAGTCTGTATGGAGGAGGAATATTAAAATCCATAAAATTTTCAAAAGCCAAATCATTTAACAAAAGGCAATGATCCCAAAGGCAACATTTAAAGTCTTAAAAAATAAAATCACACTAAAAAACATGATTCTAAACACATATACTTTTTCTAATCAAAGATCAAAATCCACATTAAGCCTCACAATACAGTTGAGGTGCATTAGGGTGTGGTAGGCCATTAGATTAAAAAAGGAGAATAAAAAAATTCTCTTTATGCTACCTACTTTCTCATGCAAGTACTCAATATTCATAGTATACCAATGGATTTGTGAGGGGTCTTGCGGAATTAGAAGCACATTGTGGGAAGGTAGTCCCATTTTAATTTTCTTTTTCAAAACCTCTAACATGATTTTATCTTAGTACCACCCTTATTTTCCTACATAGTTTTATGTCTATAGCAAACATGTATCCTCTATATATTGATGGTCACTAGTCACTTAGTGTCTTCTCATGTCCTAAATGTACCTCATGTTTCCTAAGGTATTTTCATAAGATGCATACATTATGATTCTTAGATTCCCTTTTTCACTCCCTACAACCCTAATATTTCCCCTTGAGAAATATTATTTTGTTCACTAATCACTCCCCCTAGGGATTGCATTTTTGATTTACATTGTAAAACCATGGATATAACCTAAATTTCCTCACAAATTACCAAATGTTCATATTACCATTCCAAACATCCCCTATTTCTACATTATTTCCACCTTATTGGTGTTACCCTTGTGAGATGTAGTGTTAGACCATGGATAGGACCTATCCTTCCTCATAAATTTTCTAATAATCTAAGTCACAATAAAATTACATGTGTCAAATATGAGATAGGATGTGATTGATTATGAGTTACACGTCATTGAAATGATTCCCATCTTGATTTAGTGTATTTTATTCTCATTTATATTTCACTTTTATCTTCTTATTTTTTGATTGCATGTAAGAATCCAACCACTTTTCTTAAGTTTTTCATACTTCCCAACTTGAATTAGTGTGATTAATTTAAGACCATTTTTCCAATTTTTTTATCTTTTATAATTACCAAAGTGATTTATTATGATTGATTGACTTAATTGATTTGTTTTTATACCATTATTATTTCATATGATTTCCAATTTATTACTTTACTTTCATACTTCCCAACATGATTTAGTGTGATTTTACTTGTTTTAATTCAATGCCAATCTTTCTCATGGTTTAAAAACAAAATTTTTCCCTCTTGTCTACCACTCATTGGTTTATTATACTTAGTCATATTTTATTATTACACATTTCCCATCATGACATAGTGTGTAGTGCATTTGTTTTTGATTAATTATATTTTTCCAATTTCTTTTGTTTGTTTCTTTTTAACCATGCATGTGTACTACATAATGCTATAAAAGAAAACACAACACATAAATTTCCTATAACATATATAACAAAATATAAATTCATGTGCTAGAGAAAAATATATCCATGCATCCACAACCACAACCACAATATAACACATAAGATCAACATCCAACTATCAAAATAATATATATATATATATATATATATATATATATATATATATATATATATATATATATTGTGTGTGTGTGTGTGTTTTGATACAAAGTACACAAATACATTGCTCTAGTTCTAAAAATGGGATCCATCATGTCTATCTCATAGCCTAGACATTATACCCATAGATGACTTAGACTATTCCCTCTAAATAGTACTCTATAAATAAGCTATTCAAGATCTCAAGCCTATAACCTATCCCTGTAGGTTGGCCATCTAGACCTGCACCTATCCCAACTGGATAGTGGTAGCCATATGCATGGTTCTCTCTTGAGCCAAGGCCTACCATGCCTATGCATTTCCTACTCCCACCCCCATTGGTGGATGCATCCCAACTCTGCATGCCTATACCTACATCATGGCCTCCCCTACTAGTATAAATTATCCTTCCTAAGATAGGGTAGATAGTACCATGGGATCATCCAGTGTGGTGGAGTCATATGGTGCCAACACCCTAGATAGAATATCATGGTGTGATCCCATCACCATAGATCACCATATGACCTCATAATCTATAGGATATTTAAAATATAAACTAGATAGATATTAGATCACACATACATCTCAAAATATATCTATCTACAATATTATACAACTAGTATTATATATCAAAGACTAAAAATTACAACATTTATTACTTGTCTCAGTGTAACCAATCACCATATCTCCATCTACTCATCCTACAAGTAACTCACTCATGGGATGAATCCTAATCAAAGAAAACCTAAGGTCACCACCCATGCACTTATTGAGCCTCACCTTAGTGGTGACTCTATAGACCAACTCTACCTTGGGATAACTAATGGGTCATCCTAAATAACCACCCTCTGTGCTCTCTCTCACCACTAACATCTCCATTGGTGGTACACTCAAGGTGGTAAATATTAATATTATATTTCTAGCTATGTTACTTATGGCACTCTTACATCCATGTCCATACCCTTTCTAGATGCTACTTATCATGCTCAACTAATCCATGGTCTCACATGCTGTGATCTAATCTCCAATCTCTCAATCGACACTCCTCATCCTCCTCTCCCCCTTGACTCTCTTGCATGTTGAGCCCAAAATGTAGGCACCAATATAAGAGACACTAGGATAAGGAGTACAAACTAGAATGATAAGCATGACACTGACTATAGATCTATCCACTACATGTAGTGGCATGTGATCCACACTCATGATAACCCTGACATCATAGTCTCCCAACTTAGCCAAACTATCATAATGTATGCATAAGGCTTCCATATGATCTCTCATTTTATGACTATTTGTAGCATTGGTATATTGGTTATGGGCTACAACACTTGATCCTATCTCCATATCAAAATTTGAGGCAACTAGTCATCGACCACATGGGGAAACCCAACTGACCAGTACATCATAAACGTCTTATATATCCAGCCAGTCAACAACATGACTAGCCCTATGGTATTTTACCCTCTAGATAGCATCCCATAAATATCATTCATGAGCTACTCTAGTCATGTAAAATTCAAAATTTGGTTACTTGAGTGTGGCTAATGACACCTAATCCATAGGTCCTACTTTCTTGCATAACCCTTATAGGATTTTATTTCACTAGTTCTCAATCATCAACAGCCTTTCAGACTTAACCCTTACATACCTAAGAAACAATTTTAGGCCTAGATCTATCCCTTAGGTCTCATTCCCTTTGGAAAATAGTGCCCAACTTTGACAAGAACACTAAAACACAGGGTGTCTTATTTATGGCACTATTGTCCAAGTGTATGATCCCAATGGTCATATTTTCTTGAATCCTTATCTTAATTCATGTCAGCCTAACATAAATTCATTCAACCCATGATCATTAGGTTACTTATAAACGTCCATTCAAGTTCCATTTAGAAGGGTTGACACTCATTTACAAGAGAGAAGCAAGAATACAAGCAAGTAAAGTCAAGCACTTTTCCCTATTCTCTAGATATAGCCTTCCAATATTATTCCAATCTTATTCAAACCTTGTACCAGTCCCCATCCATCTAAAGTACACCCAATTTTGCATCTAGTTACATTTTCATACATAATTTCACCAAGCAATTCAATGGGAGAACTCCATTAGCTTGATCCCTACTCAGAGTATTGGTATGTTGGCAACATGCCCACACATAGGGTGTGAAGTGCATCTAGCTTATCATTTACACACTAACCCCTTCTCTCTCTTTCCCAAATTTTCCTTTCAAGTTCAAGTACAAATAGATCCTAAAGCTTTTGAAGATTAAAATAGACACATTCCAAGATACATAGACTTTTGAGCTTTGATATTTCACTAATAGGGTAATATAGACCTATCGAGTAGAAACTAGAAAACTTAGATCACCTAGACAACAACACCAAAAAAGGACTACAATGCCAAAAAATAGTGTGTCCCACTTTAAACACTCCTATCCAATTAGAAAATGAAGTTCAAGAACCTATTTCTGACACTGTCCCAGTCTTATACCTAAATTCTTAGGCCTTGTATTAGATTGAACAATTCAGAATAAGCTAAGTCATATTTTCTCTCATTACTATTTTTAGAAAAGAAAAAAATATAATATATTTACATAGATCAATGGCTTAATTATTACACATTATTTAATAATTTACTTTACTCCAAACCTATTTATTAATGAGGAATAAAACTCCATTACTCATAAAAATAATAAAATATTTGTTGAGCCTGACTTCAAATTTGACACGAAAAACCTTAGAAACTTTAGGGTAAATTTTTTCTAGTTTTTTGCCATAATTTTTTGATTTTAAAAATTATAAATATTTAAATTAATTGCAAATTTTTGAATATATTTTATAAAAACCCTAGTTTTCACATACAAGGTCCTTTTTGCATATAAAGACGTACCAAACAATAAGAAAAATATATTGCTAATTTTAGAAATATTTTTTGATTTTTCCTAAAATTTTCAAGCAAAATTATAAATTTTTTCTATAAATTCATATCAAAATTTTAAAATTATCATACTAATTTTAAAAATTCATTCAAAAATCCCTAGTTGCATTAACTAGATCCCAATTATTGTTTAGTAATTTTTGAATCATTTTTTGAATTTTTAGTTGCATGTCAAACTCAAAAAATCAATTTTAAATTCAAAAATTCATAGTACTTTGCATAAATATTTTTGAAAAATCCCTAGTTACATATACTAGCTCCTACTTTGCTTCTTGAGGTATCACCTTACATCCAGAGCCAAATTAAAAAAAATGATGCTCCTTTATTTACAAACTTTTCTTACATTTCTTGAAAATAATAAGGAAATCATAATAGGTCCTATCATGTACATGAATGATAAAGTTTATCATATGTTAGTATAAAGTTTCATTCTTCGCATTTCATGCTTATTTTTCATTACATGGGATGATGTTAAGCAATTTATTCTTAAACATGTTAATCCATCTCCTGCATCACCTCCCTTAAACCCTCTCCCTCATACCAAGTCATGTTACATGGTCCATTTCACTCATCCCTAGGTCACTACCCATTGCTAGAGTGCCCAATTGACACCTTTTGTCCCTCCACCTCCTTGACCTATTTATTATCTTCACTCTCCTCCCATATCTACTATTCCTATATAGACTAAAAATATTATGTAGTTAGAGATATTACTCAACATGCCACTGTGCCTCCACCACCTACCTAAGAGCCCTGTCATCCCATTATTCCAACCCATCCTAGGCCCAACCCACCTACATAAGTAGATTTGTACAAGACATATGACATTGTTGATTAGTTGAGAAACACTCTAGCTAAAATTTCCATGTTAGAACTACTTTAGAAAGCTAATGCATCAAGGATATTCTTTATCAGGCACTCACTCAGACTTCTATGCCTATTAATTTGGAACCTTAGTATTTTGCATCAATGTTCAACACTTTAAAACTATCAAAGATGTAATTTATTTTGATAGTGAGGATATGCCTTCTCAGATAGTTATTGATTAAATTTTGCAACTATTCATACAAGTACAAGTTAACAACAATGTAGCTAAGAGAGTTCTTGTTGATAGTGGTTCCAGACTAAATATATGTAATATCACATTCTTATAGGCCATGGGTGTAGATTTGGCATCAATACAAAAAACATATAAGAACATTCAAGGATTTGATGATATACCGTAATAGACATTGGGCACTATTACTTTAGATATCATGGTGGGACCCAAAACCCTCTCTACATAGTTCCAGGTCATGCTGGGTCCTCTCTACTATAATATTTTACTTGAATGACCCTAGATACATACATATGAGGTTGGAGAGACTAGAATTTCTCACACTCCTCCACTTACAATCACACCATTAACACTAACTATTCCATTAGTTATAATAGCTTCAACCATTCTAGCTACATCACTAGTCACAATTCTAATACTTGTTACACATCCACCATCACCAACAACAATACCAATAGTTATAGTTTATTCCATAGTTACTCCATTAGTTATAGATTCCTTTGTAAAAGTACCATATTCTATCACTACATATGATGATACTCCTATATCACAGTTACCCCTTGTGGTAAATTCTAAGTTACCATATGTACATGATGTTGATACAAATTCATAGGCTTATTAAAATGATGATATAACACCCACACTCATAGATGACTATTTATGTTGATTGAAATTTACACTAGTCAGCTGAGGAGAATAATGATATGACTCTAGAGGTTTCATACCACATCTTATAGTAATTTCAGCATATCGTAATAAACTCTCAGGATATACTCCACACTCATGGACATAGTCAAATCACTTGGCACATACAATTAACATGGCTACCTCTATGGATATAGAGCTAGTTCAATTTAATCATATGACTCTTTCCTCCATTTCCATCCCCAATAGGCTCTATCCTTGGATCCCTTCCCCCCACTAGCCTATTATTTTATATTATCATGTACATATTCCTTTACCTATATGATTGTACATAGTTTATTCTTAGCATTGATTGTATATAATCTCTCTTGCTTGATTGTACATAGTTCAAATATTTCCAAAAAACACAAAAATAGTACAAAAAATTCCAAAATAAAAAACATTCAAATTTATCAAAATACCATAAAAAATTTCAATTGTATGCATCATCCATGATTTACATTACTAATATCATGCTAGGAATTACATTTGTTGTTTCATACTATTGTATGTAAATTTATATACATTACCATGCTTCATTTGATCTCTTTTGAGTGTGTGTAATGACATCCAACTACTTGATTGCTTCACTCTACCAATTAAGGGGGCACTCCTACTTATAAATTTGAGGCACACATCATTATACATACCCACTAGGGGAATCTTCTACATGACAACACCATCCAAGTTATATCAATCCTACACTACACATTCTGCATTATCATACTAATGTACATTACTTACTAGATTACATAGATTACTCTATCAACAATTCACTAGTATCTAGCACTTGTGTATCTCTTAGCATATACCTAATCTTTTACTAACATGTCTTTCATACTTTGACTTCTTTTTTTGATTAGTTAGATGTGCTTGTATTTCTAGTTTACTTTCTTTCATTATTTGCTTAGCATAGCTTGTGTGATTGCATTTATAGTCCTGATTTTGCTTCTTATATGCATACCTTTAGACATTTTCCAATATTCCTAATGTGTACTATTTTATATGACAATATTTGCTTGTTTCAAATTTTATGTGTATGTGGCATTTGAACATGCTTTGTATGCTTGCTTTCTAGTTTGAGTGAAATATGCCCATGTCCCTTATTTGCATGGCCCCTTGGCCATCCCTATATGCTTCTTGCTTCTTGATTTATATGCTTGTTTCTTATATATATTTACAATGCCATGATCGATATCATGATTTTACCTTAATTTCTTATATGCCATGATGAACATCATTCTCTATCCCTCCAACTAACAAATAATAACACAAAACTAACATATAAAATTTCTAGTTCTAGTTCAATACATTACACATGATTTTACATTGTTATATCTGTCTAGGCATACCCCTGTTGATCTAAACATATCTCAATACAAACATTTCTATATCTAGAGATATTGTCAAATATCACTACTATATCATGTATCTTTATAGCATAACACACTTGCAAGACTCTTTTTTATGAGGGTAGTGATTGCAAGTTCATCATTACTACCCTTAGAAGAGGGGGAAACAAACATGGGTTTTTCCATAGAGATCAAAGCTTCTAGCAATCAAAACAATAACATTCAAATCACCTAGTTTAGAATCTAGAGGTCAAACTAGTCAGAACAAAATATAAAAATAGTGACAATTCTAGATCAACAACCAATTTCAACACAGGACAATAGTGCTAGAAATGGATAGCAATGCCAAACATAAGGGTGTCATAATTTTTTTTCTCTTGTCAAGGTAGAAAAACACTTAGGCTTTCAAGTAATAAGAAAAATGTTTAGCTGAACAATAGTTTTTGCACATCTAGATCAATCAAAATGAATAGTTTTAATACTATTGTTTGAGAGAGTCTCGATATAGGGGGTATCATGAATGACATGACAGCTCTCACTTCCAATTTTAGATTATGAAGTTGACATAACTTCTATATCAAAATAAATATTATAGACACTAGTGATTAGGGGTAATGTTTATAGCACATTGGTCTTTTGTTTTCAAGTTCAGTTTATTACCCAAGCATTCTCAACAAGTGCATGCCTTACTCCATCTGTAGGTGGTTGACATCATTTTCAAATTGAACTTTCATACAAGTTCAACTTATTGAGTACCCAAGTTCTCAATTTAGATTTCACATAAGCATATTGCATCAATTTTAGAGTGGATTTCATAAAAAACTAACATCCATCTTTTAAAATGGCCAAGAGTGGCCTAGTTTCCAACATACATATAGCTATCCATGCCACATTGTCAAAATTTTAGAGCATCTATGGGATCCATGATCCATCTCATATGAAATATATTATATAATATATCACTTCATAACTTCATTTCATGAAGAAATAATGGAGCAAAAGGGCTCGCCTTTGTATTCTTGAGCCACCTATTTAGAGGGATTAAACACATAGTCTAAACATCAATTAAAACACACATGATTTGTTAACTTCACTTAGTTGGTGATGATGGAGCCAAAGGGATTGGCTTTGAAATATTGAGCCACCTTTTGAGGAATTGAGAACTTAGCTTCATTCATGATATTACTCTCAATTCAACACATAGATAGCATCATCCAACATGATCGAGCATCACAACATGTTTTGTATTAGTTCACTTACTTAGTGAGGTGTATTAATTATTTTCTCTTCCTCTTTATCATACCCAACTTTATGCATTATTATTTTAGATATAGAATATATAGTAAGAATTGATCTACTCTATGTTTTTAATTGTAGATTCACACTTCACAACATGCTCTCTCTATGTACATCCAACACCACACAACTTCATGAGCTTCTCCCTTAATAAGTTCAAGTATGCTTTCTACTTTCCTTTATCCTAGTATTTTGATTTACTACATCAATATAATAGAGGGGGGGGGGGGCAAATGTAGTCATGTAAAATGTAAAATTTGGTTACATGAGTGTGGTTAATGACACCCAATCCATAGGTCCTCCTACTTGCTTACACAACCCTTATAGGTTTTTATTTCACTAGTTCATAGTCATCAACAACCTTCCAAACTTAACCCTTATAGACATAGGTAGCTATTTTAGGCTTAGATCTATCCCCCTAGGTCTCATTCCCTATGGAAAATAATGCCCAAATTGGACAGGAGCTCTAAAACCCAAGGTGTCCTATTTTTGGTGTTATTGTCCAAGTGTAATTTTGGTCATAATAGTCATATTTTACTAAATCTTTATCTTAATTCATGTTGACCTAATGTGGATTCCTTTAATCCATGATCATTAGGTTCCTTATAAAAGGTCATTCAAATTCCATTTAGAAGGGTTGACACTTATTTACAAGAGAGAAGTAAGAATACAAGCACGTACACGCAAGAACTTTTCCCTATTCTATGCATACAACCTTCCAATATTATTACAAGCTTATTAAAAACCTTGCACCAGTCCTTATCCATCTAAAGTACAACCTTTTTTACATCTAGTTGTATTTTCATACATAATTACACTAATCACTTCAATGGGAGAACTACATTAGCTTTATCCCTCCTTGAAGTATTGCTATGTAGGTAGTGTGCCCATTTATGGGATGTGAAGTGTGTCTAGTGTATCCTTTAAACACTAACGCCTTCTCTATCTTTCCCAAATTTTACTTTCAAGGTCAAGCACAAAGAGATCCTAAGGATTTTGAAGATTAAAATAGATGAAAAATGAGCTTCATAAACTACCACGATTTGATATTTCACTAATAGGGTAACACAAACCTACTAATTAAACCTAAAAAACTTAGATCACCTATATAATAGTTATGAAAAATGACTATAGTGTTGAATAGTATGGTGTCACATTTTTGATGCTCCTATACAATAAGAAAGTGAAGTTCAAGAATCTATTTTTGACACTGTCCCAGTCTCATACCTAAATTATTAGGCCTTATCTCTCATTTATTACTATTTTTATAAAAGGTAAAAATATAATCTATTTACATAAATTAGTGTCTTAATTATTACACATTATTTATTGATTTACTTTAATCAAAACCTATTTATTAATTAGGAATAAAACTCCATTATTATAAAAAACAATAAAATAACTACACTCAGATGATAGAACCCAAGTCATAGAGTGCCCCCTAATCAAATATAGATTGACATAAGGCTATTTCATACAATGATACCTTACCATCCAATTTATGACACATTACTCGCACTATCATAGACTTCTAGATATTTAGAATTTGTGCAATATAGACATCAAACAAAATCACCCTCAATATTGAGTAAATAATATCCAATCATGCCACCTATTGGGTTAATTCTTACCTCTCCTCTTGATCATCTGATATCCCCATGATCACTGGTGTCCCCCTATAGGATGTCCAAGTAAGACATGGACATCCTCCAAAGTGATACCAACCTTTATAGTATCCCCATCCACCACCCATGTAAATGTATTGGTCAAATGTTCCTAGGATCCTAAGAACATGACCACAAGATCAACACTCAATGGTATCCATCATATCTCCATGATACCTACCAAGCCCAATGCAGCCAATCTAGCCCTATCTATATCCGTTAGGCACTCCAATAGATTTGATAGACATGATGTGTCTAATAATCACCAAAATCCCTAGCACATTTACAAAAAATTAAACAAAAAAAGTGTTGGAGAGTTTTCAATGATGTCATTGTGATGTCATGAAGGTGTCTAGGTGAGTAGATGAAGTGCCTTGATAGTCTAAGTGATAATGACAAAGTGTGCAATGTGCTTATCCTATTATGATTGAAGGAGGCTTGGTTGATATTCAATTTTGGCATGGTTAGAAATGTTCAAGGATGATTATGGTGATTTAAGGATGTGTAAGGGGTCTTATCAAAGGTTAAGTATGATTAGATTACTTGTGTGCATGAGTATAATTCATCCAATTCTTCATTATGTTCACCTAGGCATAATTAGCTCTATGATAGATAAATCTAAGGAGGATATTTTATGTTTTTTATATCTCACATGTGTGAGGGTTCCAATATTATATTGATATGTGTTTGTATTATCCTATGCAAGATCATATGGTCCACATTTTAGATCATGTGATTTAACACAATAAAAGATATGTGGGTGCTGATTTGGTCCCTCAAATATAAATACACTAAATTTTAACACTTATTAAAATTTGTAAAAAGATATAATGGTCTATGTTTCATTGCATAAAATATAGATGGAAATAAATGAGTATGAGGTCAAATACATTATTTGTCTAAGTACAAGAAAGAACATAGTAAGTAGTTTGGTGATGGCATATCTTACACACGTGAACTTTTTAGGAGGAAATGGTCTTATGGATTTGTTCAATAATTTTAATAGTTTATATGGTTAAAATTTGAGAACATGCAAGTGATCAAGGTAAAATACATATAAATATAAAGTTGGCCTTCCAAGCAGATTACAATGGTCCCCATACTTAGTCATTTTTGCACGATGTTAAAGATCAGGACAAGATGGAGATCCAATGACTCATGAGAGTTTGTAAATCTAGATATATAGTGAATATTAAGTCAAATAGGTCAAATTATTTTATTCTTAAAATGGGTAAAGACCAAGCTCCTTAAAAAAACATCAATAGAGCATGTTTGTTCCAAGGTGTCAAGAAGTAGCGAGATGAGGACAAGTGATCGATGTTTAATGTGAGTAGAGGTAAAGGCCAATCTTGTTTAGAATATCAATGGTGAGTAGTGATATAATTATAATAATATTAATATTACATGATTAATATAAATAGCAAGGACACAAGATGATACCATAGTGTCCAAGGTTTCACTATGATTGTTGGCATTTGAAAATTAACAAAGGAAAAACCATTGCTCAATGTTTGTTCCATAACTTTTGATTCAAGATAAATTTGAAGATGTAGTAAAAATAAAAGTTGAAGAAGACTCCATGGTAAATTCAAAAAATATAATTAAGAAGTATAAGTGTATGTAAAAATAAATATATTGAGATCTAATTTGGATATGTGATTTATTAAGTTCTACAAGTGACCTAAGAAGGTTGTTTGAGCTTGTTTTGTTATTGTTTAGAGGTGTCATGATGAATTAGATATTGTTAAGTGTTGAAAACTCCTTGTAGATGATTTATGTGGTATTTGGAAGCTTAAAATTTTAATATTTATTATGAACAAATATTAATAAGTTGACTATGTGTTCGTTCATAGTGTCCTTATGAACAAGGTTATTGTTTAAGTTGATTGAGCTTTCATAAAAGAGTGAAATGATGATTATAATAATTTGAGAATGTTAAAGGAGTCATGTGGAGTGGAATTATGCATTTTAATGTGGTATTATGTTTTTATTTTTACTCAATGAAGTGATAAATGGGTGAATAGGTTTACATGAGACCTATAAGGGCTACAAGGGCCTAATTGAAAAGTGTAGTTGCTTAAGGGTGACCCATGGATGTTATGGATAATTAAGAAGCTATTTATCATGAAGACTCTCTGTATATAAAAACCAAAGGAGATGGTTTTTAAGATTTTGTGTGAGGAGTATTCATTGAAGTGAATAAGAGAAGAATGTGAGTGTGCTCAGTGATTGGGGTGATGAGTAGAGCAGATTAAGGACTATGTGTATGAATTGTAAGTCATATTTATATTGTTTAAATAATGATCCTATAGGTTAAGGATGAGTGAAGAATATTTAAAGTTTGTGTGAGCTTGGTTATTGATCTAAGAGGTAGATCAGAGTGTGGATTGTGTATGACCATTTGGTCATGTTGTTAATGTGGTGATAGAGTTGCTACCAAGGAGTGAAGAGTGATCCAAAAGGTTGTTTTAGATGCATTGAGTGTATAGAGTTAAAGAGAGATGATATACTTTGTATCTCCATCATACTGGTACATAATCAATGTTTAGTTCTATAAAAAGGTGTTGTGTCTACTCAACATCTAGTAGGTTGTAGCCTCTTTATAAGGTAAACCTTGATAAAAGTTTAGTTATTATGGTTATTCAATTAGAAAAGTGTTGTAGCACATTATGATATTGTAGTCTTATTAAATAAGGGATTGTAGTTATATGATCAATTTTAGATGGTCTAAATTGGTTCTTATTATTATAAGATAGTATTCCAATTATAGGTTCCAGTGGGGTTTCTCCCCCAAGAGGGTTTCCCACATATGTCATGTGTTATGCACTTGATCTTGCATTGTCTCTCTGATTATTTTCTATGAATGATATGTATGATTCATGAAATAATTATGATAAATGATTAAGAGTTTGGAAGGATTTAAATTAAAGTTGTATTATTTGGGCTCACTGATTGCCCCCCCATCTCAGTGATTTTAGCTCTAACAATTGGTATCAGAGTAGGTCCTTTTGGAAAGGCTTGACAACTTGAAGGTGATCCAAGGTACAATATGGGTAGTCATCAAGGAGGTTTATATAATAAGAAAGAATTAATGTTAAATAGATCTAATTATGATTTTTGGAGTATAAAGATGAGGACCTACATCATGTCCCTAGGGTCTGACATTAAGCAATCTGTTGTAGATGGTTATTCTCCTCCTACTATTCCTCCATACAGTGTTACAAAAAAGAATTTATTTGAGAATTTTTTTGAGGCAATGAATGCTATCACTTGTGGGCTTTAAGAGACTAAATATACCAAGGTAATCAATTGTACATCTGCTAAGCAAATGTGAGATAAATTGAAGACTATTTATGAAGGAGACTCAAAATTTAAGTTGGCAAAGTTATAAACTCACTGAAGACAATTTGAGAGTCTCAATATGACGGAAGAATATTCTAAGGCATATTTTCTATAGAGAGTTGATGAGATTGTGAACATAATTAGAGGTCTTGGAGAGAACCTTGAAGAGGCTACTATATTTCAAAATATATTAAGGTCTCTTTCTATCAAGTTTGATTTAAAAATATCTGTTGTAGAAGAAATTCATGATCTTAATAAGTTGAAGATGGATGAATTGTATGGCATCCTTATTTCGTTTGAGATTAGAATAAATGATGATATAAAACCTAAGAAGGAAACACCATTAAAGATAGATATGAAACCTTATAATAAGTTCCAAGGTAATAAAACTAAGGAGGATGACATTTCTTATATTGATGAGGATGAAATGATTGCTTTATTTACAAGGAAATTGAAAATAGGTTCAAGCAAGTATAAGGGTAAACTACCCTTCAAATGCTTTAATTATGGAGAGATAGGAAATTTTAATAGAAAGTTCTCTCATAAGCATGACGATGAAAAGTATGGTGAAGACTAAGGTGAAGACAATAAGACATACATGAAGAAAGGATTCATAAAGTATAACAATAAGAAGAAGTCCTCCAAGAACAAGAAGAGTCTCTACACAAATAAAGATTATAGCTCATAAGATGAGAGTGAAGAGAGTGACTCATAGTATGATTATGAATATGATGGTCCTATTGAAGATGAATTCCTTTTCATGGCTAAGGAAGGAAGTTGGTCATATCAGAAGGAGTCTACTTGGAGTGATTCAGATGTTGATAGAGATGAGGTGGACTATGAGATTGAATTGATGAATGCCCTTAAAGAACTAAAGATTTAGAAGAAGATTAACAATAAGATAAAGTCACAAATCAAGGACTGTGAGGAGTAATTAAATGTGTATGAAGCAAGATTGAATGAAGACACCAAAGAGCATGAAGATATTGTCAAGAATCTTATTTATCAATGGGAAATCCTATCTAAAAGTCTAAAACCTAAAGAAGATGAATGTTCAAGGTATTTAATTTAAAATGAGTCATTGAAATCTAAGTTAGAGAAGACATATAGTAAGGTGAAGTCATTTGTGATATTTTAAAAATATCAAGTGATCTAGACCATATTCTGAATGATCAAAAGCATGTAAGTGATACAACTAGTCTTTGATACAAAGAAGAAATAGAGAATGCAACTAAAGATGAGATTAAGACTAATATGAATAATAACAATCTAATTTTGAAGACAAATCATTAGACAAGGAATGAAGGTACTAGTAGACCGAAGGCAAATCAAATCAAACAACCAAATGCCATGAGGTATGCAAGTTTCAATGGTTATTGTTATACATGTAATCACTTTGGGCATAGAGATAGAGAAGACAAAAGATATCTTAGAAATCAGTTTGCATAGAACTATCATGGGGTTCATCAATCAAAAGGTGTGAAAAAAGTTAAGTGTTTAAACTACCTTGATGAGGGCCACTTTGCTAAGTAGTGTACAAATAAGGTAAGACAAGGTGAGTGTTCTTCAAAAGAAAGAGTTTATTTTAGTTTTTATGACATAGGATGCATTGTAATATTTTGTCCATATCATATAGGGAAATTTGAGTCCAATTAAAAAATAATGGTTTGATAAAACTATGAGAAGATTGCTCACATTGCTATATTCTGAAAGCAAAGGCCAATAAGTCAAAATGAGTTCAATCAAGCTCCTAGAATGCAAGGATGAAGGAAAGTTAACTCATGGAAACCAAAGGTGGTAAGTATGAGTCATGATGGGTATGCTAGTCTAAGTAATCTATTTGATATGGTGGAGAATGCTACGAAAGTTAAAGAGTGTCAAGGGATTTCATTGTCTACTCATGTTGTGGATAAAGAAATCGAGCTCAAGAAAGGACCAAGGTACTAGTTAAGACTAGTGATGAGATAAGTATGGATTCAAGTGAATATCCTACTATTGTTGAGAAAGTTTGATGTACAAAATATCAATTATCAGTGCTTATTGATGAGGTTCCAAATTATAAGAAAGATTCTTCAGATGAAAAGGTATGTCATGAATCTTTGTTGTCTCTATGTATTGTTGATTCAATCTTAGAAGAAAAAGAGAATGTTGTAGTGGTTTAGCATGTTTCTTATCTTAAGACTAAAGAGAAGAAGAAGAATTACAATTATTAGATAACCAAGGAAGAGAAGGAATATTGGGAGTTATGGGTAAATCCTAGTTTCACACTATTCTAGGACATTGTGAGTTAGGGTGTCTTTATCTCTACTTCTTAAGAGACTCCTTTCAGTGGAGAAGAAAGTGTTGCTATGTATGCAGTGTCTGCAAGGTCAGAATGGGTATTTCCAAGTGGCCTAATGAGATTAGTGCAATGTCAATAAGATTTTAATTCTCACAAAGGTTAATGCACTTCTTTGTGATGTGTTTTAGGTAGTTTTTTTGTCTTGATGATCATGTTTGTGTCAATTGAATATTTTTGAGTGCTCTTAGTTTTCTTAGTTTTGTCTTAAGGGTAAGCATGCCTAAAATGGGTTATAGTAATTCAAATTTCTCAAAGGTATGGAGGATCAAATTTTGTTCTATAAGTATGTGATTGTTGTCTCCAGGTGTGAAATAATTTTTAGAGGAGGGCATTGACCATAAGGAGGTTTGTTGACTTTATTTGTTTTGAGATTATAAGGTTTTAGGCTTTGCTATAAAAGTGGTTTGCCTTAAGATTTGAGATATGAGGCTGATTAATAGGTTGAATAAGACAAATGGGTTATCAAATAAAGATTCATATAGATATGAAGGTTTATGGATTTCAAGTTATTTAAGTTTTTGTCAAAATGAAGGCTTATTAGCTAGTAGGTTTGTGAAGGAAGTATATTGCAGAGGATGAGATAAGTGATTCAAGTTGGTGTTCTTGATGGAGCATATGAGAGTTATATAGATATGAAGTTTTAGGTCTTGAAGTTATGTCTATAGAATGTTATGGGATTTGCAAGTTCCAGGTAGGGCTATAAGGAGACTAGACATGCCTTGTGTGAAGAAGAGTGAAAGTTGATTAGTTTTTCCAAAAGAGAAAGGTATGTATATTTCAAGATGATTTCTCAAGTTGGTTGAGAACATGTTTCGTATTTGGTGAGTGGCATAAATTTTTGTAGTTGATTCTTTAGGTTGCTTGAAAGAGAAGGATAGTAAACTTACATGGTGGTTCTTCATGATGTGTGGATATCTGAAGATAGAATTTCTTATAAATAGTAGGGGGAGTACCTCTCAGATGTTTTTTTTAGTTTTTTGTGTGTTCTTTCTTCATTGGTTGTAGTGTTTGGTTGAAAAAGAGTGCTGACATGTAGCAAAAAGAAGTTATCAAGGTAAGAAGAGGTAGGCTCAAGGTAAGGGGGAGTTTGTATCATCTTTATAAGGTATTAATATCCTATTGGTGGTACTTTTAGGTCCTCATGATCAGTTGATACCCAATTTGTCATTGTGTCAAAGGGAGAAAAAGTTCCTATTCTAGAGTGATTGAAGAGAGAGAAGGAAGGTGAGTTGTATATTTCTGTATGATGGTTGTTGAAATCAATGACAAAGGGGTATATTTTTGGATAGTTATCAATGCTGTCATGGTGATTTCATGAAGGTGTTTAGGTGAATAGATGAAGTGCTTTGATGGTCTAAGCAATAATGATAACGTGTGCAATGTGTTTGTCCTAGTAAGCTTGAAGGAGGCTTGATTGATCTTCATTTTTGGCATGGTTAGATATGTTTAGAGATGAGTATGGTGATTTGAGGATGTTCAAGGGGTTATATCAGAGGTCAAGGATGATTGAAGTGCTTGTGTGCATGAGTGGAATTTATCTGGTTCTTCATTATGTTCATCTAGGCATAATTAGATATGTTATAGATAAATTTGAGGAGGCTATTTTATGTCATTATATCTCACACATGTGAGTTTATAGGAGAATATTTATATATGGTTTGATTATACTATTTGAGGAGATCATATTTTCCAAATTTTAGATCATGAAATTTAGCACAACAAAAGATATGTGGGTGCAAAGTTAGTCCCTCAAACAGAAGTGCACTAAGTTTCAACACTTAGCTAAATTTGTAAAAAAGATATAATGGTCCGTGTTTCATCGCATAAAATATTGACAACACAAAATGAATATGAGCTCAAATATGTATTAATATAAGTACAATAAAGAACTGAGTAAGTAGTTTGGTGATGGCATATCTCGTACTTGTGAACATTTCAAGAAGAAATGGTTATATGGGTTTGTTTAGTATTTTGCCTAGTTTCTATGGTTCAAATTTGAGAACATAAAAGTGAGCAAGGTAAAATATATATCTATGAAAATTTGTCCTTCCATGTAGATTGGAATGATCCCCATACTCATTTTTTTGTGATGTTAAAGATCAAGACCAAATGGAGTTCTAATGGTTTGTGGGAGTTCATACATCTAGATCTACGGTTCATAGTAAGTCAAATGGGTCAAAGTGTTTGATGCTTAAAATGGTTAAATAACGATCTCCTTACAAAAGTATCAATAAAGTGTGTTTTTTCTAAGGTTTTAGGAATTATTGAGATGAGGACAATTGTTTGATGCTTAACATTGAGTAGAGGTAAAGACCAAGCTTCTTCAGAAGATCAATGGTGAGTGGGTGCTCATACTAATCAAGATCAACGCTGCATATTAAATTTAAGAGGTCAAAGTGATAGAGTATTAACAATGCAAATGTAGAGATTATTAAAATAATATTGATGGTGTTTGATTAATCTAAGTAAAGAGGACATGATATGATAACATAGTTTCTAAGGTTTAACTATGACTTTTGGTATTTACAAGTTAATGAAGAAAAAATCAGTGCCATAACTTCTGATTCAAGATGAATTTGAAGATGAAGTAAAAAGAAAATTTGAAGAGGAATCTATGTTACATATATAAAATATGATTAGTAGGTTTAAATGTTTATGTAGATAAAGATATTAAGATCCAAAGTTGACTACGTGATTGAATACATTCTGCAAGTGACCCGAGAAGGTTGTTTGAGCTTGTTTTATTATTGTTTTGATGTTTCATGATGGATTAGATATTAGAATGTGTTGTAGATTATTTTTGGATGATATTTGTAGTATTTTTAAGCCTGACCAATTCATATTTAGTGTGAAAAAATCTTGATAAGTTGACTGTGTGTTCATTCATGGTGTTTTTATGAACACGGCTATTGTTTGAGTTGATTGAACTTATATAGAAGAGTACAATGATGATTTTAAGCATTTAAGAATGTCAAATGGGTCATGTGGAGTGGACATATGTATTTAAAAGTGTTCATGTGTTCTTTTATTTTCTTGATGAATTTATAAATGGGTGAATAGGTCTCCATGAGACTTATAAGGGCTATAAGGGCCTAATTGAAAGGTGTAGCTACTTAAGGGTGACCCATAAATGCTATGACTGACCAATAAGTTGTTTATCATGATCAATATATATATATATATATAGAAACCAAAGGAGATGGTTTTTAGTATTGTGTCCGAGGAGTATTCATTGAAGTGAATAAGAGAAGAGAGTGAGTGTGCCCAATAGTTGGGTGATGAGTGAAGTAGATTGAAGACTGTGTGTATGACTTGTAGGTCATATTTATATTGTCTGAATAATGATTCTATAAGTTGAGGATGAGCAAGGAATAGTTATTATCAATTTTATCTTAGTGGTTGATCTAATAGGTATATCAAAGTGTGAACTATGTGTATGACCATCTGTTCATGTTGTTAATGTGGTGATAGAGTTTTTACTGAGGAGTGAAGAGTGATCCAAAAGATGGCTTTAGATGCATTGAGTGTGTAGAGTTGAAGAGAGATGATATAATTTGTATCCCCATCATATTTTTAGGTAATCAATGTTTATGATATGTTATATTCATATCTATTATTATGGTTTCTCAACATCTAGGGTTTGTAGCCTCTTTGCAAGGTAAAACTTGCTAAAAATCTAGTTGTTGGGGTTGCTCAACTAGACAGGTGTTGTTGTAACTTGTGGGATTATAGTATCACTAAATAAGGGATTGTAGTTCCTTGATTAATTTTATCTATTATATATTGGTTCTTATTATTATAGGATAATAGTCCAATTGTAGGTTCCAATGGGGTTTCTCTCCCAAGGGGGTTTTCCACATATGTCAGTGTTATGTGCTTGATCTTGCATTGTCTCTCTTGTTCTTTGCTATAAATGATATGTATGGTTAATGAAATGCTTATGGTAATTGATTAAGAGTTTTAAAGGATTGAAATTGAAGCTAGATTATTTGGGCTCACTGATTCACCCCCCTCTTAGTGATTATACCTATAACAAAGAGATATATTAGACCTCCATGTCACTCATAATCAAAATACATTCTATTAAATCTCACAAAAATAAACTAGTTTGCCTTAATTTATTCATTTCTCAACAATTTGACCTAGTTTCTAACCAAATTAGCCATTTCAGTACTAAGTCATCCACCCTATGGCTTAATAGTACTTTATTAGCTATCTTCCTTCATTTTAATACTATATCAACCACTTAAAAAGCAACTAAGTTGGCCCTATAGTACTTAGTCAGCCCCTTGGAATTAAAAAACTAAGTCGACCACTTAGAAAACAATATAAGTTAGCCACACCATACTATGTCAACCCATTTCCCAAACAAACTAAGTCAACCATGACCTGCTAGGTTGACCCATTTTAAAAATTTCTTTCTACCAATTAGGTCAACCTGATTGACCTTGTTCTTTGAATGCAATGACTTTTTGACCAATTATAATAAATTCCTTAGGCATTTATTACTCTGAGCCCTTCCTACCCAATACCCCATTTGACCCTTAGTGTCCCTAAAAATTTCCTAGGGTTCATTATTGTCTCTAATTTTTGTCTAATTAGCAAATTTCTATAAAACATTTATTTCAAAAAAAATTTCAAAATTTTGAAATTTTTTAGTTGTGTACTTGTGCTGCACTCGCTATGGCTGCTATGCATCCTCCCTATCTTAGCTATTATCTCCTCACCATTTTGGATATTTTGGATTTCACTAGGTCTCTCAGATCTCTATTTTTCTTAGAATAGAAAATAATAGAAAATGAAATCTTTTTCACCCTATTTATATTTACTATTCATAATTATTTACCCTTTAAATGTTTACTGTAAGATTCCTTATTTTGATCATATTTTTATTTCTACTAACTCATTTTTCAAACCATAAAAATTTATAGAATCCTGATATTATAGAGAATACTTATAACTATTATATGCCCATATTTCAACAATTTTTATTTTCTCTCTTTTTTGCTAATTTTTATAGGCTCACCTAATGTTCCTCACATTGGATGCCTTCACATATCTCACATCTCCTTATTTATCTACAACGCTAAGGTAATTAAAGGTATGTGCTTTTAAATTATGTACTTTTATTTATCTTATTTTCTCCTTAGTGCACTTTATTAGTTTCAATGTTATGTGTTGTCATGTTCTTTTCATGAAGCACCATCCCATGTTACACTTATATGACACGTGATCAGCTTCAAGTAGGTCATATGTATACACATAATATTTTCAAACTTTTATCAATTATTGATGTTATTTATATTATAGGAAACCATTAAGTCTCAATCTCTCTAAGTGAATACCTAAATGGGTGTACTAGGAAAGGGGTGGGTAGACCATTGGTGTTTCATAGGATTATTGTCCCTTTACCACTTGATATCTACATACTCATCTCCTCAAAACCATTCCCCTAAGCTTTACATTCTCATTTTCACACTCATCTATCCTTTTAACACATTCATTATCCCTTTTCCTAACCTAAAACCCATTTTTATAGTTTATAAGAGCATGTTAGCATTGTCGACCTTGTACTCTTATTGACAAAATTTATTTAGGGTCTAGGTCAGCCCTTGGCTGATCTAGTCCATGACCTAGTGAGTTTTTATCAATAATGATACTAGGTCAACTAAGTCAACCCTATTGGCTAAAACTTTAAGAAGGGTTTAACATTAGATCCACCAAGATAAAGACAATCATTTCAACATTTCTAAGACAAGAGAAGACAAAGTAAGATATATTGCGCATTTGCTTATCCACCATTCTACATGAGGAGAAAGTTTAGGGTTTTATACTTTATTTTAAAATATGAAACTTATCTTATAGAGAATTATTTTAGATGAATTTATAGGTTTTTTATCCTAGAGATTAGTTATCCTTGTCATCCTTACATACCACAACAACCTCTTGCGAAGCACCTTGGCCAAGGGAGAGATTGAGGCTTGATGGGTGCATCTTTAAAGCTAAGTATTCCTAAATTTATTCCTCCTTTGTAAGAGTAGATAGATTTGCATTTTTAATTCTCTTTATGCATTAGGATTCTCTATATATTGATGTGATTATATATCTCTTATGCACGTTTAATTTTATTATTTATTACCCCCATATTGTGTCACAAGCTTTGGTGAGCACTAGATTTGAATTTTTGATTTACTTTTTATTAGTTTAGTGAATATGAAAACATAGGACTAAGTTAGGGTTATTACATATTTTTGCTTGAATTAAGGCTTTATAACTCTCAGATATTATTTTGGTGAGGGATCTCCTAATTCATTTTAGTAGATCCATATTGGTCATGTTCACGATTATCTAATTTATCCCTAATTTGAAGTGTAAGTAGGATTTATCTTCTCTAAGCTAAGATTGATTTGTATATATGATTCATTTCTTATTGCATATAGCTTCTACCAAAATTTCCACCAATATACTAATGCTTGTGAGGAGTTAAGTGTTAATCCAAAAATAAAAAAATAGGTGTAAGTAGAGTTTTTATGCTCCCTTATGTCTTTCAATAATTGGTACATGGCATGAACTTAGAGTGAGGAGCACTTGGCATTTGGTAATAATTTATGTGATAAGTGGGGTTGAATAAAAATATATAAGTTTTAGAATGCACTAAATGGTCCCAAGTATGGATAACTTACTATGCAAAGGTCTATTAATTTGCATAATGAATTCAGTCATGTACTACTTAGTAGAGTTTGATGTTAATAAAGACTTGACCCAAATTTTTGTTAGAATCAAAGAGGCTAGCTGCTTAGCTCACTAATAATACTAGTATCATGTGCCCTAATCTATATACCTACCATGGAGCAGGGTTGGCACTATGCTGAGAAATGAAACCCCATATCAATACACCCATAAAGAACTTGTGAGGAGGTGATGAACTCTTGTTCACAAGACAAATTCAATAAAATAAATAAATTAAAATTAAAAAGAGTTTAGAGGTCATTTCTGTGTCATCCAAGTCACTTAGAGGTTGGGGAGAGCATATGAAACATTATTTCCAACAAGACTTAAACAAACAAAGAAATAAACAAAGTGATTTTGGTCAATTGAATTCCCTTAAGGGGACAAGGGGAGATTATACATGATATAGTTTTTATTTACCAAAAAAAATAATTTAATCTACATAATTTAAAACTAACTAATACACAATAGAATAATTTTTTTTTGAAAAAGCTCTTAAGAGATATAACTAAAGTGTATGTTTTTTTAATAGTAGTAAGTTTAAATGTGATTGGATTTTTTGGCCCCTTGGCCTTGTTTGCACTTGTAAAAACTTTGAAATGCTAAAATACAAATTTGTTAAGTGATTTTTAAGCACCTTAACCAAATGTAGATGAATTTTAACCTTTATTGTGAGTTTTAATTTTGTAAAAGGAAAAATTAAGTTAAAATCATTTAAAAATACTTTTTCTTAGCTAACTTCTATGTAAACAAGGTTAGTGGTTTATTTTTTGCTTAAGTCAAGGTAAAAATACTGCAAGTTAGCTCAATAAAACACAAAATTAACTCTCTAGAATGATTTCACAGTTAGAGAGTGTCTTTGAACTATGAAATTGTTTAATCATATAAAAATATAGAAAAAAAAATGTAACATAGACTTATAGAGAGAGATTTTATAGTTCTTGAACAATTTCACAACTTGTCTTAGTGATTTTACATTTCACCTCATCAATTTCACAATGTGGAAAAAACCTATAGAAAACATAGAAAATAGAAAATTATGATTTCACTATTTCATAATGATTTCATAGTTAGACATAAAAAATTTCAACATATAAAGATAATTTTATAAGTTATAATGATGATTGCTCTGTGCACCAAATTTTAGATTTTACAAATATTACTAATCTTAGCAATAAAAATATAAAACCTAATGACACCAATAGGAATGGATAAAACAGGAAAAAATATAATTAAAAATAACATTATTACCTTCATTATTACCTCTTTACAACTCCATTCTAGGATTTGTGATTGCATATTATACTCAAATTTGACATAGTGATGGCATGATTGAAGGATTTTTGATGATGGATTGGATGATTGATTAAAGGACTAATTTTGACATGGATTTTTGATGATGGATTGGATGATTGATTAAAGGAATAATTTTGTTTAGAGATTGATTTTGGCATGAATATTTTATGATCTTATTAGATGGTTTGAGGGTGGAGGGAGAGCTTGTTTAAATAGGCAAATGGAGGGAATTTTGAAGAATTTAAAATTATTAGAAGTCTCTAGTTTGGAGACTTCTAGAGACTTGGAGGAGATTTTCTAATTCTAGAGGCTTTTCCATAGGTTCAGGGGATAATGGAGGATTAGGTGGGGATTAGGATAGGATTAGGAACATATGGAAGTAAGAAAGGCTAGGGTGTAGGTTAGTAGGTGGGGTTATGGGAATTAAAAATTCCCATATAATGGATAACTAAGATTAGATTAGAATAATAAGGATTAAGATAAAATTAATAAAGGTATGGGATGAATAAGGTTAGTAAATATATGATAATGGAATAGTTATATTATATAAATGGTTGGGATGGGGGGAGTAATTAGTGAAATACAATAGGTTAAGCAGAATTAGTGTCAAGTAATAGGAGTATTAATCGATAGTAATAAAATGAGAAATTTTAGGTGCATACATTTTTCCCATTTTTTAAATGGCATTCGGAGTGGAATGAAGTGGAGGGAGTAATGGTGTTTCAAATAAAAACACTTTCATGGATGAATGTTAGAAATGACGTTAGTGGATATCATTCCCCCTTGAGGGGACATGCAGGGAAGAATGAGATGGATGGCCACTTGAAAGAAGAAATGATGGGTTAGATGAGATGGATAGATGAGGGGATAGGATGTCAGATGTGGGATAAAATATGAAAGATATGAGTGATTTTACTTGAGAAATGAGTTACAAATTGATGATGCCCCTGACAAGGACACACACATAGGGAGGAAATATGATGGGTGTCATGGTTGTAGACACATCCCAAGGGGGAATCAACCATAAAAAAATGATGATAGGATTAAAATACCATAAGATGTAGACATATCCAAAATAGGGATACATGCATGGGAGAGATATAGGCTAGGATAAGACTAATTTGATAAGATTGATGATGGGTGTAACCCAAAGCTAAATCAATTGACATGATGTAGGTGATGATAAAGAATAAATGATATGATAGAGTGACCAAAAGGATTGGGATAATTCCCCTATCCAAAAAATATGTAAGGAAGTAAGAAAGGAGATAGTGGTTGAGTTATCCTTGGGCACTAAAAAGTGGTTAAGTACTACCTATATAGTTTAGAAAGACCTCAGGTCGATGTAGTTTTGACTAAAGGATGGAGGATGATGATGAGGGAATAGAAGATGATGATGATAACAATTATTAGTGATTAGAGGATGATGAGACTTGTTAGTGATTGAAGGATATGACTCAAAAGATAAGATGAAGGTAAAGGATTAGAGGTCAGTCAAATGCGTTATGATGGAGAGAAGGATGATGATGAGATCAATCCATCAAAAATGTCATAAATATCATCATAGTCTAAGTAATCCATTAGATATGGCACTTGGTAGTATGCCTCGTGATATAGACATGACCAAGAGGATGTTGTGCCAAAGTGCATGGGTAAGTAGCAAAATTTTCATCCTTGAGGGCACTTTTGGTGTCCTCATAGCATCCATATTATGCCCAATAGACAAAAAAGAGACATAATGCAAATAAAACATAAGAAAAAAAGATATATACATGATAAAAGACATGTAAACAAATAACATACAAATGACAGACAAATAATAGACAAACATTAGACAAATAGTATACAAATAATAGACAAGTATCTATATGTAATGTCATAATGTCTTGTCTAATGATAGGATGAGTGACTAGGTGATGGGTTAAATTACGATAATCATAATGTGATTATGGACTTAGGATGGGATTGGATTTAGATTGGGTGATCATGATTAGGAGTAGGCTAAGATGTTACCCCTATTGTAGGATGGAATGATGGAGGATGGGAGGAGGTCTTTTAATATTGATTTGGTCTTGAGATCACACCAAAAAGTGGTAAAGAAAGGTGATTACATGAGTGAAGACCAAGGATTACCAATAGAAAAGGCCTTGCAAGAGTCTAATATAGCAAATAGACTAGGAGGTGATGGGATCAAATACCTTTCATACTAGTAAAGAGTAATTGGATGGGTGCTAGGTATGAAGAGGTAATGATAAGATAGTGATGGGATTAAGTCCCTTCCATATTAGCAAAGGGTAATTGGATGAATGCTAGGTATGAAAAGGCCTTGATAGGAAATGATGGGTGCCATATTAAAGTCTTTGACAAGGTGATGTATGTTGATAAGACCTAGCCAATAGGATGAGATGGAAGATATGAGGGGATGGGTGACCACTTTGATTTGGTTCTAAGATGGAATGTGGTATCCAAACATGGCAAAATATGAGACACATGGAGATGAATGAGACTAGGGGATTAGACAAAAGATAAGACATAATGGAATATTTTTTTAGTTTTTAAAATTTTATGATTTTTAGGTTTTTTGACATTTTTCAATTTTTAGGGAATTTTAGGATATGTATATACACTGTACAAATGGGGTTACTAGCAAAGGGAAAGCCAAGCGTAACAACTAACATGAGTATGGATGGAATTGTGGATGAGATGATAAAGGATGATGAGGATGGGGACCAAGGATGAATGGACTAGCGATAGCCAATGACCATATCATGAAAAAACTAGATGGTTATTTGCTTGGGTGCCCATTGGAAGATATGGTAAGATAGTGTAGGGACAGTTCTCAAAACACCTTCACTTCCTTATGAAGGTTAGGATGGGAAGGAAGGACATAATGGGATATATGATGATGGTAATTAATGGATAAAGGGATAGGATATGGATGGTAAGGTGGATTGTGCCCCCAAGTGTTGAGGAATAATGCAGATAATTGATTATTCGACCATGATGCTGGAAATTGGTTTTTGTCATGGTAATTTCCAAAGGCACTAGAAGCCTAGTTTTCATCGTTAGGTGAATGTTTTTTTAAAAATTTATTAGGAATCTTGATTTATTGGAGGTTAGGTGAGATGCAAGGTTGCTAATACTAGATGTGATCTTTAGTCAACACCTATTCTGGAAAAAAGGTGGTGTTAGGATCATATGATGGTGACCTTTATTGACTCTTGATTTAATGTCCTCCAAAAATTTTAACTAGGTATCTTCATGACCCCTACAAGGGACAATGCTACTGCAGGGTGTGTGATATGATATAGATGGGGGTATGCCATGAATGTGAGGATGGGATATGGGATGGGAAGGAGCAATGTTATCAAGATGAGTGATGTGATGAGATGAGGAATGGAGAGTAGGTTTGGAAATCACATACACCATTGGATATGGTGGAGGGGATTCTTTAGATTGGTGCCAAGAGACTATAAGATCTAAAACCTTTTGATTTTTTGATTTTTTTATCCAAACATTAAGAGGATGGTTGGCCATATTATTTTTAACTTTATTGCCCCCTGGTGCCAATTTTTGGGCTTCACTATAGGAGATTGATTTTTTACTTGATATATAATGATTATTTTGACTTTGATGACTCCCTAGTGCATGATATTAGGATTCACTAGGGGAATACATTATTTGATTAGGAAAATTATTTGAATTTACTAGACATTAGATTATGGGATTAAAGATAATTTGATGATGATTTATGATTTTCGAAATATGATCTTGAACCATGGTATTTGTGGCATGTGATGTTAAATGTAGAGGGGAATCTAATGATGCATGTTCATTATTTGTCCCCTTCATGGAGTGGGATATGAGGATATGGAGGTGAGGTGGATGGTGAATTTTAGGTGATGTATTAAGCATATATTGGGGATCATAGTCCTCATAAATGTCTTTAGGAGCCCTAGCCTCAATGTCAAAGAAAGTATCCTCAAGAATCTCCAAAGGATCACCAATACATACCTCTGAGGTAAGATCAAATCCACTCTAAAAATCAGATAAATTATTAAATAACTCAATTATGAAATCATCATCTTGAGTTGGATATTCAAAATAGCAGGTATTATTACCACATATTGATGTATCAATAAGGGATGATGATTCTGATGAGGAATATGATTTAGATGTTGGTGTTGCACATGACCCTGAAGTAAATAAAAATTGTTCTGACTCCAATGCTAGCTTTGATGTACATGATGTAATTCTATGAGTAAAGGAGTGATTTTACATTATTTTCCTCTCAATGGGGGTTATTTGATGTGATGGGTGAGAGGGAGATGATGGATGAAGCAAAGATAGGTCCACGAAAGGGATTATGGGATATAGAAGGACTCAGTTTATGGGGAATATACTTGTTTTGGATGGATGGGTTATTAGAGATGGGGGATCATAGAGGATGGATAGGATGTATTGACCTTGGATTGGAATGGGAATGGTTTGATCATGATAGGGAATGGAGTCTTAGTATTCCTCTTCTTGTTCACCCAGGGATTTAAATTCATTTGATTCATCCTTTATTACTATGTCACCACTATTGATGAGGTCTTGGACATAGTCTCAAAAGTTTTTACATCATTTAATGGAATGCCCCCAAGTTTGATGATATAGATAATATAAATTTGATTTATATCAAGAGGGATTAGACTTGGTGGGATCATAATGTTGTATGGGTGGATAAACCATCATGTTTGTGATGACTAGTTATTTAAAAAGGGCTTCCAAGGATATGGGAAGGGGAGTATAAGGACATAATTTAATTTATGACTTTGATGTGGAATTATTAAAATTTAGATCAGATGGTGTTTGATGTGGTTGGTTGGATGGACAGGTGGCCAAGATTGGATTCCCTTTGCTAGTAGGGGAAATGGTAGATGATTGTCCATGACTAGTGGATAGGGGATTGGAAAAAACTTACATGAAGGGGTTTATGTTGGAGGTGAAATAATTTAAAGGTGGTTAACACCTTTGAGAAGTGGTACACCTATCATAATGAATCATAAGAGGATCTCATCCTTTTTGGAAACTATGTATTGGTCTATGAGAGTGGGGTCTAATTTCATGGTGGTGAGCGATAAAGGATGAGGGAATGGTGATGGATTATGATTAGTAGATGGAGAGTTTGACTAATAATGGGTATAAATTGGGGCCAAGGTGATTTGAATAGGGTTAGTGGATGGCGGAGGGGGATGGGATAAGGGTTGATGTTGAATTTGTGTGGGAGGTGACTTTAGGTTTATGGGGTCAAAATCAATGGGAAAGCAAGCACCATATTCCATATCCAAAAAATGAATTCGTCTTTATTCTTTATGATGTATTGATTGATTCAGGTGACCACATCAAGGAAGGATAAGAATAATTTTATGGGGCTATAGGATGGTGATTTGGGGTGAATGGGATCAAGGTCTGAGGGTAAGACAACACCTAACTCTAATTCCTACAAAAGGACTTCATCCTTATTAGCCAAGATGTATTGGTCTACAAGAATTGAGTTCAGATCCATGGGGATGGGTGATAAATGATAGATGATGATGGGGGTTTATGAAGGTAAAGTAAGTATTAGAGAAGGTTTCTTGAACCAAGTAGGTCAAATGATCAAGCTAGTGTGATAGATGATGATGAGGATGAAATAAATAAATAGATTAAAATGTGACTGAGACAATGGATGACTATGATAAAATGTTAGACTAATAGTACAATAGGTGCTAACGACCTATCAAAAATGTCTAGTAGTCAAGCTAGAAAATGGATTGAGGATATTTATGGGTACCTAGATTCAAACTAGCAAGGTGATGATATGATGGGTGCTAGTTATGAATAGGCAAGATGATTGGATTGGAATCAAAATGTGCACCAAATTTTAGATTTTGTAAATATTAATAATCTTAGCAATAAAAATATAAAACCTAACAACACCAATAGGACTGGATAAAAGAGACAAAAATCAAATTAATAATAACACTCTTACCTTCATTTTTACCTCCTTATAACTCCATTCTAGGATTTGTGATTGCATATTAGACTTAGATTTGACATAGCAATGGTTGATTGAAGGATTTTTGATGATGGATTGGATGATTGATTCAAGGAATAATTTTTGCATGGATTTGATATGATCTTGGAGATTGATTTTGGCATGAAGATCTTATGATATTCTTAGATGGTTTGAGGGTGGAGGGAGATCTTGTTTAAATAGGAAAATGGAGAGAATTTTGAAGAATTTAAAATTATTAGAAGTCTCTAGTTTGGAGCCTTCTAGAGATTTGGAAGAGCTTCTCCAATTATAGATACTTATCCATAAGTTTAAGGAATAATGGAGGATTAGGTGGGAGTTAGATGGGTATTAAGATGTGATTAGGGACATAGGAAAGTAGGAAAGGCTAGAGTGTAGGTTATTAGGTGGGTAAGTGGGGTTATGGGAATTAAAAATACCCATATAATGGATAACTAAGATTAGATTATAATAATAGGGATTATGATAGAATTAATTAAGGGATGAGATGAATAAGGTTAGTAAATATAGGATAATATAAGATGGATATTACATAAATGGTTAGGATGGGGGGATTAATTAGTGTAATAAAATAGGTTAAGTGAAACTACTATTGACTAATAAGAATATTAGTCGATAAAAATAAAGTGAACGATTTTAGGTGCGTACATTCACAACTAAAAATAATGATTTTGATAATGTATATCATGATTTTTTAACTAAAAATAATAATTTCATAAGTCAAAAAGATGATTTTGCTACTTTTAAATAATTTGGAAATTAACCATAAAATAAAAGAAAAATCATTGTTCCTATAGAATGAATTTATAATTTTTCTTGATATTTTTTAAAATTTTGATGTTGAATTAATAGTTTCATAGAGACAAGTTCAAAAAGAGACAATTTGAGAGGATCTTCCTACAATAATTATTAAAAATACACAAAATAACAGGAATTGGTAGCATGAATTAAATCTTGATATAACACTTGAAAAGATTGAATTAATCGTAGGCCACTTTCAGGGGGTAACCTACTTTGGGAAAGATAAATACAATAATTTCATGAATGCCTTCATTCACCTCAACACTTACTTATATATAAATTCTATTCTAATAAGCTACTGCTTACCATGAATGTGACATAAAATAAAATGCTCATGGGATGAATTACAAAGCATATGCATCCATAAAAAATACTATACGAATAAAGTAAAGAGAATAAATATCATGGGTTCATAACATCCCCTCCCTCTTATAAAAATATTTGTCCTCAAAGCTTCAGATGTGGGAATTGGTGTTGAATCTGAAATAGTGGTTCCCATGTTGCATCTTTTGGTTGCATTTCATGCCACTAAATTAAAACCTCGGTGATGGAGTGAGAGAAAATTTGGCATGTGTGCCTATCTAGGATTTCCTCCAACTTAAGAATAATGGATCATTCATTATCAATTTCTATTAAAATAGTCTACACTTGGATGTTTATGCCAAGAACTTTCTTCACACAAGAGACATGAAATACTATGTGAACTCAGGAAGAAGGTGGGATCTTTGACTTATAAGAAACTAACCCAATATTTTGAAGAATCTTGTAGCACCCATAAAACTTGGGATATAGCTTAAGATGCCCTTTAAGTTTTAGGAAGGATTGATTATATGGATACAGGCAAAGAAAAACTATATAATCTACTTGAAAAGTGTGCTTAGAATAGTGTTAGTCCATCTATTGTTTCATTTAATTTTATGTCATATGACGATTTCCCCATAGGGTACTGAGGATCAAATTTTGGGTTTAAATAATCATGTTGACCTCTTGAGCTAATGAACTATTAGGGGTGTATAAAAGGAGCACTGGTGGTGCTTAACCATAGACTACTTCATATGGAGTCATTTTCATTGAAGTGTGGTAGGATGTAATGTAGCACCACTCAGTGAGAGGGAGCCACTTTACCCACTATTGTTGTTCTGAGGTGCAATAATGAATGAAAGTTTCCAAGTATTTGTTGACAATTTTAGTTTGGCCATCCATTTTTGGATGATACCCAGAATGCATCTTTAATTAGCTATCGATGCATCAAAAGAGGTTTTTACAAAAATGCCTTGTGAAGGTTGCATCATGATCTTGGAAAATGAATCAAGGAATGTCTTGAAGATGTAAAATTTGGTCTAGGAAAATTTGTGTGACTATGAAGGTGGTATAAGGATGGTTGAAGGCATAAAAATGACTATATTTGGAGAGGTGATCAACCATAACCAAGATCACCATTTTCCTTCTAGATTTAGGGAACCCCTCAATGAAATATATATAAATATCTATCCAAATCCTGGTAGGGATGGGTAAGGCTTCAAGCAACCTAAGGATGAGTGTTGTTTCACCCTTGTTGTATTGGTAGGTATCACATTTAGCCACCATCTATTGAATTTCCTTTTTCATTCCCTTCTAAGAGAAATTTCATCATGATGGCTCAAAAGTTTTGAGAAACCCTAAGTGCCCTATGAATGGATAAGCAGGAAGTTTATAGAATATAACCTACTAAAGATCTAAGCTCTGGGGAAGCACCAAACAACCCTTATATCACAAATAAGTACCATTATGGGAATAATGTGGTATAGTTGAAGGGTTAGTGGCCAAATATTGAATGATTTGAGATAATGAGGAGTCATTGGTATACACCTAATATAAAATATCCAACCAACTTAGAATAATCAAGAAAATATCTAGTAGGGAATCTTGGTCTATAAATGTGTGAGACATAGCATCAACCATAATATTATCCTTACCCTTCTTGTAAATGATCTCATAGTCATAACCCATGAGTTTGCTAACCCATTTTTGTTTTGATGGGGGTGAAGACCCATTGTTCCAGGAAATATTTTAGACTTTGGTGATAAGTTTTGATGCAAAAATGATTTCCTAATAGGTATTGCCACCACTTTTGTACTAAATACAAAATAGACATCATTTCCTTCTCATAATTAGAGAGTACTAAATTATTTCCAAAAAGGGTTTTGCTAGTGAATTCAAGGGGGAGTCCTTAAATAATAATACCACCAATTCCATTTTCGCAAGCATCACTCTTGATAGTAAAGGTCTTGGCAAAATCTAACATAACTAGAATAGGTGTAGTACACATAGTTTGTTTCAATTATTCAAATGCATACTCAACAACTTACGTCTAAGTAAAAGCATCCTTTTTCAAAATATCTAGTAGTGAAGCAAAAATCCTCCCATAATATTTGACAAAATTATGATAGTATCCAATTAGCCCCAAGAAACCATGGAGGCTCTTAAGTGTCTGAAGATGTGGCCAATTTGTCATGGTAGCTATTTTTTCAAGATCCACCTGAACCTCTTGGGCTGAAATAATATGCTCAAGATAATCCACTTAATCCTAGAAAAAATTACATTTGGACTATTTTGCATAAAGATGATGGTCAGCGAAAAGTTTTAGTGTGAGCTCCAGATGTTGGAGATGCTTAGACCATGTTTTACTATAGATAAGGATATCATCAAAGAAGACCAGAATGAATTTACATAGGTAGGGCCAACATATTTTATGCATCAATGCATACAATGTTAAAGGGGCATTAGTGAGGCCACAAGACATGTCCAAAAAATCATAGTGGCCATCATGTTTGTTAAAAACTATCTTATGGATATCATCCTCATGAATCTAGATCTGGTGATATCTAGAGTGAAGATCCAACTTGGAGAAAAAATGAGTGTCATGAAGCTCATCAATAATAAGGATCAAGAAATTATCCTTGATTATGAGATGATTAAGTGCATATAAATCAAAAAAGAGATGTCATGACCCATGTATTTTTTGCACAAGTAGAACTAGGGAAGAATATGGGCTGGTATTAGTGTGAATAATGACTTGCTTCAGTAAGTCTTGAATGAGAATCTTGATCTTTATTTTTGGCTGAAATGGGTTGTGATAAGGCCTAATGTTGGGATGAAAACTTTTAAGAAGGAGATAAATACAATGGTCCTCTAGCCATGAAGGTGGTAATCCCACTAGTTTGGCAAAGACATGTGCATACCTTTATGGAATGGTTTGTAGATAACGAGTAGTAAAGACTGTTGATGGTTGCATTTGAATGAAATGGAGTTAGGTAATGACATTGTGTGAATTCTTCCTAAGAATATTTTCCATGTGATGTGAATTGATGATGCTGAGAGATCTTGGTTGTAAGCCTTTCAATGTGTGTTTTTGCCTATTCTCTGAAAACTACATCCAAAGTTTAACAAAATCCCATAAAATGGGTCCAAGTATGCATAACTACCGGGCTCCCAAAATAACATCACATATAGTTAAGGGCAAGGGAAAAATGTTGGAGTGAAACTTATAATCTCCAATAGAGATATGCACATTGTGACACTTCCCTTTGTAAGGTAATGTGCCCCTATTGGCAATCATGAATTCAAAGTTGGAGTAGGGATGGATAAAATAATCAACCTATTTGGTGATCTAAGGGTTAATGAAGTTATGAGTGTTACCTGAATCAATGAGTATTATGAGAGGGATATTATTGAAGTAGATTATGACTTACATAGATTATGGGGTAGTGATTTTGACTAGGGCATAGAGAGAGATCTCTAGTTGGTCTTCCTAAAAAGTAGGTTCCATAATTCGCTGAGCCTCTTTAGGATCATCTGTTGTATCCTAAACATCTTCCCAATATTTATTTTTGGGTTGAGAGTACACATCTAATAGGTAGATATTTTGCTTAGCACATTGATGTCCCCAAGTGAATTTATCATCACAATTATAACATAGTCCTTTTTATCTATGAGCTTGCATCTCTACTTCAATAAAACACTTGATAGGAGTGTTTTTGGGGGCTGTCATTGTTTGAGATCATAGTGGAGCTATATTTTTGAATGGATCAAAATTAGATTTGAATCATTGTTGAGCTATGATCTTGTCCTCTACCAATTTAGCCAACCCTAAGGATTCCATCATCATGTTGGGCTGGAACATTTTAACCTTAGATCAAATTATATCCTTTAGTCCACTGACAAAACAACTCCTAAAAAATTCATTAGACAAGACCTCTATGTGATTGGCTAGATTTTCAAATTTTGTTTGATATTCTCTCATGATTCCTATTTGCTAAGGTTTAGTGAGTGTTCTAGTGAAGTCATCAAAATTAGTAGGGCCAACTACTGAAAAATGAGGGTGAAAAAAGTGGTCCATATGGGTTCATCATGAGCCTTGATATACCAATGATACCATTGAAGGGATTCAAGTTCCAAGTGAAAAGATGCCAACAAGACCTTGTTGGCATCAAAAGTATTATACAGACTAAAATATTATTCTACTTGATAGATCCATCTAGTTGGATATGCATCATTGAATCAAAGAAAATTAAGCTTTGGCCCATGAAATTTACTGGAAGAAGAAAACCTAGTGTCTGAAGAAGACTCTAGATGTCATCTATAATTCATGGTGGTATGCTGAAGACTGAGGCCAAGAATTTTTTCATCAAGATCTTTGATGTGGGTATTAAGGGTGAAAATTTCATCCTCCATGTCTTTTTCTCCTATTTGGGTTACTACCATGACCCAAATAACATATTGTTTTATTTACAATGGATAGGAAACCTAGAGTTACAACATGTTTAGTAAGGAAAGTTTCAAATTTGGGCAAAAATGAAAGGGGCAAAGGGGCTTTTAATATTTTATTTACATAATGGGTGTATGATTGATGAAGGCAAAGGAAATTTTAGGAGTGAAAATGGAAAAACTAAAAAAATTTATAAAGAGGGAAAAAGGAGGAGAAAGAGACAAGGAACACTATGGAATTTTTTTGAGGCAAATAGATAACAATAAAAGTTATGGCAAAACCTAAAAAAGGGAAACTTTAGATTTGTAGAATTAGGAGTGGAATTGGGATATGGGACCTCAAGGAAGAAAATGTAAGGAATGGAATTTTAGGTGTTCAAATAAAGTTTGAGGATTAAAATAGATATAAATGGAGAGAGATTGAAAAAAAAAATTATTTTATTTTTCTTATTTCACTTTTATGTTTTTTGTTTGGTGATAAATGATTTGAAAGTCTATAGATGGTTTGTGGATTATAGTTTTTTTTCAAATATCTGCTTTTAAGTCCTTTGATAGTCTGTGGATATTACTAATTTTTTTTGACTCTATTAGAAATATTCTAAAACTGATAAAAATAGGCCCCAAGTTTCAATGGTTGTCTAAGGATTTTAAAAATATCACTCTGACCACCAATGCCATCTAAGAGAGTATCACTCTCCAAAAAAATTTTGGGGTTGGATTTATCTCTCAGTGACATCTCTTGGTTTTCCTCATGGATGGGAACTACTCAATCGGGAAGGGGCCATCGCTTGTTTTACTGGCAGGTCCTCTTAATGGGTTAGCTACTTTGAGGTACCTATTGTACTCATCACAATGAGTTTTAGGGATTTCACCCAAGCACTTCCCATAGCTATGCGGTTGAGTTTTTACTTTGACTAAAACATATTACATAAAATTACTTAATTGAGTTATGCAATAGAATAGAGTTAATAGTTTCTAAGAAATTAATGAAATGAAGTATGCAATATAATATATTTAAGACTTTCTAAAGAAAAAAATTCTTTGGAAAGTGTTCTAATACCAGATGAGAGGATCCTCCTATAAAAATTACTAAAAATGCATAAAATAACATGAATTATCAACATGAATTAAATCTTGATAGAACACTTTAAAAGATTGAATTGATCACATGCCACTTCAAGGAGGAAACCTTATTTGAGAAAACTCAATACAATAATTTCATGTATTCCTTCATTATCCTCAACATTTACTTATATATGAAATCTAATCGAAGCAAATACTACTTCCCATGAATGTGGTATTAAAAAAAATGCTCACAAGATGACTTACAAAGCATATGTGTCCATAACAACTACTATATGAACAAGTAAAGAGGAGATATCATAGGTCCATAACATAATTTCATGATTCTCCAAGATAATTTTATGATTTTAATTGATTATTTCATTATTTTACCTATGAAATTCATAGTGTTCTAGGAATTAATTCATAATTCTATAGTCAAAGTAAAAACACATAAAATTTAGATAAAAAGTAAGAAAAGAAGGTATAAAATGAATGTTTCTTGGCTCCAAGGAGTCCCAAAGATGCTCTCATTATACATGAAGGGTGCATGTCCCCATCAGGGGTGCCATTATGTGAGATATGATTCCAGGAGGGGAGGTAGTCAAATATTATTATGATAAACCTCAATAAAACATATAAATAAATCTAAAACCTCAAGCCTAGCCACTCAAAGAGCAAGAGAACAATTCAAGTGACAAATAAAAAAAGATAAAACAAGTTTTCTTTACCTTCCTTGTGAGTAACAGTTACACATTGGCCTTGGAGGAATGTGCATGGTTGTGTGCTCGAATATTCTTTGATAATGGTGTTCCTTACATCATTTCCACTTGTCACTTTGGGGCTTTGGCAAGATGTAACAATATATCAATAATTTTACATTATAACATTATAAGAACGATTTGTCTCAATAATTTACCATTATAAATTTGGCTTGAGAGCCTTTTTTTGGAATGGCCTTGGCACTTCTATTTATAGCCTTTCAAACTAACCTTAACCCAAGTGCAGTTAGGTTATATTTAACTATTATTAGATTTAGTTTAAACCTAGTTAAGTTAAGGAGGGGACAAGCAATTAATATTTGGCTTAAAGATACCATTTATTAAGCATGGCTCTTTATTTATAATTTAAGGTTTTAATGGAGATATTTCCAATTCATTGACTTTGAATATGATGACATCATCATGACCTCAATTTTATTGGAATTTTATTTTTACAAAATTAATATTCACTAATTTCACATGGAAATTTCACTTAAGCATTTAATTTTATTTGCTTAGTTAATTCATTCGACATAGGATTTTTAAATTTTAAGAATTTTTTAAGTTCCTACTTAATGGGTCTAGAGGCTGATCTATCAATTTTCTAGGTCACAACTTGACTGGAGATGAATCCATGAGAGATAACTATTGCATACAAAATAATACTCTAAATAGGGATGCCTCAATATTATTCTAGGTACTAATATCTGATGTGCAAATGAAATTGGAACATTTAGTGATTTTTAGACTTAATTTGCATTGTTTAGTAGAAATCAATCTTAAATCTAGTTGGAACATAGTTTTAGCCAAAATAGGATGTCTAAAATTATCATTTAATATCTAGCATAGCTACACTTTCCATTTTTATCATAAATAATCATAATAAATTTAGTAAATATTCTATCTAATTTTTATAATTAATTGTCCTCCTATAGATATGTTTATCACCCTTATTCTTAATCATTTCTATATTATTAACTCTATCCACCTATAGTAGGATCCACATCCAATCTATGGTTAAACATTTGGTGAACCTGATCTTTGAGATTGAAACAATAAGTGGTTTAGGGTTTTATATTTTCATGTTTTCTTAATTGTTGTACTTTATTGTAAATTTTGAATTTTTCATTTATAAAATCAATGGAAAACATTAATCTAAAAACCTAATTTAAAATGGAAGATAAATAAGAATCGATCACTCATCTTAATAGTAAAAAGATCTTAATGGATACATTTTTGTATGTTACATGAGATGAAAAAAATAATCATGATAAATCTAAGGTTTCCTCACCTAGTGATATTATGTCCTTAGAAGGTACTACAACTAATTCCATACCAATAAATATATTACATTACATCTAGTGGAGTCATAAATTATGTCTTCTAACATTTGTTTTTAAAAAATACTATTGCTACATCTACCATGGGGCTATTAAATGCTTTAAATCAAATATTAGTTTCAATGCCTATTACTAATCAATCCATGTGTACATATTCTTTGGTGACTACTTAGTTTTCTAGTCTAAACACCAATTTATCTAGAGTTCAAACTCTCCTTCAAGTTATAAAAACCTTTAAAGACATAATCTTGGGCCGATATCGGAATCTTCTTCCCGATCTTCATATGCTTGCCTTCAAGTATCTTTATTTCCATTTCAGGCATAACTTTGGACCAAAACTGCTGCGGATTGTCTGAGCAGATAGAGGACTTGATCCCTTCTCCAATTTGTATTATCTCGGCTGGGATTATGTCAGGGCTCTGAGCCATGGAGCTCGAGAACTGTTCTATGGCATAGATTAGGCGAGGTATCCTAAGCCTTTCATTCTCTATGGTGAACATGATGCTTTTTGCAGTAGCACCATAGGGTGTATATCTGTCAATAAATGATCCACCAAGGAGGATATCAATGGGCATCTTCTCAAGGGCGAAGAAATCACAATGGAAGATTTTATTTTGGATGCGAAGGGGTTGTTGGTGTTTATAGTTTCTACTGGTAAAACTATTCCCCTGGACATCAATGCTCTTGTAAGCTTGATTCTCATCGAGTGTCTTCCAGTCACTGATGGGCTGTGGTTTTGCAAAAGAGAGTGAAGCACCAGTGTCTACTTGTGCGTCTACTAGTCTACCATTTATTTCTAATGTAAAGAATTGGGCAAATCACCCATTTATCAAGTGATTCAAATAGACAACCTGTGGAAGTTCAAGAGAGGGAATACTGGTACATACTAGTTTCTGCTTTCCTGGATCTTGAACAATTGCTAGTTCTAAGTAGACTTCTTCTTTTGGTTCAGCTTCTTCTGCTTGGAGGTTACTGCATTCACCCGGGCAGTAATCTTGGTCAGAGTAAAACATGCTTCTGACTTCATCCTCTTCATAACCATCATCCCACCGAGGATCTGCTACTAAGACTGGTTCTTCAGCTGGTAAGATTTGTTCCCATATTGGTTCCCTTATTTCCTTCGGTGGCTCTCTGCTGGTGAACTTATTCTTTATCTAGGAGTCGTTGGGCTTGAAGGAGCTTGGATATTACACAGGAGGATGATTTTATCTGTGCATTGTAGGAGGTTGTCTCAGTTGAGAGGGCTGTCTCCCTCTAGGTGATTCTCCTCTGGAGTATCCTCTGCTTCTTGGCTTTTCTGGTCACTCAGGTATTTCATGATGATGTCTTGACCAGGCTCCTCGTGCTTCATAGTTTAGCATAGACTAGTCATGTTCTCTTGGTCTATAATGTCTTGCACCACGTTGCATGTTGGTCATTGGGTGTTCTAAATCATCAGCAAGTGATTCAAGAGCTGCTGCGTCTTCTTCATCATCGGATGCTTCATCTGGAAGAGCGTCGAGTGTTGGTTCATAAATATCTTCTTGGAGATAAAGATCTTCATCTGCATCGACAATATCCCACCACGCTGCTGCGTTGGAGGAAAAAATAGCTTTAACAGAGGGGCTTTTGCAAGAGCAATTAGGAGCAATATGGCCAGGTTTGCGATAGATGTAGCAAATTGTCTATTTAAAAGGAGGACATGTAGTGTGACATTTCTTTAAGAAATGATGAGGAGGTCCATAGGAGTGCATCTTGGGAAAAGAGCAGCGTCAAAAGGAGACATGCTTGGGGCACTGCTTTTGTTGGCGACGAGGTTGTACAAATGGTCGACAGCTGAAAGGGGCTGTTTCAGGGAATACGGGAGCTATCTGTGATGCTTGGTGTTTACTGAGTTTCTGCATGGACTTAGTCTCAGAGACTAAAGTCATTATTAGTTGCTTGGCAAAATCCATGACATCAGAAAGGGCGAGATCTTCGATCGTGAGTCCTTTGAGGTTAATGTAAGAAAGCACTCGGTCAATCAAATTATAAGGCATAACATGCAAAAATTTTAACTTGATTTCAGTAGAAGCATAGCATCGGCTTTCATAGGCTAATTGCTGGAATTGCTTGGCAAAAGCATCAAACTGCTTGAGGTCGCAGAGCTCCATTTTTAACAACCATTTTTTAGACTCCAATTCTTTATTGCCAACAGGAGGTGCAAATTCATTAATCAATAAAAGAAATAAAGTGGCTAAAGAATCAGGTTGATTATGTACACGCTCATATTGTTGTGGCTCAGTCATTGATTGCCACCATAAACTAGTAACACCCCATAAAAATTTTGTTGCAAAGCAAGAGCTGCCAACTTGGTCAAGATGGGCCTAGATGGAAAGAACACGCATGGTATTGCACCAGGCAGTGATTTCATTTAATGGATTTATCAGGTCATCTATATTCAAATACCAAGGCTGCAGGTGTATATGGGTTCTTTGCATAAGGGTATGACTAGGTGATCTTTTTACAGTTTTGAAATTAGGACCAAAGGAGATGGAACAAAGAGGCTTTGAGGATGATTCTGCCTTTTGGTCTTCTTTTGACAGCCAACTAAGACTATCATCTAACAAATCTATCTTTGTATCAATAGAGGAGACTCTTTTCTCTATAATATTTACAATATCCTTAATGGATAGAACATCTCTACACAGGTCATCAAAATTTTCTATGAAATGAGAATTAAATCTCGCAGTATAATTCCTTTGCTTGAACTCATTAGAGGGGTTCTCATATGCAACTACAAAATATTGCATAGTTCCTGCTGGTTGCTTGTGGACACCCTTTTGCGGCGGCCATCTTCCACCTCTATATAGAGTAGTAGTATCTTCTGTGTAGAATTTAATGCTGTCTTCTCTAGGAAGACTCATGAGAGTACCTGGTAAATCATTTCCTTGATTTACCTCTTCATCTTCGATCAAAATATGACCAGTTTTGACAGATCTACGGGAAGAAGACGTAGATGGTCTGGAAGGAGAGAGACGAGAAGTATTTATAGACAAGGATCTTGGCAAGATATTTACAGATCTGCCATCACTATGGTGGACTGTGGCTTGACTCTTCATTCTGGGGGAAACATTTTTCAACCAGTCAAGTTTCCATTCATGAGGTATTTCAACTGCTTCGATATGGCCTTTCTACAGTTGTACAGTTCCACTTAGTCATCTGGCATAAGGCAGATTTTCAAGGATTTTGGGGTGATTTGTATTGGTCATGCTATAGACAACATATATGTTAATAGATGCATATTTAAATTCTCCGAACATATCTAGGCCAAACAAAGAGGTAAAAAGACCCCAACAATCTAAAGATCCATGCTTGACTTCTTTACAACCTCTATCGCGGACTGCAATAGACAAATTAGGACAAAACTCAAAACAAATAGTATCATCATTTAGGCGGCCAAGACTAGATAATTGGCATGAATGCTTAAAACTAACTTGGTGGCGATCACACAAAGCTAGATACAATACAGGTTTAATATTACTAGGAATCAAAGGTCTGATATGAATTCTGATCAAACTGAAATGGACAAATTTGACATCTTCATGTGACCTGATATAATTGATTTCTTGCTCAGGTAACAGAGAGAGTAAATTTGTTTGATATGTTTTCTTGGGTTTGTAACAGAGGGTTAATTCTACAGACTTGATTCTAGGCTTAACAAAAGATAAGTAAGTAGAAGTATACAAGAACTTAGATTTAACTAACTCAGATTTTTTATACACATGGGAAGCCTTAATAGTCGGAGGTTTAAACAGGCTAGTTTCTTGCTCAAGATTTTCTTCAGTAATATCAATATCGGGACAGTCTGATATTTGATCTAGGACAAATGGAGGAAGTTCATACATGCCTTTGAATTCATATTCGTTCATGATTTCTACGGTAGATGTGGATGGTGCTTTTCCAAATTCCATTGTGGGGAGATTTGAGTTCTGAGAAATGAGAAATTTCTGGTAAGGGAATAGAGGATGCAGAGATAAAACCGACCTATGACAATTTGAAGAACAGCCTAGGACTCGATGCAATAACTTTCCCAAAGAAATTTTCAAAGTAAAGAACTCAAAAGATCGATCCACAAAATAGGAAAATGATTCACAACTTACAGTAACTTGGCTCTGATACCAATCTTTTTCACGTCAATAGACGCCTCCTTGTTCCACACTTTAGCAACTTGATTAGCAGAAACCTGCGATAGTAGGCAGGGGCCGAATGACTACGGCTTCACTATATTACTCACAAAAACTTATTACAATATCCTTGTTTCAATTTCTGATTCACAGGATCCTTTGAAAAGGGCAAGTGAAGAGCATACTCTTTTGCAAGGCTACTGGATTTTCACACTGAAATTTTTTTGATGCATATACTAAGGAGGAGAGGCTTATTTAAAGCAATTTTTGGGCGGTCCTGCCTGCTCGCTGGCAAGGCGGTGTCAATCCCATCATGCATTACAGCTCAAAATATGGCTACAGTGAGATGCTATTTGAAGCGTTGGATCCACATGATGATGATGATGAGGATGGAATCCTAGGTTGTGGACCCAACATGTCTTTCGCTTCGTTTGCAAGGTCATCTTCAGATATTGGATTAAAAAGGCATCTTATCTAAAAGGTACTTTATAAATGCCAATGTCGACAATTTGGGGGTCTCGCTTCACATGGCGTATCTCTTGGAGTGCAGTGGAAATAAGATTCCCACTCAAGCTGTCGACGAATGATTGTATGCACTATTGTATCTTGATCATGATTTTGTTCTTCATGAATTCTATGCGGGCCATGTCGAGCAATCCAATGATACAGATGTTCGTTAGATGCAGATCTGATCCAAATGCACCATGTCCATAATGGTCACTTTAATAGCTCAGTGAACTGGTGGTATAAGAATTCACTGTTGAGCCTTTCAATGGTGATGACTCCTGAGTTTTGATGGCGGTTTGCTTGGAGAGTCACTGCGGTAGACATTTGCAGGTCTTGTCCTGCTGCATAGGAGATCCTCGTATATCGGGGATGCAGGCCTTCTCGAAGGATTTGTTCTTGTACTATAACATTCATGGAGTTGAATCCTTGATTAAGTATCTTGGTGAGATTAAAACCAGGTGCAGGCTGATGCATTAATGTAGCAGGAGGATTCTGACTAAGCCAATCTGCAATAACATTATTAGAACCTATAATATGCTCCACAAAAAAATTAAACTGATGAAAGAATACTTGCCACTAGACATATTTTCCTCGACCATCTTTTCGACCATGATCCTTTTCTCTGAAGGTCAAAAATCTAGTACAATCAGTTACAATTACAAAATGCGGCAGATGTAGAAGTTTCAACATAAACTTCTCTAAACATTTTTTCACATCATATATCTCTTTATCAGAGGAGATCCATTTTAATACGTCAGAGCTAAACACACCACTAGAAAACTCACATACGAATTCTTTATCATCTATTATACAAACAAGTACTCCTCCCCATGCGAGGTCAGAGGCATCAGTATAAACTTTCATTTGTTTAGATTTTGGAATGTGCAGTTCTGATAGCGCGGCTACAGTTGCTTTAATTTTTTGAACTGCTGCTGTATGTTGTTCTTCCCAACGAAATGCATTCTTTTTCTGGAGAAGCATTTGCAGAATATACCTACCTTCACCAGAGTTAGGATAGAAACTATTCAAATAATTTAGCAGACCCAAAAATGCTTGTAGTTTGGGTTTATCTAAACAGTCAGGAAAACTAATGACTTTGTCTTTTATGAAGATTGGGAAGAAGATTCTGATATCGGCCCAAGATTATGATGATATGGAGGCACATATCAAAGATCTAGAAGCCAATGGTTTCATTGAAAAATCAACCTCTCCTTTCTGCTGTTACGCCTTTATGGTCAATAAGCATTCAGAACAAAAAAGAGGCAAAAAGAGAATGGTCATCAATTATAGACCATTAAATGCAATAATGGAACCATATCCATATCCAATTCTAGATAAAAGCTACTTGCTTGAGAAAGTTGCAGCCTGCAAGTATTTCTCACAGTTTGATTGCAAGTCTAGCTTTTACCAGATCAGAGTCAAAGAAGAAGACAGAGCCAAGACAGCCTTCAGCTGCCCCTTTGGCCACTTCCAGTGGACTGTCATGCCTTTCGGCCTTATGAATGCACTAGCATATTATCAGGCGCATATGGATAAAATTTTTGGTGGCACTTATCATTTTCTTTGTGTATATATTGATGATATCTTAATTTTTAGTAATTCTTTAGATGAGCATACTACTCATCTCTCTCATTTCTTTCAGCTGGCACAAGATACAGGAATAGTCCTTTCAGAGACTAAAATTCAGTTATGCACAACTCAATGCAATTTCCTCGACATGGTGATCTGAGACTCGAAACTGCAAGTCCAGCCACACATAAAAGACAAAGTCATCAGTTTTCCTGACTGTTTAGATAAACCCAAACTACAAGCATTTTTGGGTCTGCTAAATTATTTGAATAGTTTCTATCCTAACTCTGGTGAAGACAGGTATATTCTACAAATGCTTCTCTAGAAAAAGAATGCATTTCATTGGGAAGAACAATATACAACAGCAGTTCAAAAAATTAAAGCAACTGTAGCCGCGCTACCAGAACTGCACATTCCAAAATCTAAACAAATGAAAGTTTATACTGATGCCTCTGACCTCGCATGGGGAGGAGTACTTGTTTGTATAATAGATGATAAAGAATTTGTATGTGAGTTTGCTAGTGGTGTGTTTAGCTCCGACGTATTAAAATGGATTTCCTCTGATAAAGAGATCTATGCTGTGAAAAAATGTTTAGAGAAGTTTATGTTGAAACTTCTACATCTGCCGCATTTTGTAATTGTAACTGATTGTACTAGATTTCTGACCTTCAGAGAAAAGGATCATGGTCAGAAAGACGGTCATGGAAAATATGTCCGGTGGCAAGCATTCTTTCATTAGTTTAATTTTTTTGTGGAGCATATTATAGGTTCTAATAATGTTATTACAGATTGGCTTAGCCAGAATCCTCCTGGTACATTAATGCATCAGCCTGCACCTGGTTTTAATCTCACCAGGATACTTAATCAAGGATTCGACTCCATGAATGTTCTAGTACAAGAAAAAATCCTTCGAGAAGGCTTGCATCCCTGATATATGAGGATCTCCTATGCAACAGGACAAGACCTACAAATGTCTGCCGCAGTGACTCTCCAAGCAAACCGCTGTCAAAACTCAGGAGTCATCACCATTGAAAGGCTCAACAGTGAATTCTTATACCACCAGTTCACTGAGCTATTAAAGTGACCATTATGGACATGGCACATTCAAATCAGATCTGCATCTAATGAACATTTGTATCGTTGGATTGCTTGACATGGCCCGCATAGAATTCATGAAGAACAAAATCATGATCAAGATACAGTAGTGCATATAATCATTCGCTGACAACTTGAGTGGGAATCTTATTTCCACTGCACTCCAAGACATATGCCATGTGAAGCGGGACCCCCAAATTGTCGACATTGGCATCTACAAAGTACCTTTCAGATAAGATGCCTTTTTAATCCAATATCCAAAGATGACCTTGCAAACAAAGCGAAAGACATGTTGGGCCCACAACCTAGGATTCCATCCTCATCATCATCATCATGTGGATCCAATGCTTCAAATAGCATCTCACTGTAGCCATCTTTTGAGCTTTAAAGCATGATGGGATTGACACCGCCTTGCTAGTGAGCAGGCAGGACCGCCCAAAAATTGCTTTAAATAAGCCTCTCCGCCTTAGTATATGCATCAAAAAATTTTCAGTGTGAAAATCTAGTAGCCTTGCAAAAGAGTATGTTCTTCACTTGCCCTTTTCGAAGGATCCTGTGAATCAAAAATTGAAACAAGGATATTGTAATAAGTTTTTGTGAGTAATATAGTGAAGTCGTAGTCATTCGGCCCCTTCCTACTATCGTAGGTTTCTGCTAATCAAGCTGCTAAAGTGTGGAACAAGGAGGCATCTATTAACCTTCTAAATAGCCAATTTACTACATCTATCACAAACTTGGCCATATTGCTCCTAATTGCTCTTGCAAAAACCCCGCTGTTAAAGCTATTTTTTCCTCCAATACAGCAGCGTGGTGGGATATTGTTGATGCAGATGAAGATCTTTATCTCCAAAAAGATATTTATGAACCAACACTCGACGCTCTTCCAGATGAAGCATCCAATGATGAAGAAGATGCAGTAGCTCTTGAATCACTTGCTGATGAGTTAGAACACCCAATGACCAACATGCAACGTGGTGCAAGACATTATAGACCAAGAGAACATGACTGGTCTATGCTAAACTATGAAGCACGAGGAGCCTGGTCAAGACATCATCATGAAATACCTGAGTGACCAAAAAAGTCAAGAAGCGAAGGATACTCTAGAAGAGAATCACCTAGAGGGAGACAACCCTCTCAACAAAGACAACCTCCTACAATGCACAAACAAAATCATCCTCCTGTGTAATATCCAAGCTCCTTCAAGCCCAGCGACTCCTGGATAAAGAATAAGTTCACCAGTAGAGAGCCACCGAAGGAAATAAGGGAACCAATATGGGAACAAATCTTACCAGCTGAAGAACCAGTCTTAGTAGTAGATCCTCGATGGGATGATGGTTATGAAGAGGATGAAGTCGGAAGCATGTTCTACTCCGACCAAGATTACTGCCCGAGTGAATGCAGTAACCTCCAAGCAGAAGAAGCTGAACCAAAAGAAGAAGAAGTCTACTTAGAACCAACAATTGTTCAAGATCTAGGAAAGCAGAAACTAGCATGTACCAGTATTCCCTCTCTTGAACTTCCACAGCCTGTCTATTTGAATCACTTGATAAATGGGCGATTTGCCCAATTCTTTACATTAGAAATAAATTTCAGACTAGTAGATGCACAAGTAGACACTGGTACTTCACTCTCTTTTGCAAAACCACATCTCATCAGTGACTGGAAGACACTCAATGAGAATCAAGCTTACAAGAGCATTGATGTCCAGGGGAATAGTTTTACCTATAGAAACTATAAACACCAACAACCCCTTCGCATCCAAAATAAAATCTTTCATTGTGATTTATTCGCCCTTGAGAAGATGCCCATTGATATCCTCCTTGGTGGATCATTTATTGACAGATATACACCCTATGGTGCTACTGCAAAAAGCATCATGTTCACCATAAAGAATGAAAGGCTTAGGATACCTCGCCTAATCTATGCCACAGAACAGTTCCCGAGCTCCATGACTTAGAGCCCTGACATAATCCCAGCTGAGATAATACAAATTGGAGAAAGGATCAAGTCCTCTATCTGCTCAGACAATCTATAGCAGATTTGGTCCAAAGTTATGCCTGAAATGGAAATAAAGATACTTGAAGGCAAGCATATGAAGATTGGGAAGAAGATTCCGATATCGGCCCAAGATTATGATGATATGGAGGCACAGATCAAAGATCTAGAAGCCAATGGTTTCATTGAAAAATCAACCTCTCCTTTCTGCTGTTACGCCTTGATGGTCAATAAGCATTCAGAACAGAAAAGAGGCAAAAAGAGAATGGTCATCAATTATAGACCATTAAATGCAATAACGGAACCATATCCATATCCAATTCTAGATAAAAGCTACTTGCTTGAGAAAGTTGCAGCCTGTAAGTATTTCTCACAGTTTGATTGCAAGTCTGGCTTTTACCAGATCAGAGTCAAAGAAGAAGACAGAGCCAAGACAGCCTTCAGCTGCCCCTTTGGACACTTCCAGTGGACTGTCATGCCTTTCGGCCTTATGAATGCGCCAACATATTATCAGGCGCATATGGATAAAATTTTTGGTGGCACTTCTCATTTCCTTTGTGTATATATTGATGATATTTTAATTTTTAGTAATTCTTTAAATGAGCATACTACTCATCTCTCTCATTTCTTTCAGCTGTCACAAGATGCAGGAATAGTCCTTTTAGAGACTAAAATTTAGTTATGCACAACTGAATGAAATTTCCTCAGCATGGTGATTCGAGACTTAAAACTGCAAGTCCAGCCACACATAAAAGACAAAGTCATCAGTTTTCCTGACTGTTTAGATAAACCCAAACTACAAGCATTTTTGGGTCTGCTAAATTATTTGAATAATTTCTATCCTAACTCTGGTGAAGATAGGTATATTCTACAAACGCTTCTCCAAAAAAAGAATGCATTTCATTGGGAAGAACAAGATACAGTAGCAGTTTGAAAAATTAAAGCAACTGTAGCCACGCTACCAGAACTGCACATTCCAAAATCTAAACAAATGAAAGTTTATACTGAAGCCTCTGACCTCGCATTGGGAGGAGTACTTGTTTGTATAATAGATGATAAATAATTTGTATGTGAGTTTTCTAGTGGTGTGTTTAGCTCTGACGTATTAAAATGGATCTCCTCTGATAAAGCGATCTATGCTATGAAAAAATGTTTAGAGAAGTTTATGTTGAAACTTCTACATTTGCCGCATTTTGTAATTGTAACCGATTGTACTAGATTTCTGACCTTCAGAGAAAAGGATCATGGTCGGAAAGATGGTCGCAAAAAATATGTCCGATGGCAAGCATTATTTCATCAGTTTAATTTGTCTGTGGAGCATATTATAGGTTCTAATAATGCTATTACAGATTGGCTTATCCGAAATCCTCCTGCTACATTAAAGCATCAGCCTGCACCTAGTTTTAATCTCACCAGGATACTTAATCAAGGATTCAAATCCATGAATGTTCTAGTACAAGAATAATTCCTTTGAGAAGGCCTGCATCCCCAATATATGAGGATCTCCTATGCAACAGGACAAGATCTGCAAATGTCTACCGCAGTGACTCTCCAAGCAAACTGCCATCAAAACTCAAGAGTCATCACCATTGAAAGGCTCAACAGTGAATTCTTATACCACTAGTTCACTAAGCTATTAAAGCGACCATTATGGACATGGCGCATTCAGATCAGATCTGCATCTAACAAACATCTGTATCGCTGGATTGCTCGACATGGCCAGCATAGAATTCATGAAGAACAAAATCATGATCAAGATACGATAGTGCATACAATCATTCACCGACAACTTGAGTGGGAATCTTATTTCCACTGCACTCCAAGACATATGCCATGTGAAGCGGGACCCCCAAATTGTCGACATTGGCATCTACAAAGTACCTTTTAGATAAGATGCCTTTTTAATCCAATATCCGAAGATGACCTTGCAGACGAAGTGGAAGACATGTTGGGCCCACAACCTAGGATTCCATCCTCATCATCATCATCATCATCATCATCATCATGTGGATCCAATGTTTCAAACAACATCTCACTGTAGCCATCTTTTGAGCTGTAAAGCATGATGGGATTGACACTACCTTGCCAGCGAGCAGGGAGGACCGCCCAAAAATTGCTTTAAATAAGCCTCTCTGCCTTAGTATATGAATCAAAAAAATTTTAGTGTGAAAATATAGTAGCCTTGTAAAAGAGTATGCTCTTCACTTATCCTTTTCGAAGGATCCTGTGAATCAAAAATTGAAACAAGGATATTGTAATAAGTTTTTGTGAGTAATATAGTGAAGCCATAGACATTCGGCCCCTGCCTACTATCGTAGGGTTCTGCTAATCAAGTTGCTAAAGTGTGGAACAAGGAGGCATCTATTGACCTTCTAAAAAGCCAATTTGCTACATCTATCGCAAACCTGGCCATATTGCTCCTAATTGCTCTTGCAAAAACCCCACTGTTAAAGCTATTTTTTCCTCCAACGCAGCAGCGTGGTGGGATATTGTCAATGCAGATGAAGATCTTTATCTCCAAGAAGATATTTATGAACCAACACTCGATGCTCTTCCAGATGAAGCATCTGATGATGAAGAAGATGCAATAGCTCTTGAATCACTTGCTGATGAGTTAGAACACCCAATAACCAACATGCAATGTGGTGCAAGACATTATAGACCAAGAGAACATGACTGGTCTATGCTAAACTATGAAGCACGAGGAGCCTGATCAAGACATCATCATGAAATACTTGAGTGACCAGAAAAGCCAAGAAGCAGAGGATACTCCAGAGGAGAATCACCTAGAGGGAGACAACCCTCTCAATCGAGACAACCTCCTACAATGCACAAACAAAATCATCCTCCTGTGCAATATCCAAGCTCCTTCAAGCCCAGCGACTCTTGGATAAAGAATAAATTCACCAGTAGAGAGCCATTGAAGGAAATAAGGGAACCAATATGGGAACAAATCTTACCAGCTGAAGAACCAGTCTTAGCAGCAGATCCTCGGTGGGATGATGGTTATGAAGAGGATGAAGTCGGAAGCATGTTCTACTCCGACCAAGATTACTGCCTGAGTGAATGCAGTAACCTCCAAGCAGAAGAAGCTGAACCAGAAGAAGAAGAAGTCTACTTAGAACCATCAATTGTTCAAGATCTAGGAAAGCAAAAACTAGTATGTACCAGTATTCCCTCTCTTGAACTTCCACAGCCTGCCTATTTGAATCACTTGATAAATGGGCGATTTGCCCAATTATTTACATTAGAAATAAATGGTAGACTAGTAAATGCATAAGTAGACACTGGTGCTTCACTCTCTTTTGTGAAACCATAGCTCATCAGTGACTGGAAGACACTTGATGAGAATCAAGCTTACAAGAGCATTGATGTCCAGGGGAATAGTTTTACCTGTAGAAACTATAAACACCAACAACCCCTTCACATCCAAAATAAAATCTTCCATTGTGATTTCTTCGCCCTTGAGAAGATGCCCATTGATATCCTCCTTGGCGGATCATTTATTGATAGATATACACCCTATGGTGCTACTGCAAAAAGCATCATGTTCACCATAGAGAATGAAAGGCTTAGGATACCTCGCCTAATCTATGCCATAGAACAGTTCCCGAGCTCCATGACTCAGAGCCCTGACATAATCCTAGCTGAGATAATACAAATTGGAGAAAGGATCAAGTCCTCTATCTGCTCAGACAATCTGCAGCAGTTTTGGTCCAAAGTTATGCTTGAAATGGAAATAAAGATACTTGAAGGCAAGCATATGAAGATCGGGAAGAAGATTCTGATATCGGCCCAAGATTATGATGATATGGAGTCACAAATCAAAGATCTGGAAGCCAATGGTTTCATTAAAAAATCAACCTCTCCTTTCTGTTGTTATGCCTTTATGGTCAATAAGCATTCAAAACAGAAAAGAGGCAAAAAGAGAATGGTCATCAATTATAGACCATTAAATGCAATAGTGGAACCATATCCATATCCAATTCCAGATAAGAGCTACTTGCTTGAGAAATATGCAGCCTGTAAGTATTTCTCACAGTTTGATTGCAAGTCTGGCTTTTACCAGATCAGAGTCAAAGAAGAAGACAGAGCCAAGACAGCCTTCAACTGCCCCTTTGGACACTTCCAGTGGACTGTCATGCCTTTCGGCCTTATGAATGCGCCAGCATATTATCAGGCGCATATGGATAAAATTTTTGGTGGCACTTCTCATTTCCTTTGTGTATATATTGATGATATTTTAATTTTTAGTAATTCTTTAGATGAGCATACTACTCATCTCTCTCATTTCTTTCAGCTGGCACAAGATGCAGGAATAGTCCTTTCAGAGACTAAAATTTAGTTATGCACAACTGAATGCAATTTCCTCAGCATGGTGATCCGAGACTCGAAACTGCAAGTCCAGCCACACATAAAAGACAAAGTCATCAGTTTTCCTGATTGTTTAGATAAACCCAAACTACAACCATTTTTGGGTCTACTAAATTATTTGAATAGTTTCTATCCTAACTCTTGTGAAGACAGGTATATTCTGCAAACGCTTCTCTAGAAAAAGAATGCATTTTGTTGGGAAGAACAACATACAGCAGCAGTTCAAAAAATTAAAGCAACTGTAGCCACGCTACCAGAACTGCACATTCCAAAATCAAGGTTGTAAACATTGAAAAAGTTCAAATAGAGACAATTTCAAACAAAGACAATTTCATGATTCTCTAGGATAATTTCATGGTTTCACTTTATGATTTCACTATTTTCCCTATCAATTTTTTTGTTTCACAGGAATGAATTTACAATTCTCTAGTGAAAGTACAAACACATAAAGCTAGATAAAAATCAAGAAAACAAGCTTTCAAATGAGTGTTTCTTGGCTCTAAGGAGGTCTAAATATGCTCTCATTATACACATGGGGTGTATGGTTCCATCAGGCATGTCATTATATTAGATAAGAATTTAAGAGGTGTATTAGTCAACTACTATTATGATAAACCTCAATAAAAACACATAAATAAATCTAACACCTCAAGCGTAGCCACTTAAAGAGTAAGAGAACAATGCAATTAACAAACAAAATAAGGTAAAATAAGTTTTCTTCACCTTCCTTATGAGCAAGAGTTACACATTGGCCTTGGAGGAATGTGCTCGATCACATGCTCAAATATTATTTGATAATGGTGCTCCTTGCATCATTTCTCCTTGTCACTTTGGTAATGTTTATCTTGGATTTGGCAAGATGTAGTAATCTATAAATAATTTTATATTATAACATTACAATAAAGCTTTGTCTCTCAATAATTTATCGTTATAAATTTATCTTGAGAGCCTTTTTCTAGAATTACCTTGTCACTTTTATTTATAGCCTTTCAAACTAACCCTAACCCAAATTTAGTTAGGTTAGATTTAACTATAGTTAGGTTTATTTTAACTCTAGTTAAGTTAAGGAGGGGATAAGAAATTAATATTTTAGGTAAAGATACCATTTATTAAGCAAGGCTCTCTATTTTTGAATTTAAGGTTTTAATAGAGATATTTTCAATTCCTTGACTTTGAGGATGATGACATCATCATGACTTTAATTTTATTTAAATTTTATTTTTATAAAATTAATATTGACTAATTGAACATTGAAATTTCACTTAAACATTTAATTTGATTTGCTTAGTTAATTCATTTAGCTTAGCATTTTTACATTTTAAGAATTGTTTAAGTGCCCTGCTTAATGGGTCTAGAGGCCAATCTATCAATTTTCTAGGTCTCAACTTGATTGGAGATGAATCCATGAGAGGTTATTGTTGCATATAAAATAATATTCCAAATAGGGATGCCTCAACATGTTTCTAGGTATTAATATATGATGTGTGAATGGAATTGGGTCATTCAATGATTCCTAGGCTTAATGTGCATTGTTTAGTAGAAATCAATCTTATGTCTTTTTGGAACATAGTTGTGGCCAAAATGGGTTGTCTACAATTATCATTTAATGTCTAACATAAATACACTTTTCATTTTTATCATAAATCACCATAGTAAATTTAGTATATGTTCTATTTGAGTTTTATAATTAGTTTGCCTATTATAGATCTGATTATCACCCTTATGCTTATTCATTTATATATTCTTAAATCTATCTACCTATAATATGATCTACATCCAATCTATGGTTAAACATTTGGTAAAACTAATATTTGAGTTCAAAACCCTAGATGGTTTAGTATTTTATATTTTATTGTTTTCTTAATTGTTGTACTTTATTATAAATTTTGAATTTTTCACTTATAAAAGTAATAGAAAATGTTAATATAAAAACCTAATTTAAAATAGAAGATAAATAACCATTGATCACTCATCTCAATAATAACAATATCTTAATAGATGCATTTGTGTATGTTGCATGAGATGAAATAAGTAAGCATGATAAATGTAATGTTTATTCACCTAGTGATAGTGAGTCCTTAGAAGTTACTAAAACTAATTTCATACCAATAAATCTAGTAAATTACATCTATTGGAGTCACAAATTATGTCTTCCAACATTTGTTTCTTGAAACTACTATTGCTACATCTACCATGGTGCTACCAAATGCTTCAACTCAAATATCAGTTTTAATGTCTATTAATACTCAAACTATGTGTACATATGCTTTGGTGACTACTTAGCTTGATAATATAAACACAAATGGGTTGATATTTCAAACTCTCATTCAATTTATAAATACCTTGGAACTCAAGGTTATAAACATTGAACAAAAGTCTCCAATGTCTCTTCATGCTATTGATTTCCAAGATGTGTTGCATAATTGTATTGCACTTGAGATATCCTTACACCCTTTGACAACTATATTTTTTCACTTAAGTTACCATTTTATGATAAAAAGGTTGATCTTGAGCACCATATTCAATCTTTCTATGTGGTATGCTTTGATTATTTCTCCAATGATAGGCTTTTGACCACATTATTTTTAAGAAATCTCAAAGATTACTTTTAGGTGGTTCTATGATTTACCTCTCCAATGCATGAAAACATCCAAGCCTCTTGAAGATTAATTTTTTCAACACTTCTATATTAAAATTACCTAAAAGGTTTCATATTCCCAAATTGCAAAAATCAAATAAAGAACCAATGAACCTATCAATGAATATGTCTTGAGGTATAAGACAATGTTGCTTAAAATGACTAATCCTATGGTAGACACATAACTTCAATAAATATTTAAAAAAAAGTTTACTTTCTCCTTTATATGAATACATCATTTAAAAAAAATTAAATCCTTTTATGACTTGTGACATATTTATTGAGACCATGGAATGAAGCTTATCTCATTGAATAAACTTAAGTAACATACACACCAGATACATATACATCCAATGACAAGTTTACAATCAAACCAAGTTATAAGGTAAAACCTCCTGAGCTTAAAAAATAAAAAACCACCATGGTTAATATAATTTCATAATAGCCTAATTGGCTTGTCTATGTAATGCACCAATGAGACAATTTACACAGTTGCCTAAGTCACCCACTTCATTACTCTTGTGACTAGTAGAGTGTGATCTTATATATTTCCATCATTATATAGAGGTTGAATGAGTTGGCCTTTATCAAAAAGATATGATGAAAATTCTTATTATGATTATCACCAGGGATGAGGGTATTCTATGAACATATGTTTTACCTCAAAGCATAAGATCTAAGACCTTATCGATGACCAAAGGATTACATTTGATGATCCTCCAAAGGAGTTAGGCTCATAACCTGGTGATCACTAAAAATATAATATATTTAAAAATCCTTTGTAAGACCATTCTAACAAGGATGTGAAAGTGAAAATGGTATATAATGCACATCCATCTATATCACACTCTAAACACCCACTAGTGTTGGAGTCATGATTGCCATTGTGCCAAAAGATTGACCTATTAATGCTTGATACAAATTATATATAAGTACCCATGGGAGGCTTTTAATCCATGTCATGAATCCCTAAGGGAGACACTGAACACCTATCAAATAATCTATCCCTTAGCATTACTCGATGGGATTCAAACCCCTGACCATGACTCTGATACCACTTTTTGGATTCATGATTATCATTGTACCAAAATATCAACCTATTAACCCCTGATAAAAATGCCAAATAAGTACCCATGAGAGGCTATTAAGCCATGCCACAAATACATAATGGAGACTCTAGACACCTATCTAATAATTAGATGGAATTATTGGTACTTATACATGACATAAACCTCTTATGGCTCAGAGACCACCTATTACTTTTGATGATAATGAGACTAAAGATGATGACTCCAATATCCATTTTTTTTCATTTAAGCATAACTTGATCACTAAAATCTATGCAATGTAATGATTTACAATGGTGAAAGCAAAAACATTTTCACCATGACATTACTTATGCACTTAGGTTATATTCATGATTTACACCATTTTACTAGATCAGTTATAACATTTTATGGGATCTCATAATAGTTTCTTGGTGAGATTGACTTACCTTTTTAGATAGGTCTTACACATGTGGCTACTAAATTTTTAGTTTTACCTTCCATAGGTGTATTTGATATGTTATTGGGATGCCCTTTGATACATACTCTTTGATCAGTACCTTATACAATACATGGGTGTGTTAAATACACTCATTCCAATAAATTAATTATAATTTCTAGAGTTTCATATGACTTTCCTCTTGAACAAGAGAAATTTATACCTAGGTAGTTAATTATCAAGCCTATTAATGCTAATCCACCATAAAAGGGTAAGAAATAAGAAATCCCCTTTACTAGGTGACTAGTACTTGAGAGACCATTACATCAGAGGTCCACAAAGGGTTCTATAAAATACTCATCTACTACACACCATATTCAGAAATGTATAACACCTACACATGTTATTATTAATATTGTTACAAATAAACCATAAAACACTCTATGATGGGTTCCACAAACCCTTACTCCTCTTATTCCTATTATTTCTTCATGACCATAGAATCCCATTATACATGCATAGAGCATCTAAAAAACTATAGTGATAGATATTGCACCTAAACATGCTACTCAATAACATCACGAGTTTATTACACCAGGTTCATAATGGGGAAATATCTATGAGAATACTTTATATGCAATCATAGGGTAGTCTTTTCATATACTCCAAATATACCAAAAAATTCAAAACATTGAAAAATCCAAAAATATTTTTGGTATCTACATATTATATTATCTCCTTAAAATCTATGTGTTAATTATATCTTGATGGATAACATATAAGTTAATTATACACACACATGTGTTTCTTGATTCTATTTGAGTGTGATGCAAACATACACATATAACTGATCTATGCACTTTTGGATGTTGGGCTTTCCCTCTACTCACTTCACCAAGACATTAGGGGCATCCACCTCTATGATTAAAATACATATAGGCTATACCACTCTATGGTCAGTTTACATTATCATTTTTGAACTAATATATACTTACACATGCATTTATACATGCTTATATCTTCTACAATGTACTTGATCTTCTATTTACTTGAAATTTTTTACTAACACATTTAATCCATGGGATAATATGCTATGTGTATGTTGGTTGTTTATGCTTTGATTTATGCACTTTATTGAGTGCCTTGCTTTTATTGTCTTATTTATTTGAGAATTTAAATATGACCCATTGTTTATATCCCCCATGCCTTTATTTTCCTCTTTGACATTTGAATATGCCATTATTTATTGTAAGTTGTCATTTGAATATGTCATTTATTGCTTTGTGGACATGTGACTAAGTAATGTCCCTTTGATTGTACATCATTTAAACATGCCCCTTATTTGAGGAATCCTTGGACCATTATCTTTTGACTTGGTTTTGAGTGTTCTTGTGTGTGTGTTGATTGCTTTTTCAGCTTGTACTATTACTATCTAGACATTACCATAACTTTTATCATGTATATTAGGACTCAATGTGATCACATTCTATGAAATTCAATGATATATTTACATAGACTTGTCATTTTATGTGTTACATGGTTCATTCACAATTATATTATTGCTGCAATAAAAAATACATAGAGGTCTAATTAATGACAACCATTATTGTCTATGTTATAGGGGTTCCATAATATAAATTGACACACACATATTTTAGCAAACTATTAACAATCAAATTATAAAGATTCAATTCTATACAATAATCATAATGGATTATAGTATCCATAATTAGATTATTAAAAATAGAAAACATGAAGGAAACACTATGTTATACTTCTAGTCTATACACAAATATCTTGGCTCTTAATTTGGTAGAAATACACCACTCCTAAACCAAGTAATTACAATGCAATTCAAAGGTCCTATTATGTTCTATTTCTCCAACCCAACCCCCAAATTGAATGCCATTCCCATTATATGGATGCAGTAAATAATATTATCATCTTACCAAACATCCATTCACCTTATCCAATCGATTAATATTATCTCATTACCATTTCATTATCCATTACTAGAATTTTCATATTCAAAATAACTCAGGAAAAGGATAAAATATGATTGTGTAGTTACAAGCATTCTAATTGGATTTTTCATTGAGAAAATAAAAGCAAATGAATGATTTTTGGTCTTACTATAGAACTTGATGAGATTTTGAAGTTGCATTTGGTCTCCAAATATTGCATCTAGTTTTTTGCAAGCACACATAACAAAGAGATAAAATTTGATTGACAAAGTCCATTTTAGGATTTTATTCTCTGAGTAATGTTAAATGGTTTATTGGTCTTATACAAGACTAATTTTGAGTTATTCAAGAACTAATATTATTCAAATAAGTTCAATTCCCAATCGGTCTCCTCACTTACTAGATGTATTCATGTGAACCATTTATCTAATTCAAAGACCTGTTTGGCTTTACTCTACTAATTACCATAGTAAGAAACAACTCACCAAGGTCTGGACTTAGCTAGTGAAAGGGACCCATACATAATTGAAGATATCCATACAAATAATAATAGTTTAAAACATGAAAAATAAAACTGATTAATAATGCATGCTTCAAACTAATACTTCCTTGACCAAATTGAAAATGAATAAAACTGATTATAATGGCAATATGATATCATTAACTTCAATACTAAATCACTATATGAAGTCTGATTTCCATTTCAAGCTCAAATAACATGCTCACCAAGACTTTAATTGAAAAGAACTTTTGAATATAAAAGAGATATAACATTGAGTGAATAAATATATGCAATCATAGATGTAAGTTTAATTACCAAGTGACAAGAAACTAAGACCAAATTGGTAAGAAGGAACTAGATTTTTAGAGTAACTTTCCTCAAGACCAAATCGATATTCCAAGTTTTGATTCCCATTTTAGGATCTACCAACTTCTTAAGGTGGAGTTTTTGATCTTCAAATCATTAAGGTAATTCATCACTTCAAGGTGAATGTTGTGAAGGAGGGTTAAATCCACCATCATGAGCATGCCAAGTACAAGAACAAACTATCGTGAAAAACAAGAAACTTCCTCCAAGCACATAAACACACCAAAAACCAAAACAAATTAGAGGAAAGAATAGAAGGACAAATGCACACACTTTTTTTGGGTGATGCAAGATTTCTCAAGACCAAAAATGTTCCTTGATTAGACACTTGAGGTTTAAAAATGCGAGCTTCAGATCATATGGACATGATAAGTATAAAAACTACTCTTTTGTTCATGAGGTAAAGTGACGATGGAATCCCCTTCCAACATACCAAGAAAATGAGTTGAATGTATCTATTTTTCTTTCAGCATTTCTAGTTCCAACATGCTAGTTTCAAACCTTATCTCTTCTCATTTATGATCTTTCTCTTGCTTATTATGGGATTTGATCACCCAACATACTCTCTCTCTTTTATGGGATTAGACCTAGAATCATTAATCCTCCTTTTCCAAATCCATAACCATATCTTAATTAACTCACTTGTGGGATAAAATCCACTCTTATCCACCACCACCACCAGTATTATCTCTCATGCATCACACACTACCATGTGGGCTCAAACCCACCATAGAGTAACCATATACTACTAAATCCCATTTGGATTTTTTCACACTTTGTCTAACTAGTTGTTGGATCACTCACACCATCACATACCACCATTTTAGCTATTCTCTCATAGTTTTAATCTTACCTATCACTCTTAATATTAGCAAAAATTAATAAACATACAATTGGGAATTCAAATATTGCCTAATATCATCTAATATCACCTCAAGGGAACTCCTTACCTTTTAATATTTCACTTTATACATTGATATATCAATTAATCTCTTGATCTTAGCTACAAATTCAACTTCCTCTTTACATGCTTGGGTTTCCATACACATTAGAAACTCCTCCTTCCAATTGGTGAACTAAAGAGACTCATTCTCCATACCTATAACATCACATAATTGATATAATTTCAAACTCATATACTACCATTCATTTATATTCACACTATAAACATGACTTGCATCAATATTGGGCTTTTCAAAGCCTTCTTTATCATGATTCATCTATTCTAGGGATAACTTTCATTCCACACATGGCTAAAAATGAAAATTCATCTATATATCTCCTTGAGATAAACATTTTCCCCATGTTATATCACCCTCTCTTGTATCCAAATAAGCTTAAATACATTCTTATATAGTTTTAATACCATCACCAACTAACTAATCGATAATTATTTCCATATCCATCTCTTGGACACCTTCAATCCACATCTCATAAAAATGAACATGCTATATTGATCCACACTTAATCCTCTTATTATCCAACATATCTATATATATACCTATAAAATGTAAAAACACATTAGGGGAAACAAAATATTCCTCTAACAACTCATTCACCACTCCACCATGCCCTAAGGACATCTTGTTCAACTCCTCTTCACCATTAGCATGTTGCTCATTATTTTATCTCTCACCATGGGCTCTTAAAACCTCCATATAAGCTACCTCCAAGGCTATCATATCCTCATTTATAATTTTGATTTCATATCCTTTCACATGTTTGAACCTTCACTATCATCTCCTTGTGTGCACTACCTTGCACAACATCCACATCCAAAGCATTTTTTGAGAAATATGTGACTCTTGTTGGATGCTCTTTTCCTCTACTTGAAACTCCTATCAGTATAATCTTCCTTCACCTATAGCTCTACATGGATGAAATATTCATTAATAAAAACATATGTAATGCCTTAGTTGTCCTTAGGCCTACTACCATCCAAATAAAAATTTACAATATTGTTGTCATTATAAACCAAGGACCAATCAACACTTTCCCACTCATGGGACTTCACAACTGGTTGCCCATCATCACTCAATAGGTATATAACTTCTAGCAAACAATATATCACCTATACATCATCCTTCATAAGTATTCCTCCATCTATGGGATGCTCATATCTCATTTCCACATTTTTATTATGAAAATAATAATTAGGCTTTACATATATAAGTCTTTCTTTGTTTCCTTTCAAGATAACTTGATTATTGGTGTACCTATAAATCTCCTTGCTACTTCTCAAAGTAATATTTTTTTGTTCACATGATAGATCCCCATTAATATTTCACCTATTGGTAACATTCTTATGACATCCACCTCAAGCTTATTTACATGAAGCTTATTCAACCATATAGCTATAATTTGGGGTGCACAAATCAACCCAACATCTCAGAGACCATATGTTCCTATTCACAAACCTTTTGCTTACCTTTCTTTTGTCTCCTCACTTGAATATATTTACAATACACTGCTAAAACTTCATTCAACCACTTACATGTAGCTTTTAACCTCAATGGTTCAATAACATTAATATTATCAAAATACATCTATAGATCAACTATCCAAATTATGAGTTGTTTTGAAGTTTCTTATCCATAAAAAGAATCTTTCAAAGATTTACCTCTTTTCTCCACCACAACCTTAGTTGTTCTCTTTCATCTATTGGCCTCTTTTCCTCTTATTTTTTAGACTCCATACAAATAATCTATCCACACTTGTAGGGAAAATAACCCTATCATCAACTCTTTCTCATCAACATCACATATTGATTCACCTTCATCATCTTGTGTAGTATTTCCCATCATGTCTAACTTTCTCAGAATAATTTCAGCATCTCTATTAACTCACTCATCTCTCACCATGAATCAACAAAATCATATTTCATAACATAAAATAGAATCCAAAAAGAGTGTCTCATAAAATACCTAAATATTCTAGGACTTCACACACCTGTAACCACCTTTGAAAGCTTATCAATAACATGTAACAACTAGTAAATCTCTCTCTCATAGCCTAACATATATAATGAGGAGTTTTCACAACTGTAAGGACACTTCCATGATATAATACCACATGGTAAAATCATGAATACATGGAGATAAAATTAAGGACAACCATTATATTGTGTTATAAGGGTTCCATAACATAAACTGACACATAGACATTTTGTCAAAAAATTAACATTCCAATTATAAATATTGAATTATATGCATTAATCACAATAGATTATAGTATCCAAAATTGGATTATTAAATGGAGGAAACACTATGTTACACTTCTAGTCTATACATAGAGACCTCTGCCCTTAATTTGGTAGTAATAAACCACTCCTAGACCAATCAATTATAAGACAATTCAAATCTTATCTTATTTATGTAGCCCAACCCCTAAATTAAATGTCATTCCCATTATATGGACGGAGTATACTATCTTCTCATCTTCCCCAACATCCATTCACCCTCTCCAATCATTCATATTTTCTATTCATCATTTCATTATCCATTTATAGTGTTTTCATGTTTATAATATCTTGGGAAAAGGAATTTTTTTGACTGTGCATCTACAAGCATTCTAAATGGATTTTTCACTAAGAAAATAAATGTAAATGAACACTTTTTGGTATTATTGTAGAGCCTAGCAGGATTTTCTATGTCTCATTTGGTTTCCAAAGACTAAATCAAGTTTCTTAAAAGCATACATAGCAAAGAGATAGATCTTGACTCAAATAAAGTTCATTTAGGCTCCTGTTATTTGAGCAATGTTGAATGGTTTATTAGTCTTGTATAAGACTAATTTTGACTCAAGTTTCAAGACTATTCAAATAAGTTCAAGGCCCAATCAAGCTCTTCACTTACTAGATGGAATCATGTGAAATTTTTGTCTTATTCAAATGCCTGTTCATCTTTACTCTATCGATTACCATAGTAAGAAACAACTTACCAAACCGTTGACATATCTAGTGAAAAGAACCCACACATCATAAAAGATTTTCATATAAATAGAAATAGTTCAAAATAGGAAAAATAAATTGGATTAATAATGCATGATTCAAACCAATACTTGCCTCAAAAAAATTGGAAATAAATAAAAATAATTATAAATGAAATGTGATAGCATTATAAGTTAATAAAAAATAACTATATGAATCCATATTTCCATTATAACCTCCAAGAAAGTGCTCACCAAGACCTGATTAGAAAAGAACTTATGAATAACAAATAGATATAACATTGAGTGAATCAATAGACGTAATTAGAGATGAAATTATGATTACCAAGTGACAATAAACAAATACCAAATTGGTAATAAGGAACTAAATTTTAAAATCAAATCTCCTTAAGGCCAAATTGATATTCAAAGTCATGATTCCCATTTTAGGATTTACCAACTTCAAAAGGTAGAGTTTTTGATCTTCAAAGCATTAAGGTAATTCATCACTTCAATATGAATTTTATAAACAAAGGTTGAAGCCACCATAATGAGCATTCCAATTAAGGATCAAATTGACATGAAAACTAAGAAACTTTATCCAAGCACATAAACACAAAAAAAACCAAAACAAATCAAAGCAAAGAATGGAAGGATAAATGCACCGTCTTTTGTTTTGGTGATGCAAGATTACTCAAGAATTTGGATGCTCTTACATCAATTATCCTATTAATGTAAGGTAAGTAACAATTTATATCTTACCTTACCTCAAAGGGGGGGTGGGTAATTTGACTGGGGGCATGTCATATAGACATGGCTTCTACACATTCACAATTTTAGACTCATTTGGGACATGAAATATAGGCATGGATTCCACATGTTCATAGTCTCAGTTTTAATGGGGGCATGTTTTAGAAAAATGTCCTTCACATTATAACTTATATCAATTTTTAGTTTCATATTATAGTGGGGAGATTATTTAGAAGCATGCTCTCCACACTTACAGAGTTTTAAATTAGAAAATTGCATAATTATATGATTCAAATACACATTTATGTTAGAATTATATACTTTAGTACCATTGTTATAAAAAGTTTCATCATGATACATATCTATGGTGAATATTATATGTAATGTGTGCCTAATATTTCAAAATCAAATCAATTTTAGATTTCAAACACTTTTAGGGATTATCACCACCCACCAGGTTGACTTTTATAGACTATATTAAGCCAATCTACTATAGTATTTTTTCACTTTTTGGTATGGTTGAGGTGATTAATTTTTTCAATATTTCCAAGTTTGTGTAATGAAACATTACACCAAAATTCAATAATGTTAGTGAATCCACCCACTAGGATCTTAATGCCTCACCATGCTTTTAATAATCTCATCCTCAATATGGGTGTGCACCCCCATGCACATATTAGAGCTCAGGGCAAACGCTACCATACCAATGTTACCACTTGAGACTTGAGACTCGAACATGGGTGGATGCTCTGATACCACATGTAATGAATCATTACAATAAATGCTTAGACTGTTAGTGAATCTACCCACTAGTATCTTAATAGTTTTTATGTTAAACTTCATTTTATCATCTAGCCTCACTGGTTTGATAGTGTGAGTTGGCTTGGTTCAGTCATACTCATTAGGTTAGAAGTATGATTAGATTGCATGATTGAGCTACTCTCAATTATTGTGGCAATCCACCTTTTATCCAAGGTTGGGGACATATGCCCTTATATATCCATATATATATCTTTTTATATATATGAACTTCTAAATTTATATTTTCCCTAATCTTAGTTTTAATGATTCATAATGATACATCTTTCAAATGAAATTTACAAAAGGCAAGATAGTTGCATCAATACACATGTGTACTCCTAAACCTTTCTCTTTTGAATTCAAATCATTTTAATACTTTTAATTTTATATTATATGAAATGATTATATACTATAACATTCTCTTAGTTATAGGTCAACCACCAATAAAATAGTCAAATTAGACTCAAGCAAAGGGAAGCTGTGTTATACACACCCAAATATGCATTACTTTATTTTAAACTAGAAATTTCATTACTAAATTAAGGGGGGATTTATATGGTATTTATGAATTATATATCACCTCATTATTTTACACTTAGAAAACTTAGACCTTGGTTATTCTTCTCAGTTATAAACCTTTCTCACTTTTTCAAGTCTCACATCTATTCTCCCTTATACCCTTTAACCTATCTATCAGTCTGACCAATCTTATGTTGATGACCTAGGCCATATATCTTTCCTATAATGCTTAAAACCTATTTATCTTATTCCTCTACAAGTTATAAAAATGTACCTATTTTCATTCTCCATAGATGCTTGCATCTTGGATAAACACCTACATTGGTGTAGTTATCTTTCTTTGACACAATTTTCTAGTGCCCTAAATTCATATAATTTATAAATGAAATGTATCCTAATGGTTAACATAGGTGTTATTATGCAATATATTCTCCAAATGTATTGGTATAAATATAAGAAAATCCTGATTCATTCCTCACCTAACACAAACCTAGATTCATACCAAATAAAATTAAAAGATCATTTAATTGAGTAAATCTTCCCTATTTTATCCTATTTTCATGAGTTATAAGGACAACACATCTGTAGATCTGAAGTATTAAAGGAGTATCCCAAGATATATATTTTATAAGTTATAAATTAGGTCACTATTGTACTTGATTATCACACATTACATGATTCACACACTAACCAACACATAGCGAAGAACTAAAAAAGTCTAAGGCCCTATTTGGATTATTGGCTATGTAGGTAGAGCTCATTTATAGAGTGGTCTTTGGGGCATCTCAACACTTTATTCCCACTAACTGATTTTTCTCAAAACCATTACAAAGAAGAAGATTAGGGTTTTATCATTTGACAAGGAGTCATAGTCCATGACCTAGATCTGTATTAACATCAGAACCAACTAATTAACTTGTTTTAATTATCACTACAATATATATCATACTTTTACTTTCCATTTTTAGCATATCTCAACATAATAATTTTAGTATATGTTATATATGAGTTTTATAATTAATTAGCCTACTATAGATATATTTATCACCATTTTTCTTATTCATTTATATATTCATAACCCTGTCTATCCATAGTAATATCTAAATCAAATTTAGGGTTAAACATAGATGTATTATGTTGTAGATTTTTATTTGGAAATAAAACCTTGTTGGGTATACCATTGCTAGATGAATATGCAAACACATGATTTACATTAGCATATTTTGGATTTTGCATGTATGTAGTCTAATTTTGTAACTCATTTATTAAATAGATCATTGTGGTGATTTGATCCTTTAAGGCTTCACAAGAATAAACCATGGGTGCTTGGGATTGAACATGCATACACATACCATATACCTTACCCCTTGAAGGAGTGATAACATGGAACTAGTTAGAAGGATGGTGGCTATCACCCTCTTTAGGGTTATGAGGAATAGTCTCCATATTATTGTAAAAATATTGGTAAAGTGAAGTTTGAGTTTTTTTTATTAGGATCATTCTCTCGTTTTGTGGTTTTGATACTTTTGATAATGTAAACAAGACAAAAAGCAATGACCAGCATGGAATATTAGAAAATAAAAATTCTAAACACATATCCATATTGAGCATTATTTTTAGGATAAATAAAGTCTAATTTGTAAAGTTTTAATACTATAAAAATAGAAATTAGAATGCAAGAAAACAAGAAATCAAGAAACCCTAGGTCAATTGGGGGTTGGAGACCAAAGGTCAGGGTGAACACAATGTGACAAATGAAGAGAAATTAATATAAAGTGATTGAATGATAACTTTTTCAATATAAAATAGTTTCTTAGAAAAAAAGGGAGTAAGGAAAACTCAAAAAAATAGAGAAACAAAAGTATAGTTTATGGCCTATAGATCTATATTTACTAAATGTTGTAAAATGTTAAATTAGCAAAATACATATAATATTTTGGAAAAAAAATTGTTTTTATTTATATCAATAGGATTATGAATCAATTACGAGGAATTTGAAAATTGAGCTATTATGAATCATAAATATTCCAAATAATATGTATTGTTTCACAAGAAAATCCCAAAATATTTCCAATAAAGAATCAATAATATATATATATATATATATATATATATATATATATATATATATAAGAGGTTTTTAAATAAAATTTCAATTTTAAGGAAACCATAAAGTAATTATAAAATAGGTACACCATTGACCTTGTATGCCAACATTTACTAAAAAATACTAAATTATAAAAATATTTAAAATCTATGCCAAATTTGGGTGAACAAAAATAGGTTTCTGAGTATACCTATCCATATATAGAATATCATTGAGTAATTTAAAAATGGGTCTATTTAGAGGCTAAAATTCACCAATGAAGGAAGAAAAAAATTGCAAGTGTATGAACACAACTATTGGCAATCGGAGGAGGGTAAAACTCTAAGGTAACATTTTAGATCTAAAAATAAATCATAGTAAAATATAACCCTAAGAGGTCAAAAAACTATACCATGCTAGGTTTTTAAGAAGGAATACTCATAGGTTAGGTTCAACAAATGTTTAATCCTAAATTTATATATGTGGTATATTTAGGGTTAATAATATATAAATTATTAATCATAAGGTTTATAAACATATCTATAATAGGCCAATTAATTTAGAAACTTATATAAACAATATTTTGAATTTATAATATAGATATCTACAATAAATATAAAATATAACTATTGATTGATATTGAAATTAATTGAAAGCAAGAATTTTTAGCTGGTTTACTCTTATGTATGTAGATCTATGTTGAATGATGGAAGTGGACTAGCTCAATATCTTATAATAGTCATAAAATTTTGTAATTTTTCACTTTGTGGCCTCAAACACTTTATCAGATCTTGATAGTTGCATTGACATTGGTGTCTGAGTTAGATGTAGGTGTCTAGTATCAAATAGTGACTAGATTTGAATGTAACCAATTAAAATCTTCTTATTTTTATATCACCTTTATTTTGGTGTATAAAATCATGTGCTATATAGACATTTGCTTTTTATTTAATGATAAAACCCTAGATTATTCAACCTTGGAGTGACTGTGTTAAAAATGGGTTAATGGGAACATGGTGTAAAGTTTCTCCAAGGACCCCTCTATTAATTGAAACCACCTACATAGAAAATACTTTGAGGAGGGCCTTAGACTTATGTATTTCTCCCGTACATGTTAGATTTTGTGTGCATAAGGATGTAATGTGTGAAAAGTATGTACATATAATGACCTAGTATGTAACTTGGAAAATATGGCTCATGGGATGCTCCTTTAGTAATTAAAACCTATGGGATACTACTTCTATTATTGATATGGAAAAAGGAATGAATAGGGTAGGTTTTCTCACTTGAATGCTTTATTGAGTGATTTTTTGGTAACTTTCCTTATGAGTTCCTAATATCTACTCGATGAAGAATGAATGTGGGTTGATTTTATATATATACCAATCCATTTTGAAAATAAAAGCCACTAAATAAATTGACCAACCATAAAGATACATTTCACTTGAATATTGGATGAATTTTGGGCACTGGACACTTATTTAAAAAGGAACACTTTCATCAATGTGGGCATCTAGTTGGGACACAAGTGTTCAAGAAGCTATAAAATAGGTATAGCTTAGAAACTAGTAGAGAAGGACAATAAATAGGTTTAACATATTTTACATAATATACAATGTTGGGTCATTATAATAAAATTGGTTGGGATAAGAGATAAGTAATTTGGCACAAATATATAGTGAATGTGAGCCTTTTGGCATCGAGAGGGACTTAGAACTAAAGCATAAAATCATGATAGTTATTTTAAAAATATATAATAATGAGGTGATATATAATTAAAATTTAGTATCTAAACTCATGTTCTTAATTGTATTCAATTATTATTCACACAATAGTTAACCCACATAAATAATATTAATGTGATTAGTAATTTTATTATCATGAAAAAACCACCATTTTAACTTCATGGTCCAATTCATGGGCCCTACCATACTATAAAGTAGATCCATATTTATAGATATTTTTGGAAATCCAAACTAATCTCCTTCACCAAATACATTCAAGATTATCTCATCCTATGCCCTTTGAATAATGGAATTATCTCCCTTACTATATCTTGGCACTTCTTTCCTCTATAACACACATATGAATAGATAAGCAATATTTCCACTACATATTTATCTTAACTATTATAATAAAATATTCCACCTCCTCCAATATACTCTCTTTCTATTTATCCATTCTATTGTATATAATTATTTCTTCCAAGAATACACCTCTTCCACTACTTATTACTTGTTTAGATTCAACACGTCCTTGGGTATCAAAATGATTACACATAATCTCCATCAATATCTATAAGGTATACTTCATTTCATCCTATTCTACAACCATCAATGAATAATCAAATATATATGCCATCGTTATTGTGAAATCATCCTCCTTTTCCAATTATACCTTTAAGATGAACTCAAAGATTTATTCTATTTCCATTTGAAACATTACCCCTTAAAAGATCTCTTCAGCCTATGAATCATCTATTTATACCACATTTTATTATGTTAATAAAACCATAATATTCTCATTAATTTATTTACCAGTCTTTATATGGCTTGTTCCCACATCTTGAACACCTTGTAACCCTCCTCTTTATTATTTTATTATCACATCAACTACATCTATCTCACTCATTACATATATTCCACATAGGCGGCATTGTTAATCTTCACTCTTTTCACCTATATCCTCCTTTATGAGGATTCATTCTTCTCCTTAATTGCATTAATTTTCCCACTATTTGAAATAAAATCAATAGTAAAAGAATAAAAAAATTCCTCAATCACATACATATATTATTTTAAGTAAGATATAGTATTCTAATACTCCTTTTACAAACATGGGACCTTCACAAAACACCATATCAGCCACCACATCTGATATCTCCCAAAACCTTCTCATCTTCCTCTAATGGAATATATTCTTCATAGCCACTCAATATTTCCTCCAAATCTACATCATGTGAATTCCATCTCACTTCCTTCACCTTCACCTCCATGAATTTCAAAATAAATGTTTATACCACTCATTACTCCACTAAAACCACTTTAAATAAATCAAAGGTTCTTTCATTCCAAAAGAAATTGCTCCTATTCATCTTTGTATCACATGGTATTATCCATGCTTTCCTCCACATCTCTTTTTCCTACCTTACAATAGAAACTTCCTCTTCCATTCGTCTTAACATGGCTTTCAAAACCTCTAGATCATTCTTCAACTCCCCAAGATATATCATAGTTATTGTACAAATATAGGCATTAAAATTAACATTTAATGCTAAAATAATGAACTTGTGACCACTCATTATGAACACTTAACCTATGTTCAATTACATGATTTTAAACTACTTTTTTTTAATTCTATGAAAATTACCCTTGACCTTAAGTAATCATGATAATAATTACTTGTATTCATAATTCAAAACAACCTAATATCATCCATTAACTAATTTATACTTCCACTTTGGGTGTCTTTGCTCCTCATATGAAACCACACTTTTAGGACAATCCCATTAGCTTGTAGTGTTTAAATCTATTTATTTCATTATCCCACGAAAAAAAACAAGTTACTCAAATTCAAAATTAACCGAATAGGTCATCCTACACATTTCACCAAAATACCAAAGTGTCACTACATAAGCACATTTTACATTCATTTTTTTCCATTAGAAGCTTCTATTTTACAAATATGTAGAATTATATAATTGTACATTGAGAATAAATTTTTCATTTTTCTCAATTTTGAGTTCCTACAACCCAATAAGCCTAGAGCTATAATTTATTACACTTACAAGGCCACTAATCATTATTAAAGAACCTAATGACATAAATATTACACCACAATATAAACCATTATAACATGAGAGAACTATATTGAGTTCCATGCCTCTTTAGAATATTGATATATAAGAAACACTCAACACATGATGTGATTAATAAATACCTTCAATTTTTGTTTTCTCATGACCAAATCCCACTAAATATTAAGGATAACATTATTAATGAAGGGGTAACCAGTTATGCTTAGCTGTGGTATGGGTGATTTGATCACTCATGTGAAGGATAATCACTATTTAGATTTCACATGCCTTCTTCAAGATTTTTCAATTGGTATCCATTACTGGTCTTCTTTACACTATCATTTTCTTAGGTATTAGGATGTGCAAAGGTAGTGGGGGAGTGAATTGTTATCTATATTATGTGTGCCCTTATGAAGTGAACCCATAGATAACACCATGGGTGGATATCCATACTATATTGAGTTTATGTGTGACATGAATTGGAAGGAAAATGGAGAAATATGGAGGAATTTAAATGTGGGATGTTTCACAAGTTTCATTCAAAATATCAAGGGACATGAAAACCACATTTTTGTCACTTTTACCAACAATTGGAAGAATAGGGTTGTCATCTATAGAGGTAATAATTTTTATATCACCGAAGAACTCATTACCTCTATCACTAGTCTCAATAGAGATGCTTTTAAGTTATTCAAAAACAAATTTGACAAGGCTATAAAGGAGAAAAGGATTTTGGAGGGTTCCTTAGTTAATACCTTGAAATTTGTCAAAGATGGCATTGTGCATTCCTCTCTCCCTACTATTTTTGATTAGGTTACTTATATATTGGTTAGGTATGTGACTTTTGAGGGTAGACACAACACTATATTGCTTCATTATCTCATCCTTATAAACCATTTACATAAGGGCACAAGGGTTAGTCTCCCATACTATATCTTACAATCTATGGAAACTTCTATTCAATAATTTTAGACACACAAACATGCCCTACCAGGGATTATTTTTATTTTACATCAGTAATGAAACATAATCTATATTAATATTCTAGTTCAAAATATTCCTCCCCCTCCCCCATCTAAGAGTGTGCTTAGAAGTTGTGATAAAGCCAAGGGTCTGGCTCCTACCTTTCACATGGGTAAGGAAATTTCCATTACAGAGAGTCTCCTTGACATGGGATAGGTTGTTGTGAATTTTGGTCCTCCCAACACATTCTCAAGGAACCTATGCTCAAATCTCAAGTTATGTAACTTGAATAAAGGATCAATGAGCTTAGGAAGGAAGTCATGCAACTCAATAAGATTATTGATAAGGGAAATAAGAAGGTGGATAACTCCTCCCATTATGAGACTAAGATGGAAGATATTTTCAAAATAATGAAATCTTTAGATGACACTATGGATCATATTAGGAGTAGGTAGATTGATTATATGGTCATACATCAGGCTATTCTAGATTTACATGAGTTTTAAGTTAGGCAAGTTTACACCCTTAGCAACTTGTATTTGGGCTGGTGAAAGGGTGGAAATGAGAAGACTTATGATTTAATCACCATTTTCATTACAAACTCATCTTATAATACTACTCTCAATCAATTTAATAAAATGGAGGAACTCAAGAATAACTTCAATAAGTTCCTCAAGTGGAGCTTCCTTTTCTTACTTTCTAGTTTCTCTATTTTGTTGACTTGTTGCTACTTTGGTACTACTTTAATATTGTGAAGTTGTTATTTATATGTTTTTATGGTCTTATTGTCTATTAGGATGCTCCCTATTATTTATCTCTCTTGTATATTCTAGTTTTAGACCTTTTTTGTAGCTGGGGGTAAACCCCATTCATAAAAAAACCACTGCTGTAATCATGTATTATTTGGATTTTGAGCCTTTTTTGGTTTTAGGGTTCATTATTTTATCTAGATTTTGAGCCTTATTTTTAATTGGTATGGTCAATTTCAAAAACATTTACCAATAATAAAAAAACACATGAGATATTGAGGTCAAATAAAACTTTAGTTTGTAACCCTTTTTTCCCCTTTTCACTACATTATTTCCTCCTTGTCATTGAGCTATTATTTTATATAAATAATAAAGTACGTAACATCTCATTTGATGAATTTAATATATATGTATACACACAAAGGATATATAGGCATATGTTCACCCATCAAAACATTTATAGAGGTTAAAATCCCTAATGGATGTATGTGCACCCCAATAAACTAGAATAGTGCAACCTTGTCCAAAATAGTGCGACCTTGTCCCAAAGTATAATTGATCCCTATTACTAATTAACATTGACATAACATAGTCCAAAAATTTATTATATAGTATTTGTTTTATTCCTTTAGATCTAAGTTACAACTAAGTTATTTGTGTTTAATACTTTCCCATTTTAACACATTTCTAAAAATAGTAAGTTGAAAGTAGTCATGTGTGATAATTGTATATTTTATGTATTATTATTTACTCATATATTTTTATAAATTAAATTATATTTGTTACCTAATATACAATTATAATAAAACATATTTGTGAAGCCACTTTATTTGTTTAAAAAATTACAAGCCCATGTTTTCTGTAGGGTTTCCTTCTAATTTTTTTCCTAGGGTTTAAAATATTTTAATTAACTATTTATTATGTTGGAATGTTTGCTATTGTTATTTTTTATTTATCCTATTATTTTAATTTAATTATTTGTAAATTATATAATGGATAAAAAATAATATCTTCTTCCTCATAACCCTCAAGATGGTGATAACTACTTTCCTTATAACTAGGTCCATACTATCACTATCCCAAGAGGTGACCCTTCCTATAGTGCCAAATAAAAATAACCAACATGCCCTTCCTCAACCCCCTCCACCTCCCACATATCCTTTTTATGGTTTTTTTAGTTATATTTAATTAGAAGTACCTAGGGTTTGCGCTTGTGAATTCCTTCAAGATCAAATCATCACTATGAGCAAGCCAATAGATGAATTGCAAAATCAAAATCAATATTTCATTTCATAGATCACATCATGGTAAAATTCGAACACATATACAAATAATCCAAAATTTGGTATGGTTAATAATACATTTGTATCTTCATATAGACATTTTGTGCCTAATAAGACTTCATATCAAAAGTGGAAGCTACAAAAGAATATGTACACAACTTGTGATTCAAAAAATATTAAAAAATATAATAAACATTCAAGTTATTTTGTAAGAGAAATGATTAAAAAAAATTTGATCAAACTACATTCTATACATCCTCTAAGGAGATAAAAATACTATTGTGCATATCATAAAATGCATGGGTATCATAAATACAATTGTTTGTCTTAGAAGGATAAAATATAAAATCTAATTGATAGTGTTGACTATATAATATCTACATCAATCAAGCAACCCGCTTACATTAGGATTGCATCTTCTAATTCACAAGTGAAAAAATAAAATAAAAATAAAGTAAGGATACAAAAGGAAAATTTAGAGTAAGACAAAATTCAAATAGAAAAATTAGAGCAAGATAAGATTCAAATGGAAAAATTAGAGAAAGAAAATATTTAGAAGGAAAATATAGAGCAAGGAAAATTAAAAAAGGAAAAATATTATGTAGAGTAATTAAAAATTAAATGAACCACAATGGAAATTTTACATGAAGGGCAAAAACATATGTGTGAAGAATGAATTCAAGATAATTGATAAAACACCTTTGTGAAAAGGTTTCTCATAAAGGAATTTTTGATCCAAATGTTCCTACAAAGTCTAATGGTATAACTATGGTTTTTAAGGATTCAAGTATTATATATACTCCATGTATAAAGTAAAAATATAAGGTCCATCCTAAAAAAATTATGGTTACATATTCAAGTCAATAAGTCAAATCATTAATTACTTATCTTCCTATTACTCAAGCCATGATACATGATTCTTCCCTAGTCCATAATGAGATCCAAGATCTTAAAAATGATGCACATATTAAAAATAAAAAATAACTTATATAAGTTAACTCCAATCTATGGGGAAATGAAATTTTCATGTGTAGATACATAATATGTTCAAAATGGTATATGACAATTTCAAACACAACCTAATAAGTTAGTGTTCTTGTATGATTATAATTACATTGATGATTTTGACCATGATAATGTATAATATTGGTATGATCCTAATGATACAATACTTACATAGAGGAATCCCCTTCATAATATCCTTAGCCTATTCTAGCATCATTTTGTGTACACAACTTATTTGCGTATCATACTATTATTATAAAAATTATAAAAACCAGGACCTACACATGATATGTGTTTTTAATTTAATTTTTTTAATTTGTTCTTAAGTATATAAATTAATTATTTATATATATTTTTATATCATATATGCTTCAAAAATGTACTTAGGTGAGTCTTAAAACAAATATATTGTCACTTTTAGATGCAATCGTAGGTGGTGATACCATATAAGACACATAAAGCATTCATAGAAAAAATCACTCTAATAGAGATAATAACACACTATGATCTTATCCAATTCTATTTTACTTCTCTTATTAAACACAAGATATCATTTATCAAATCCAAAACATTCACATGCCTTATATAACTTTTGTGCATCATATAATGTTTATTCAGGGCATATTTTACTTAGGTTTTATCCCTCTATTGTTATCTATTTTGTTCCTACTAAAAGTAAATTAAATTACACAATTATTTTAATATTTTCTCACTTAATTTAACATTTATATCTTACTAGATACATAATTTTATAAATACACTAATGTTATAAATTACTTATGAAGATCAATTTCAATTATTCATGTGGGCTTATCATGTTTGCTTCCTTGCTTGATGATTTGTGTGTATTCATTGATATGTAAAGTGTAAAGTTGAATGAGTCCTTATTTTTGGATATAAGCCTTATTGTGCATTTACATGTATGTGAGTGTAATTTTAACACGTCTATTTTATGTGCCCCCTTAGCCTTCTTCCATGTTTTGTGTGCCCCCTTAGCCTTCTTTATGTATGCATCATATCCATGATTCTTATTTTTTATTATTTTCTTAGTTTATGATACCATGATATATATCATGAATCTTTCCAATTTTTTTATTCCATGATAAATATCATGCATCTTCTATGAGTAGTTATATATCAATTTAAATTACTTAATACTGATCATTTATTTTTTACATGCCTAATTGCTAACACATATCTAGACATGACATTATCCATGATTGGTTCTACATATATCATACATTACTATTTTTATTAGATTATCAATATGATGCCAATATTTCCAATGATATAATTATTACTCTAGATTTTAATCTTTTTTATAACATCATTTGCATAAATTTTTATTTTGAGCTAAGTTATTATGCAAATTCACAACTCACCTCAAAAGAGGAGGCATATATAATGGCTTGTATTAGAGACTAAGATGAAAAAAATACACTAAATATATTTAAAAAATAATACTTCCTTAGTTTTTCATAATACATACTCATGATTTTTATAAAAAAATTATTTAGACAAAATTGTGCCATTTGGATAACAACACATGTCATAGTTGTTTAGAACAATGCACTTTCATCCCATTAGTTTACCCTAAAAATATAGATTGGGGTTATCTAAGGTTAAATTGGATATAAATATCCTAAGGTACAAGGTGTATGCAATGGTAAATGCAACAAATATATAAATTAATCTAGCTTAGAGAAGATAAATCCTACTTACACTTCCAATTGTGGATACATTAGATATTTAGGGTCATGACCAATATGGATTTTCTAGACCTATACAAGGGATATCTTACTGCAATAAATTTACTAGGGAGGGTTTCAAAGCCTCAAATCAAGAAAAACTATGCAATAAACCTAACTAGGTCCTATGTTTTAATATTCACTAAACTAATAACAAGTAAAGTAAAATTTAATTTATTGATCACCAACGCTTTTGGCACAAAGTGAGGCTAGTAAACATCAAAATTAAACATGAATATAAGACATATACTCACATAAATGTATATGAAATACTAATGTATGAGAGATAAGCATAAATTCATATCTATCTACTCTTACAAAGGAAGAACAAATTTAGGAATACTTACCTTTGAAGACAAACTCGTTGAGCCTCAGTATATCCTTTGGCCAAGGTGATTTACAATAGGTTGTTGTGGTATGTAAGGATGACAAGGATAAATAAACTCTAAGATACACAACCTATTAATACATCCAAAAGACTTATCCATAAGACAAGATACATATCTTTAAATAAAGTATGAAACCCTAAGTTATGCTCTTAAATTATAGTGGTGGATAAGCATATGCATAATATATATCTCTTATTGTTTTATTATCTAACAAATGAAGAAATGGATGTGTTTATATAGGTGGATCTAACCCTAGTCCTTTTTTAAAGTTTAGGCCAAAAAAGTTGACCCAATCAACCTTGTATCATTATTGACAAAAAATAATTAGGTTTTGGTCTAGGTCAGCCCCTTAAATAAGTTTTATCAATTAGAGTACAAGGTCGATGGGGATGACAGTTTAATGTAAACCATCAAAAAGGGTTTTAGGCTAGGGAAGGGATAATGAAGGCTGAAAATGACTAAAAGAGGGTGAAAATAGGAGGAAAATCTTAGGGGAATGGTTTTATGAGATGGATGTGTAGATAAAAATTGGTAGTAAGTGGACAATAATCTTGAAAAGAGCCAATGGTCTTCCCACCCCTTTCCTGATGTACCCCTTAAGGAATACACTTAGAGATATTGAGACTGAATGGGTTCCTACAAGATAGAAATCATCAATAATAGATAAAGTTTTAAAATATTATGCGCATACATAAGGGTGATATATTATCTCTATAGTAGGCAAATTAGATGCTTAACTCAAATATGACATGCTAAATTTATTAAACTAAGATAATATCAAAATAATAAGCATAACTATGCTAGATATGGGAATAACAAAGAAATAATGTCCTTATCTAGTTCTAATGATGACACAGTTTTAGATCTAGAATAAGTAGGAAATAGATTGGAAGAAGATTTTATAATAGCCACTAAATTCTAGATTGAGTGCCTCTAGATCCATAGGCACTAGGATTAACCTTGAGTTGTTATATAACATGCTAATTAGATTCTAAAATCAAATATGACATGATAAATTCATTAAACTAAGATAAGCTTAAAATAGTAAGCAAAACTATGCTAGATATGGAAATGACAAAGAAGTAATGTCTTTATTTGGTTCTAATGATGACACAATTCTAGATCTAGAATAAGTAGGAAGCAAACTAGAATAATATTCTATAATAGCCACCAAATTCTAGATTGAGTGCCTCTAGAGCCATGGACACTAGCATTAATCTTGGATGGTTACATTGACACTATTATTTAAACCTAATATAGGTGTCCTATATAGAATACCTATTGGAAAGGATGTGACTTATTGGATTCTTTTGGGTTTGTCTTATCCTTTTCTGTCGTGCATTTAAATTTGGGTCATGGAATGCCACTCCTCATGAAACTATAAAACCTTAGCTATTCATATTTATAGTGACTTTAGGAGAAAATGGGTTAGTGGGCACAAGGTGTCAACTTGACCCTAAATACACCTATGCCAATGAACATTGCCTACATAGACAATAATATAAAGTGGGCCTTAGATTGATGTATTTTTACCCTATGTGTTTCCTTGTGTTAATAATGTAATACGTGGAAATAAAGTATAATAGTAACCTATCTTGTAACTTAGAAAATAAAGAACTTAGGCTACTCCTTCAATATGTGTTGTTCCTATAATTGATATGAAAATAGGAGAAAATATGAAATATTTAATTTATTGAGTGTTTTATTAAATGATTTGATAATTTCCATATATAGATATCTTATATAATCCTTGTTTTCTTATAAAAAGTGACACATTGATTTTCTATTTGTGATAATTTAATGTCATAAGAGATGGCAATGACTAGTAATGCATGATGAAAGAAAATAGGTTATTTCAAAAAATAAATAAGATATTTTGAAAATTAAATTACACAACACCATATAGTACCCCCTTATATCTATCAGAGTGACCCCTCTTAAAGTTGTAAATACAATCACGCGCATATAGACGTTGGACATAATTGACAGTACATCTTCAATAATTTGTAAAAATGAAATAACTAGAGGGATGTTGGGCTGAACCAATAATACATATAAGAGAGTAAAATAGTTAGTTTTAAGGGAGATATAGTGGAATAAATATTATCACCAATGTGTATATCATGAAAAAATAAACACTTTTGAATAACATGACACTCAAATCTGATTTATTGATCAAAAGTTATATTTGTTTGAAAATTTGAGTCTACATGAAAAATTTGGGTGGAAATAATGGTGCAAAATATTTGAATCAACTTCCCCCCAAAAAATTGAGGCTCCTTGGAGCAAAATCCTAAAATATTTTCAAAAAAAATTCTCATAAAAAACTTAAGGCCTTTTAGAGTAAAAGTTCAACACTTTTGAGTTGGAAGCGACTAAGGGATTATTTTTCATATGAATAGGGGATAAGGGATTAGATGGGTGATCTTCCCCTATAATTTTTAATTGATGAGTGTATGAAATCATCCAAAAATTTCACCTCTTTTTCAAATGATTAGTTTCACATTTCACATCATTAAATTTGACATCCTCTAGATGCCATCAAAGTTTTTGAGTTCTCTTTCAAGTGCCAAAGATGCTAAGAGTTTATACAAAATAGCTTTACATCAAGGTTATTGCTACCCTTGTAGTTGTTAGAGTTTTAGGCTGAAATTTCAAATTGAAATGTTGATGTCAGGGTTGCTTACCCTTCGTTTACTCAAAGTTTTAAGTTGTGTGAGCACATGAAAATCATGCCATATATTAGGAACATTCCCACATCATATTTTTAGGGAGTAGAAGCACTCAAGGGTCATGTAGTTACTGGGAGTTCCAAAATTTATGATAGTGATAGGACTTTCCAAAGTTAATAGAATAAAAATTTTAACTGGGGGATTAGTTAAGAGTTCTAGTAGTAGAACTATTGAATATAGATGCATTCTAGAAGATTGATGTTAAAATTTTGGGATACCAATGTATCTTTGAATTTTGATGCTAGGGTTCCAAATTACAGATGAAACCTAGAGTTATGACATTAGGATTTTTACCTAAAAAAGTAGTAAAGAGTTTTTCTATATAAAAATAGTTGAGAATCTTGATATCAATGTTTTAGACTATTGATGTATTGGAAACTTCTACCAAGTGCAAAAAAGGATGAAAAATCTATCTTCCATAGAAACATACGATCTAATATGGATATTAAAAATCCACCAAAGACCCACAAATGATCTCACAAAACCTAAAAAAATTTAGAAAATGATTTTCCTTTGGAGACCATCACTATATAGATTTGCATAAAATCATCGAAAAAACTTGAAACCCTCTAAAATGGGCAAAATTGACTATCATGAAACTAGGTAATGTTTACAATTAATCTTATGATTTTGGTACCTTTTGAATGTGATTAAACTATATATTTTGTGATGTGAGACTATATCCATATGTTTTGCATGGATTTTCATGAAATCCCATCAAAGCTATGAAAACTAAAAAACTAAAAAAATCCTATAAGATGCATGCAAGAAATATCTCACCAAGAATTTTTAGAAATGAAAAAAACACTCTCAGATCAAAGTTATGATACCATGTCAGATTACTCTAAGATATTTGAATGTCATAGATTACATGAAAATCCTAGAATGAGGTGAGAGAAAGACTGCTACAACAAAAGTTGCATCAAATGCATGAAGATTTTCATTAGTTGATTAGCCAAAAACTATAGAGGAGGTACATTATATAGTGAGAGATTATGTCAACAAAAATATAACCACTCAACTCACAATAAGAAAAAATATTAATTGTATTCCCCTAATGGTGTTAACAACCCTAAGTAAGCTAACTAACAACCATGTAGGTAAAATCAAAAGTGATATAAATACTACACTAACATATATTTCACCTATATATGTACCTTTCCTTTTATTTTTTGGATAATGAGATTATGGGAAAAATTTTAATGCTTTTTTTTATAAAACTTTTCTTGGGTGAACAAGTTTGTTTCATTTTAAGGTTATGATATTTCACTCCATACAATTTTTTCATGTATGTTTTGTTGTTAAATTGATCATGGTGTAATATGAAATAGTACCTATTTTCACCAAATATTTAACCCTAGAGTTGGTTTTTCAATCCTACTATAATACTTTTTCAACATTTGATTACCTCTAGGCCTGTGGGTTGCATATAGTAGATGTAAACCTCTAGGTTTAAGGGTTTGCTCCATAGATTGATCCTTGAATGCTTATCACCTAAACTAAATATTATTTTGGATGAAAAATGATAAAATTGATATGAAAATAACCTAATATAATGAGGTGATACACTATAAATATCTCCACTATACCACCATATAATTGCACTAAGAGACATGACTCACAACACTAGCCTTATAATCCTAAATTGCTCTAACACTAGTATTTCAAACATGGAGGTGATAAGCATTGAAATAGTCAAGGTAAGTGAACTAAAGGTCAGATTATAGACATAAAGGTTACGTTTTCACTTGAATATAGTCAAACACACTAGTTACACTTCATTTGACATGTTATAATGAGAACTAATTGCACTAAACATGAAAGGATAAAGAGAAGGCAAGGATAAATTATTATCATTAGAGACTTCACTATACATCACTTCACATACTTAGATAAGAAATTCATGAACTTAAAAACTATATTTTAAGTCTTATTTCAAAGGCAAATTAAAATATCAAACCAATTTGGCTTTGTCATACCAGGTGTGGAATTGAATACCAAAATGGCTTGCATTTATAGAATGTGTGAGAGGGGAGAGGAAAAAAGAAATTAAAATGTCACAGTTCAACATGTCAAGGTATGAAAAAAAATTATATTATATAATACTAAAGTGAATAATATAGGTTTATAAGGTTTTCTTGGACAAGTGTCCATCCGAAGCATAAAAATTCTTCAAACTAGTGTTAAGACCCTTCAGATGCCTTCTTAAAACTACCTTTATGATTACGCATCTCTTTACGTCTCAAAACTGAATTAGGGAGAGTTAAAAAATATGAAATATCTTATGGATGTTGTAAACATGCTATGATAGTCATCATATGCATCCCTAACTACTAACCATCTTCTTGACACTTATAGTCATCATTTGTAATCATTCATTAGCCTTCTTGGCCTCATTATTCACATTTTTCATCCAAGTGGCCTTTATTTTGTCAACTAAATGCTTTTATGAGCACATTTTTAGAGTCTCTCTACCTTTCAATCCATGATTTAGACCTTAAAAAGGTCCAAAAACCAACTTCTCATCGTTTCACTAGGCAGTGACTTTGTGTTTTCAATGCCTATCTAATATTGCCTATTGTGAATGACTCAACATAAGTGTTTCCATGCCTATATATTGTGAGAAATGGACATAGGGAGTTATAAAAATTCCCAATTGGCCTCCTTATAACATTGTCATTCTTTAAATCTCCTTTGCACCTATAAAGTAATACAAAAACCCTATTTTGTACCATTTTATATAAGTAAGGTATAAACCAATTATGTGGAAAGGATAATGGGAGATTATTAAACACATTTCAAAAAATTTCTAGGAAAAACTACCCATTTAAATTCATCTCAAGTGATATTTCCTTCATTGAGTCTTAGACAAGGGTTTAGGTGGGTTTTAACATGTTTTGATTCTTAGTGATAGTTCAAAAAACTCAGACATTCAAACATGAAAAAAATTCACTAATAAAAATTTAGGGACCTCCTTCAATAATTCCTATCTCCTTGGGTCCCATGCAATCATTGCATACATGTGTGATGTTTGAAGTTGGCCTATTGAGTTCTTGAGTGCATTTTAGACACCCCTATTATGGTTTTAGGCTAATTTAACCATTTTGTATTAGTACTTCATAGATAAATGAATTAAATCAACCCTATACCTTCCCATAAAGTTTATAAATTGGTTGGGAAGGTTCATTTATTCTTATAAATGAAATTGATCCTCATTAGGGCTTAGGCCTAGTCTAGGCCTATTAGGCCTGACTATGCTTTAGTTTCCCATAACCACCTCTGAGTGATTTCTCAAAAATAAGAGGTTTTATAATCCTTTTTTCATGTTAAAAAAAACATACCACACCATTATACAACATCTCAAGACTCCTCATGTCATCCTCTTGTCATCTTCATGCCAAACCTAAAATCATCTCACTTCCTGGAGTACCCTTTGTCTGAGACAAAATAGAGGACATCTCACATATTTTATCTACCAAATTAAAGTTATGGAGGATGGTAATATATCCTAGAGGTGATATGTACAATTTTTCATATCTATATCACTTATCTAGAGTCTTCAATATAACCAACTCCTAAAATTGGCTACTCAGCTTAGTGACTATCTACAAGGTTAGGGACTAATTGTGCCTAAAGTTAGAAACCATAGTATTTTATCTATTTAATTAATTTTAAATCTCCATGAATTTTATTCCATCACTATGGAAATATTATCTGCATGTTCACCACCTTGCATCTCTATCAACCATCTCAATTCACATCTTTCCTTTTCTAGAACTAGTCTGTCTACTGTAGGAGACTGTAGGTGACCATTTGGTTGGAGATTGGAAGATTAATATAGGTGGAGGTATATGATTGATCTTATGGTTACATGCCTAGGCCTTTGTTGAAGTCATCAAGGTCATTATAGACATTAAAGTGTTCATCTCTACCCATAGGTCATGCTAACATCTAAACTACCTACTCTTATTGTACTATCAGTCTATAGCCAAACTATAGGTGACATTTTAAGAGTAAAGGGAACCCATATAGGTGCTTACCTATGTCTAATCACTATTCTTCAACTCATTAGATTCTTATTGAGGTCATAAATTATCTTTCTCATTCAAATGGAGTCACTTTATCATTGAATCATGTAACTAATGTATCATGTTGCATTATAAGACCATTTAGAATTCAACAATACTGTAGTTTATTGAGTATCTTTAGTGAGGGATTATCTAAAATTGAAGGCTATCGATACCATACTCTGATGACCAAATAATCACTCTGTTATGTCAAATAATTGCCCCTATTATTGTAATACATGATTGAAAAACTCTGGCCTATCTAGACCTTAAGAAAATCTACTATGAAAGGATTAAATGTAAGGCAAAATACTCACTTAAAGATACTAAGGTAAAGTGTCTCAAAAGCAAATTTCTTAGCTTATGAACATGGTTTCATGTGTATTTTCCATCTTGTGTCTTCACAATTATCACAATGTTACTATCCATGTTCTTAGACCTTAATGAGGTCTTGGAAAAGTCCAAAAAACTAATATTCAACACTATTTTACCTCTATGGATTGAACTTAGAATATTATTGGAGCCACCTATAGGTGATACTATATGATATAAGATAATGTGCATTGAATTAGGCTCCAAAACCAACTATTTAAAAGGCTCAATCTCACTGTCTTTAATTTGGAAACCTCCTCAAAATATTTAAACCTTCATGTATCATCATCATAACTAGTCAAGGCTTGGTTTCACCTAACTGTAGGTGACTACTATAGACAAAACATTGTGCCTTGTTTCTAGACTTTGTACTTCATCAAGTTCTAGTCTTTGAGAATAAAACTCCAAAAGAAAATTATGATTATTGTGCTTAGATAGTTTTAACACAAAATTTTACCTTACATTACCATTGTTATTAAGATCAAAATAGGGGTATAGGCCTTTGCAAATAATGAAACCCCTTTGTAGACTAGCAATGGAGCCCTCAAATAGCAAAGTGAGATAGTCCTGCTCATTCTTTAACTTCAAAACATGCCAAAATGATTGAGAACCATGTGAGAAGAATTGTCACACTCTATAAGAACACACATAACTTTAATCTCTCTAACCAATCCAAAAATGGAAGGAAACTAAAGGGTATGGGAATGAGCAGGGAAGAAAGAGTCACTAACACTCTAAGTAATGGTGCATAGAGCATAAACAACCAATAATCTAACTATTGACATGGATATGAAGTAGAAAGGAGTGTTATCATCCACCAAATTTACTTGATCCAACTCACCTCTTGTTTTCCATACTAGACTGAAACTAGTTGACCATTTTTTTATACAAAGGAGAGCAATAGAAGAAATAGGATGGTATTTTTCCATTTTGAGCTTTTCAGGGATTCCCAAGCATATATTTGAGTTGAGGGGAAATTAAGAGTCACTTTAAAATTACTCGTATTTTCCAAAGCCACTACACAAGCTATATAACAACTAAAAACCACATGAAATGGCTTGATCTTCTTATTTTTGTTGGAGCATCTACATTTGTAAATTAAAAACTAACATCTCTAACATGTTCTTGAAATATAATATGTTAGATTATCTATTGAAACATTTATCCTCCCATAGAAATTATACAAGCCTATTTAATGGCCATAAAAGTGACCCATATATGACATAAAACCAACTAAGTACTAAAAATGAAAATGATCAAGGTTAAAGACACATTAAATGACCTCACTAGGACTATAGAACATAAATCACACCCTATTAGACCCTTATATAAAGTTTGAATATATAGGAAGTTTACCTAATTTGACTTGTGGTTAAATTAGTCAACATTTTTGGTGATTTCCTAGGGGTGGAAAGCCAACTATGCCAAAGATCATTAGCCTAATCCTATCCATTAGGTTATGGAGTCACCTATGAATTTTATAAACACTAAATTACCTCTAAAATAACACCAAGTAATAGAAAACAATCATACAATACCACACACTAATAAAACACACACCTATCCTAGTATGTATAAGACCTCAAACATGTGAGGTAAAGAAAAAATCACCATACTACAACCATGGACAAAGATGGTACCTATTTCATCCTTTCTACTCCATAAAAGCAATATATCATGTGAATCATGATTATCAACAAATACTTGATTATGTTGATGGTCAAATGACTTACCATCCTTAGGTCTTATCATATTTTCAAGTCTACTACTTTGATATCTCAAGGATGTTTCATTTTTCCCTTCAAGGATCTTGTTTGAAATTACAACCTTCTTGACTTCTACCATGCCTGATTGGCACTTCTCAAACTATAGCTTGGAAGTCATCATAGTTGCTTCAACTTTGATTTATTCTTAGACATTATGTTCTTGATGTATGAGATCATCATGATTATCTTCTTTTTAATCTAAAATATTAGAGAGTGGTATAACCTTAGGTTGAAGTTGGGAATTTTCCTCAAACATACAAACTTTTACCTTGTCTTCATTAGACTCTTTTATGACTACAAATTATTTAGTAGTAGCTTGACATACACTATCATGATTAGTAATACATTATCCTTCATGATTGAAAAGACACTTAAGAACCTACTTGTTAGGTTCATTACCGACCTTATTTTTAGATTCACACTTCTTAGGAGGAGAAGTAGACTTACTCAACTACTCTAAATCTTAAGGCATAAAACCTTTTCCACAAGTCATCTTCTTCTTCATGATTGTCATCTTCAAGGACTCAACCATTAAGTGCAGGTAGAATGTCATTATATTTCTTATTATCCTACCCTATCATGCTTGGAAATCTATAATCATCATGAAAATTAATGAGGTAATTACCTTCAACAACTTGTGGAAAATAACTTTCAATGATTACCTTGGATTGTTCATATCCTCTCACATGGATGATATATGTGCCAAGATCATTTTTTAAAATTAAGTGTATGGATCATGTACATAAGTGTTATCACTATACTCATCTAGGAATAGATCAGATATACCCTTAATCTTAGAGGATGCTCCATCATTCAAAGCATATTCCTCTTGATCATTGATTATGTAATTGAGGTTAGATCTTGCTTCTATATAGGACTCAATATGAAACTTAAATAATGGTTGAGTTGTAATGGTTACCTTTGATCCATACCTTGTATTGAAGGCCAATAAGGACTAATTAGTTGAGATATAGCCTCCTATCTTGGCTATGAAATACCTTAAAAGGTAGATATCAAAGTGATTAGGCAAGTCAACCACTATTATGTCTTGAAGGATAGGGAAGCTAGGACAATCATACAATAAAACTCTCAACCATTTGACAAGTCCCTCTAACTTAGTGGGTTTCTCATCATGTTGAATCACCCATTTACTATATGGTTCATACTTTAGGCCTAACTTATCTACTACAAACTTGGGCATCACTGAATTACTAGCCCCACTATCCACTATGTAGTTGTGAACAAGTTTTTCCCCCATAATGAGAGTAAGGTAGAAGTGTGGAGGATTTTTAGACTTGGAAGAAGGTTACACAATGTGATTAAGAGAATTGGTGAGTACAACATTACCTTGAATTTATGGTTAAGGGCTAATGTGGATTTGGGATAATTGTTCTTGAAGGATCTCTTTTTGACTAGGCAAGTGAAGCATTTCCTAAAGAGACATAAATGCATTAGCACTCTTCAAAGAATCCAAAATTTTCAAATTAGGAGTACTTACCTTTTATTCTATTATTTAAGGAAAAGAAGTGTTTGGAGATGGAGACATTGTAACACTTTGATTCACCCTTCTGACATTCTAATTTGAGATAGGTGCAAAAGTTTTAGGGACTGCCATACTTGTAGTCACACCTTGCTTCCTTGTAGGAGGGATATTTGAACTTGCATAAACACCATGAACATATCCCAAGGCCTTCCTCTTTTCTCTAGTATTTTATGTAACCAAATAATTATAATTGAGGATGCAATTATCTTCTGCTAGAAAGTTTTCAAGGTTCACCTTTTAGGACTATCATTCTTCATTTTATTACATGAGAACTTCATCTTATACTAATAGTTGAGGATTAACTCCAACTTTTTAAACTAAATCTTTCTCCCCACCTTCATTTTCATCCATGAACTATCCTTACTATCATTCCTCTTCTTGAACCAAATTACTATGCACTAGTACCATGGATCTTATGTTGGAGGTGAAATTTGAATTGTATTCATTGGCATACCTATTGAAGTTAGGTTATCCTTAACCTCTACCTTGACCATATTGTTAAGGGGGGAACCTATTTACTTATTGAGGATAGAGAGAGGATTTTTTATTAAATCCATACTATAGATTGATGTGCCTAACCTAAGATTCTAAGGTCTATATCCTTTCATCTTTATCAACAGCATCTTATTCCTTCTTAGGGGTAGATATAGACTTGGTATTCATATTAGGAACTTTAGCAACAATTGGGGTATCAACAAACATGTTTGGAAATAGAGGAATATAAACTTTTCGAAGAAATTTTATATATTGTATTAGGTTATTGCCAGCTCTAATGGCAAGGTCATATGCTTTAGGTAAGGTGTAAACACCCATGGACTACAAAATGATGGATATATCATTAATAATATCCCTTAGATATGTAGGAAACACAAAGATTGAAAGTGGTCTCATGGGTAGAGGAAGCCTATGCTAAGTTCTTTGGAATATTTCATTAAATTCATGCATAGTCTCCTTGGGGGCTCTTTGAGTCACATTGAGATGGTGAATGAGTGATGTGTGATCACTTTTGTCTTCAAACATTGATATCATCAACTCTCCAAAATCATCCTAAGTTTTGATACACCCTCTAGACAATGTCCTATACTAGTCAAGTGTTTTCCATCTAAGGGATATGGAAAGGAATAGCAATATTGACCTTAGTAACATTATGAAATCTATTTTTTTTGAGATGTGCCTAATATGATCACTAGGGTTGACATGACCTTAAACATTAAATGTGGGAACACTTTTAGTAGCATTAGGGGGTATATCATCATATGCATTGAGGTATATTAGATTTTTAGTGTTAAAGGTTGTAAAGGCATGTTGCCTAGCCAAATTTTTCTCAAGTTATTATTCACTCTCTTGATCTTCTTGGATTTCAAAATATTATTTGTCTTCAAAGGTCAAGATATGTTAAGGGTGTTGAACTTCAATAGGAAGTTTAGGTTGAAGGAGTAGGTTTATAGGATTATCACCTCTAATAGAAGATGATCTAGCAATGACCATGAATTATGAACATAATAACTGATAAATATTTTTATATAACTAGATATTACCTTGAATGGAGTTTTCAAATGCTAAGTAGAACACCATATTCAGTTGTGATGTTGTCAAGACCATCATTCACCTTGATAATATTTATTTAGGATAATGGTCCCACCAAGCACTTTAGAACTTCTATCACTAAATATTGAACCCTAGAGTTGGTTTTTCAAGCCTAATCTAAGATCTAGGCAATGTTAGATTACCTTTAGGCTTGTGAGTTTCTTATAGTAAATTTAAACCTCTAGATTTGAGGGTTATCTCCCTAGATTGATCCTTGAATGCTTAGCACCTACACTAACTATTTGCTTAGATGAAAAGGGATATAAGTGACATGAAAATAAACTAATCTAGGGAGGTGATACACTAGAAATATCTCCACTAGACCACCATATAATTTCATTAAGAGACATGACTCACAACACTAGCCTTAGATTCCTAAATTGTTCTAATATTAGTATTTGAAACATGGAGGTGATATGCACATAAATACTCGAGGGAAGTGAACTAGTGGTTATATTTTAGAAACTAAGGCTAATTTTACACTTAAAAATAGTCAAACACACTAGGTACACTTCATGTGAACTATTAGAATGAGAAATACTTGCACCAAACATGAAAAGATAAAGAGAAGGAAAGGATAGATTCTTATCACTAGATACTTCACTATACATCTCTTCAAATAACTATAAAAGGAAGTCATGAACTCAAAAACTAGATTTTAAATCTTATTTTAAAGGTAAAGTACAATATCAAACTAGTAGGGTTTGGCCATACTAGGTGTGGAATTGAATACAAGAGCAATAATGGCTTGCATTTATAGAATGTGTGAGAGGGGAGAAGAGAATATAAGTTCAAAGGTCATAATGCCACATGTAAAGGAATGGAAAAAATATATATAATATAATATTTAAGTGAATAATAGAGGTTTGGAAGGTCTTTTTGGGCAAGTGTCCATCTGAAGCATTAAAACTCCTCAAACTGGCATAGAGACCCTTCAACTGCCTTCATGATTAGGCATCTCTTGAATACTCAAAACTATAATAGGGATATTTTACACATATACACTATCTTATGGGGGTTTTAAACATGTTATGATAGTCATTAAATGCATCCTTAAATACTAGCCATCTTATAAACACTTGTACTCACCATCTACAGTCATTCATTAGTACTCTTGGCCTCATTCTTCACATTTATCATCCAAGTAGCCTTTCTTTTCTCAAAAAAATACATGTAATAGGTGTTGGGACACATTTATAGAGTCTCTGTACCTTCTAATCCATGAGTTAGACCTTAAAAAAGGTCCAAAAATGAACTTCTCATCCTCTCACTAGGCAATCACTTTGTTTTTTCAATGTCTTTCCAAGACTTCCTATAATGAATGACCTATAAGAAGTGTTTACATATCTTTTTATTGTCATAAATTAATACATAGTTAAAAAAAGTCCCAATTGACCTCCCCAAATGATTCTCATTCTTCAAATCTCCTCTACACCTACAAAACAATCAAAAACCTACACAAAACCCTATTTTATACCCCATCCATATAAGTAGGGTAAAAACCAATTAGGTGGGAAGGAACATGTGAGAGAATTAAATAAGTTTCAAAAAATTTACAGGCCAAACTACACCTCCTAGATTCATCTCAATTGATATTTCCTTCATCAGGTCTTAGACAAGGGTTTAGGAGGGTTTAACCATGTTTTGGTTATTTGTGATAGTTCATAAAACTAAGACGTTAAAACCTAAAAAAAATTTAATTAAGAAAAATTTAGAGACATTATTCAATCATTCCTATCTCATTGGGGAACCATGAAATAATTCCATACAAGTGTGACTATTTGAAGTTGGCTTATAAAGTTTTTGAGTGCATTCTAGACACCCTTGTCTTGGTTTTAGGCCAATTTGACAATTTTGAGTTACTCCATAGATAAATGGATTAAATAAACCCAATACCTTCCCATAAAGTTTCTAAATTATGTGGGAAGTTTAATTTTTTCTTATAAATAAAATTAAGCCTCATTATGGCTTAGGCCTAGTTTATACCTAATAGGCCTAACTGTGCTCTAGTTTCCCATAACCACCTCTAAGTGATTTATCAAGAATGTGAGGTATTATACTTTATTAATGTTCAAAAAAATATAACACAACATTATACAACATCTCAATACTCCTCATGTCATCATCTTATCATCTTCATGCCAAACCCATAATCATCTCACTTCTTGGAGTGTTCTCTATCTGAGATAACATAGAGGACATTCACCCTATTTTTATACCAAAGTGAAGTTATGGATGGATTGAATATGTCCTGAATGTGCTCTATACAAGTTTTCATATCTTGATCACTTCTTAAGAGTCTTCAATATTACCAATTCCTAAAACTAGCTTCTCAGCTTAGTGACTATCTACAAGGTTAGGGTCTGACTATACTTTAAGTTAGAAACAATAGTATTTGATCTATTTCATTAATATGAGTGCCTCATGAAGTTTATTCCATCAGTATGGTGATATTATCCACATTTTCACCACCTTAAATCTCTATCAATCCTCTTAATCCACATCTTTCCTTTGCTAGAAATGCTCTATCTACTATAATAAACTATAGGTGACCATTTGGTTGGAGATCGGATGTTTCTTATAGGTGGATCAATATTATGGAGACTTGGGTTACATTAATAGGAATTTATTGAAGTAATTAAGGTCATTATACAATTTAAAGTGTTCATATCTTCCCATATATCATTCCAACATCCAAACTACCTACTCTTAATGTAGTGTCTATCTATAGTCAAACTGTAGGTGACATTTTGAGAGCAAAGGAAACCTCTGTAGGTGATTACCTATGTATAATAACCATTATCTAACTCATTATATCTATCTTGAGGTCATAGATAATTATATCACTTAAATGGAGTCAATTTATCATTAAATCCTACAACCAATGTATAATGTTGCATTATAAGACCATTTAGACTTCAACAGTATTATAGATTACTAAGTATTTTTAGTGATGGCTTATATGAAATATAAGGCTATCTAAACCATACTCTCATGAACAAGAAATAACTCTCTTATGTCAAATCACTATCCCTATGCTTATATTAAATGATTGAAACACTTGGACCTGTCTAAACCTCAAAATGCTCAACTATGGAAGAATCAAATGTAAGATAAAATCCTCATTTAGAGATACTAAGGTAAAGTGTCTCAAAAGTAAATTTATTAGCTTATGATTTTTTTTCATGTCTATTTTCCATATTTTTACTTCACCACTATCAAAATGGTAATCTCCATGTTCTTAGACGTCAATAAGGTGTTAGACAAGCTTAAACACCTATTATTCAACATTGTTCCACCTCTGTGGATTGTACTTAGACCATTGTTGGATCCACCTATAGGTATTACTATATGATATATGATATTGTGCATTTAATTGGGCTCCATAAACAACTATTTTAAAGGCGCAATATCAATTTATTTAATTTTGAAACCTCATCACATTATTGAAATCTTTGTATCATCATCACAACTAGTCAAGGCTTGGTTTCACCTAACTGTAGGTGATTGTTACATAAAAACTAATTGGGGAATTTTTATAGACTTTGTACTTCATCAAGTGATAACATTTTAGAATAAAAATCCAAGATAAGAGACTAAATATTATGCCTAAATAGGTTGAAAATAACATGTTACCTTACATTACCATTATTATGAAGATCAAAATAGGGAGATAAGCCTCTGTAAATAATGGAAACCATCAAATTGTAATGGATGTTGGAAAGTTATTGATGATGTCATGGATATTCGTTGGTGAGTGGATGAATTTAATTTATAGTCTAAGTGAAAATGATAAATGTGTGCAATGTTCTTGTCCTAGTATGCTTGAAGGATGTTTGGTTGATCTTCAATTTTGGCATGATTTGAGATGATTAAGGATGAGTCTAATTAAGTATGTGAAATATCTACCTAAAATGTTTTATATGATTCAAGTGATTATGTTCATAAGTGGAATTCATTTGGTTTTCCATGGTTTTCATCTAGACAGTTTGGGTCCAGTGGTAGAAAATTTGAGTAGGAAATTTGAAGACATCACCATTATCACATGTGAATGAGTCTAAGTCCCTAGTTGATTTGTGATACATTTTATATCATGAATCTAAGCACATTAAAATATATACAAGTGAAAGGTTGGGTTCTCAGGTATTTTGATAGTGTTTTCCCATACTTAGCCAAATTTACAATATGGCAAGAAGAGTCGAATAAGAATTTTAATGTAGTCATATCTCACATGTGTGGAAGTTTTAAGAGAAGGTGATATTATGGGTTATTTTAGTATTTTTCTTATTTATTATGAACTAAATCTTAGGTAATGAACCTAAATTTATCAAAATATATGCAAGGAAAAAGCTAGGCTCCTAAGCAGTTTGATAGTATTTTCCCATAGGCAAATTTACATGAGACAAGAAAGAGTCGAGTAAGAATTTTGATGGTAACATTTATCACATGTGTGGACATTTAAAGATAAGGTGATCATATGAGTTTTTTCAATTTTGTGCCTAGTTTATTTTTGTTAACTTTTAGGTCAAGTGTTATAGTGTGATAAAAAATATGTATGTTCAAAGTTGGACTCCCAAACAAGTTTTTTACATAGTTGGCTTTGTGAAAAAATAAATTTGAGTAAACATTTTTATGTAATTATATCTCACATGTGTGATTATTATAAGATAATTTTTTTATATGGTTTGATTCTCCTCTATGATGAAATCATATGGTCCAAATTTAAGAACATGCAAGTGAGCAAGGCAAAAGTTATGACTATGCAAAGTTGGCCTTCTAGGCATACTTAAATGGTCCCCACACTTAGTATATTTGTTAAAAAGATAAAGATCAATATCAAATGAAGATATAATGGCTCAAAATAAATAATATAATGAATATCTATAGTTCACATCAATTTGAATAGGTCAAAGTGTTCGTTGGTTAACAAAGGTCAAGATTGAACTCCTTATAAAAAGATCAATAGAGCGTGTTTATTCCAAGGACTCAGAAAGTAGTGAGATGAGGACAAGTGATCGATGGTTAATTATATAAGTGATAAAAAGGCATGATAAGGTGGAAAGTTTCATGATCATAGGGGTTATAAACAAGATTGAATAGTGAGCACCGCATGATAAGGACATGACTAATCCACAAATATCGATAGTGCATGATGAATCAACATTGCAAGATCACATGAGATGAGGTCAACTATTCAAGGTTTAAAATTTAGATAGTATAAACTATGTTAAAATTCATAATATATTTATGGTGAATTTTTTATCTAAATCTATTATGACATGAAATGAGGACATGGTGTTCAAGGTTTAACTATGATCATTTAAATTCAAATATTTGAATTTAACAAAAGATTGATTAGTGTCCAATTTTTGAGCCATAAATTTTGATCTATGTATGTTAGGGAAGTCCAAGAACAAACACACCTATTCTGATTCCTCTTGTTGGATCTTGCTCCTCAGAAAGAGCACAATATGATTACCAAATATAAGCAATTAAATATGCGGAAATAACCAGAAGCACAAGTAACTAGAATTCACCAATAGCACAGAATATGAGAGACAATACACTATCTTGTATTAACACTTTACAGAAAAGAATACAACAAAGAGCCACCACACTCTTTCACCTTATAGAGGTTTGCCACACCTCAAGTGTACAGTAATTCTTCTCACACACACTCTCCTACACAAAAAAAATGGTCCCAACAACCAACTCACAAACAGAATTGGTGTTCACCTCTCCAACTAGTCAATAATAACCCTGCCAATTCACCAAGCACTCTAAAGTACTTCAAGCTGATCTCCCATGAACCTGCAACCTGCAATTCAATAGACCATACTCACACATGTAGATCTCCTATGAGCTTGCAACAACTTGCAACTCAATGATCTTACACTTAGAAGGAACTTCCTTGCTTTCCTTATCTTATTCCTTAATTACAATACATGCTAATGGGTCTATAAATAGATCCCTAACTTCAACAATAACTTAGAATCTTAATTTAGACAATTATCCTCACAGCCAAAGACTCTAACTAGCCTTTACATGCAAACACTTCATTCACTTAACTAACTGTCCATGTAACGAGTAGTTCTGGAACACACAGGCGACCGACGCCGGTCCCTGCTAGTCTGGTTCTGCCGACGTCGGCCGACTCCCTACCGTCGCCGGTGGCCTTCTGCACTGGTCACGATCGACGTCAGTCCTGCTACCGATGCCGGTGCTCCTGGATCTCAAAAACCTTCTTGTTCCTTCAGTTTGCAAAGAGTTGAAGTTTTTAGCTCTACAACTCAACAATCTCCCACTTGGAGATAAACAGCTGCAACCTGTACATGTACCTGTACTTCATCTAGTTTGTTCCCTTAGCTTTGTATCCCTCCTCAAGATCACTCTTGAAGACCAACCACCACAAACCTGTAGTGTAAAACCTATCATCCAAATCACCTACCACATCCACATCTACAAACCATGTAGAAAATAACTTGAACCTGCATAGCATGTGCACCTGTTGCTAGTCCCTGTAAGAATCCACTGAACTATCCTCCAATGGTTCTCTCCCGGATTGGCTCCAACTTGTGACAACTCCCACTGCTTGGGAAAACTTAGGTTTAGTACATACCATGCACTCAACCTCATTATGTGAATCAGAACACCTGTTCATAGAACTGTCCAACCATCGGCGTGCTAACCGGTCTCACATAATCATCCTGAAACAAAGTCAACATGTGACCTACCATGTCTCTAGAACACACTCATGCCAAAGAATATTGTTGCTCCCAGATTCTCCATGACAAACACCTGAACTAGCTTTACCTTTAGTTCAGTAATACCTGTATATGTAACCCTGCAACAAGCACATCATACAGTAATAGGATAATGTAGCTAATATTATCCAACCTGGTAAAGAGAAACACAATGATCAAACCTCCATTGCCCTACAGCTAATACAAGACCATATACTCTGATCTTTTGTCTCACATATCCATTTTCGCTCTTCTTCATCCTAAACATCCATTCGTCTCTCAGTTCTTACTTCCAGCTAGCCACTCTACCCAAAACAACTATTTGGTTCTCCTCCAAGGAATCACATCCTCATCCATGCCAAGCTCCCACTGTTTCCTGGATCTACCTGTTCTGCTTCTTTAATAACTTCCTGGTCTTATGCCATAAGTGAGCAATAAGTAGTGTAAAGAAGGGAAATGACGAATTTAAGAACTTACTTACACCTGCAGTCCTCCATATGGGTACTTGAGACACATTGACAGCTTTCTGTCCACCCAAAATTTGTCTCAGTAACCGATGCCAGTCACGTCTCAGTCTGCAGACGACTGAAGTCGGTTCCCTACGAATGCCACCTTGCCGACGTCATTTTCCCCTGGCTGACACCGGTCGTTATTTGCCCTGAGTCACTGACGTCGGTCTGTACATAGCAGATGTTGGTCTCTGTTTGGACGCCGATGCCGGTTTTCCTGCCGACATCGGTCTCTATGTTTTTCTTGTGAGACTTGACTTTTTCCCGCGAGCTCTTTTTGGACCAAATCCTTGTCTAAATCACCCTTGCTCTGCTCAAAATTCTTCTGCATCTTGTACTGAACTCTGTCTGTCACCTTCTCTTCTTGTCACTAACATCAGATTCCTCAAGAAACGTTACCTTCTTCTGCATACAAAAACCATGATCCATACCTTCCAAATCTGAAAGCATATCCTTTGACTCAAGAACAAGCATCTCCTTCTTATCTATGTGACCAAGCCTATCAAGCCACATCTCTGAATCTATAGCTGAAGTAGATAACCCAAAAAGAGAATCAGTAGTACAAGTAGATAGGTAAAGTGTACCTACTTTCTTACCTCTAGCTACAACAAGTGTACCCTTGGTAACCTTCCAAGAGTCCACTGTGAGAGTTACTGTGTAACCCTCATCACCCAAACTTCTAATAGAAATCAAATTTTGCTCCAGAACTGGGACATGCATGACCTCTTTTAACACCCATGTGTTACCTATCTATAGTTTCAACTTCACTTTCCCTTTGCCAACAATCTGACAAGGCTTACCATCCCCTACATAAATTTCTCCAAAATCTCCCTGGACATACTCATGAAAAAATTCCCTATGTGGGGATGCATGAAAAGAGGCACCAGAATATAAAACCCAAGATTCTAATTTATCAAAAGAACATACCAGAGCATCCCGTGTAGCGTAATCTGCAACATCTGCTTCTTCTTCATGTCCTTCATGCTGATCTTCACCTGATCTGCAATCTCTCTTTAAGTGCCCTTACTTTCCACACTTCCAGCAGGTTATTCTACCATACCTGGACTTGGATCTTCTGCCTATCTTGGACCTTGATCTCCCATGCTCTATCTTTTCTCTTTGCCTTCCTCTGCCTTCAACACTCAAAGCATTTCCTGATGATTCACCTATGCTATTCCTGCGTATCTCTTCATTCAAGATCACACTCACAACATCATCCACTTTTAAGACTTTTGAAGGAGACACAGTATTAGAAACTACCATTACCAAACCTTCCCAACTTTCAGGGAATGAACACAAGATTAAGAGAGCTCTAATTTCATCATCAAATATAATATTGACTGAACTTAATTGGTTTACCAAACCATGGAAATCACTAAGATGGCTGGCTATGAACAGATCCACCTTCCAACATTTGCAAATTAAATAAACGCTTCATAAGAAATACCTTATTAGAAGCTGAGGGTTTTTCATATAAATTTGCCAAATATTCCATCAACTCCACCATTGTCTTACACTGTGATAAGTTGGAAATCACAGATGATGTAAGACTCAATCTAATAGATCCCAGAGCCTTCCGATCAAGAACCTCCCATTCTTCATCTTTCATATCTGAGGGTTTGCAATTAACCCCTCCCAATGGTAAGTACAAATCTTTTTGATACAGATAATCCTCAATCTGCATCCTCCACAATTGGTAGTTCTTGCCATTAAACTTTTCCATCCGTAGCTTACTGTCTTCTGCCATTGCTCAACTCCCACTCAAACAGAAACCCTGTGAGTACCTGTAATCAAAACACACTAACCAGATCTAATCCAATCTGTTAGTATCCCAACCAACCTGGCTCTGATACCACTTTGTTAGGGAAGTCCAAGAACAAACACACCTGTTCTGATTCCTCTTGTTGGATCTTGCTCCTCAGAAATAACACAATATGATTACCAAATATAAGCAATTAAATATGCGAAAATAACCAGAAGCACAAGTAACTAGAATTCACCAATATCACAGAATATGAGAGACAATACACTATCTTGTATTAACACTTTACAGAAAAGAATACAACAAAGAGCCACCACACTCTTTCACCTTACAGAGGTTTGCCACACCTCAAGTGTACAGTAATTCTTCTCACACACACTCTCCTACACAAAAAAAATGGTCCCAACAACCAACTCACAAACAAAATTGGTGTTCACCTCTCCAACTAGTCAGTAATAACCCTGCCAGTTCACCAAGCACTCTAAAGTACTTCAAGTTGATCTCCCATGAACCTGCAACCTGCAATTCAATAGACCATACTCACACATGTAGATCTCCTATGAGCTTGCAACAACCTGCAACTCAATGATCTTGCACCTAGAAGGAACTTCCTTGCCTTCCTTATCTTATTCCTTAATTACAATACATGCTAATGGGTCTATAAATAGATCCCTAACTTCAACAATAACTTAGACTCTTAATTTAGACAATTATCCTCACAGCCAAAGACTCTAACTGGCCTTTACATGCAAACACTTCGTTCACTTAACTAACTATCCATGTAACAAGCAGTTCTGGAACACACAGGCGACCGACGCCGGTCCCTGCTAGTCTGGTTTTGGGGACGTCGGCCGATTCCCTGCCATCACCGATGGCCTTCTGCACTGGTCACGACCGACGTCGGTCCTACTGTCGACGCCGGTGCTCCTAGATCTCGGCAACCTTCTTGTTCCTTCAGTTTGCAAAGAGTTGAAGCTTTTAGCTCCACAACTCAACAATGTAGAATTTGAACATGTATTAAAAAACTAATTTGTATATTATTCCAAGGTAAATCTATAAATATTAATTTAAAGGTCTAATTTTTAGTATAATAGAATTTATTGAGCTCCAAATTTGACTATGTTTGACTATGTTCAACAAATGACTTTAGAAGGATAATTGAGCTTGTGTAGATGTTATTTTGATGTTTCATGATGAATTGTATACTAGGGAGTATTTTAAACTCAATAAGGATGATCTATGTGCATTATTAAGGTTTTCCCAATCATATGTAGTATGAACAAAGGTTTAGAAGTCAATTGTGTATTTTTTCATAGTGAATGTGTGCACAAAATGTTGATTGAGCTTGCATAGAAGAGTGAAATGATTGATGTAAGAATTTAAGGATAAATAAGGGGTAATTTAGTGTGTATATATGATTTTATAAGTGGTAATATGTTCATTTTTTTCTTTTTGATGTGATAAATGGGTGAATAGGTCTCCATGAGACATATATGATCTATAAGGGCCTTATTAAAAGGTGTAGCTACTTAAGGGTGACCCATATATGTTATGGCCAACCTATAAAGACGGTATTGAGATGTTTATTATTATGATAAATAAATTAATGGTTAAATAATTCCTAATGGATGACCAAGATAGTGTTGATCATGATTGATCTATAAATAGTGAAACCAAATGTGCTGGTTTCTAGACTTGAGTGAAAGATTTGAGTGAGTGTGTGGATCCAAGAAAAGGAGAGAACATTTTAAAGAGAAGGTATAGGTATTTGAGGATCATAAAAGATATAAGAGGATCAATCATTATTGTCTTGTTAAGCTATTATAGGAGGACACATAGGTCATTGGACCTAATGAGCCTAGAAGAGGTAGAATGAGTGAGTATGCTCAAGAGGTTGTTTGAGAGAGTGTGTATGGTACGTGAAATCAAGGTGAAGGTTATATGTGCCCATTGGATGGGTTAAATGGTAAATTATATTTATGATGGTGTGTATTACCTATAGGTCATATTTTTGATGTCATAATCGTGCTCTTGTAGATTTGAAGATTGAGTGTGATCAAAGGTGAAGAGTGATAAGTAGATGTCCATTATCATGTGTTTTAGACATCAATACAAAGGTGGATGTGTTCAAAGGTATTACTATGGTAGATAAAAATATATGGGGTTTCAAAATACTTTCAAGGTGAAACTTTATAAAGGTTTAGTTGTTATGGCAGCTAAACTAGATAGGTGTAGTAGCTCCTTGTAAGATTGCAATCTCACTAAAATAAGTGATGGTAGTTCCTTGATCATTTATAGATGGTCTAAATTAGCTATTTTCATTATAATATTGTATTCTATCTTACAGGGTTCAATTATTTTATCCCCTTAGAATTTTTTCCATGTAGATGATGTATTGATGTAATATATGATCTTATTCATGCTTTGGATGTATGTACTTTCATGTTTATGTTGCTAGATCAAGTTGATGAATGATGGAATGGTTTTGGAATTAAATGTGCATTTTCGTATACTAATTAACCTGCCCCCCCCCCCCCCCCCACCCCCCCACATATTAGTATCTAATTTTAACAATTGGTATCAAAGTAGGTCTTTTTGAGGAAGCTTAATAGCTTGAAGGAGATCCTAAGTAGCATAAGATGGCTAAGCAATTGAATAAATAAAATCTTGAATTGAGATCAATGGTAAAAAGTCTTGAAGAACATATTAGTCACATTAAAGAGAAAGCATGTAAAATGATGGATGACCTGGTTAAATAAGTTAATATGGATAAGGAGACTATATAAATTCTTTAAATTTAGTTAGAGGATGCATGTTCAAGCATAAGATCTAAAGAAGATGAATATGTTCAAATGAATATTGATCTAGTTTCCATAAAAGATGAGTATGAAAAATTAATAATCAAGAGAGGCATGTCTAAAAAAGAAAAAAAAAATAGAACAAGTCAAAGAAGATGAAAGATAGATCATCAATCTCAAGGATCAGTTAGGGGTAGCTACTACAAATATAAATACAAGAGAAGAATAATGCAAACATCTCAAGACTCAGTTAGAAGAATCAAATGTCAAAATTGGTTCAAAGTAAGGTGAGCTTGATGAGATGAAAACTAAGATAATTTATTTAAAGAATGAACATGAACAACTCATAGATAAATTGAACAAACTAAGAAAGGAGCATGAGAAGTTTGAGCAATTCAAGGAGAATTCAAGCTTTGAAAGAATACAAGAAGGTCTGTTAGACAACTAAATGCTTAAAGGTATGCTATTTTATTTCATGGCCATTGTTATATATGTAATAAGCATGGTCATAGAGCTAAGAAATATAGAATGAAGTTAGTCAAGTATGGAAATTCATGGAGATATGATAGGAGTTTTTGGCTAAAGAGTGATCACAGTTCAAATCTGTCAAAAGGTACTAATGATGTTATTTGTTTCAATTGTCATAAGAGTGGACATATTGCTAGATTTTGTCCAAATAGTGTTAAAAGGTCTTCAAGGTATGTCAAAGTATATGGAACTCATAAAAGGTTTGAGAAAGGATAAACTTGGGTATGGAAACCAAAGGTAATCATTACTAAGCCTTCTAATCATGAAGATAATAGAAAATTTTCTCTAGAAGGCTATGATATAGATCATGTTAAACTCAAAGGTCAAGTAAGTAAGATGACTATAGAAAATGAGAAGATTCAAACTATGGTATGGAGACCTAAGGTAGTTAAGACTAAGGATACTAACCCTATTGAGTCCAAGATTCTTGATGGAATATTTTCCAAGGTGGAAAAAGAATCAAAAAATAAAGAGAGTTAAAAGTTTCTATTGACAAATCTAAAGAAAAGAATGAAATCAAGGATTTAGTTAAAGTCAAACAGGACTATAAGTCTAATGAGATTATGGAGATATGGAACTCTCAAAAGTTTTTAGGACTTTTAGTCTCTCTATGTCAAAGGGGTGTCTCTATTTAGGCTTCGAAGGAGACACGTGTTAGTTAGAGGAAGCTTAGTGGCTGTCAGATATTGTTTGATGATAAGGTATGAAAACAAGGTATGTTTGTGCATTATTTATATATATATCTTTTGTTGGAGAAAAAAATCTTAGTGGTCCTATATTGACAAAGAGTTATCTTGTTTGTCATGGTTTGGATGCCCTAGTATAAAGGTGAGTTTCAAATATCTATCTACATATCAATTTGTGGTAGATATTAGATAATCATATAAGTTGAAGGACTTTATTCTAGGCTTATGTTCTAGATCTTGCTAACCTTGTTAAAGGATTGTTAAATAGTTGTGTATGCCATGGAAGTTCATAGTGTTCTAAAGATGAGGTATATTTATATGAGTATTGACTATGATTGGATAATAATTGAAGACTTTTTGAAGATGTCATGTTCTTGATGAATCATGAAGTTAGGGGGATCTTTTTAATTGGTTAGGTCCTAAGATGAGAAGAATGAGTAGTTGAATCAGAGAAAAAAAGTATGGAGGTTTTTGTGTGCTCCCAAGTTTATTTGTCTTGTTATAGGTCAAAATCCATGTGATAAGAAGCCAAGACTCCCAAAGGTGTGAAGCCTAAAATCCTAGTCTATAAGTGTGTGATGGGTGTCTCTAGGTGTATAATAAGTTTTAGAGGTGTGTGTTAACCAAAAGGAGTTTTGTTTACTTAGTTTGTTTTAAGATTATAGGGTTTTGGGATATGCTAGGAAAGTATTTTATATTATGATTTTAGGTCTAAGTATTCTTAATAGGTTTAATTGGACAAATGGGTTTTCAAATAAAGCTTCACAAAGATAAAAAGGTTTGTGGTTTTTAATTTTTTAATTTTTTCGTCAAGATAGAGGCTTAACTGGCTAGTAGGTTTATGAAGTATGTTTCAAAAGTTTATCTTGTTGCTTCAAATTGATGTTCTCAAGGGGGAATAATATATTTCTATAGATATGCATTTTTATCTCCTAAATGTATGTCCACTAAAAGTTGTCAGCTCTGGAAGTTCTAGATAGGGCTATAAGGAGACTAGACATGGCTAGTGTGAAGAAGAGTGTTTTTTGTTCAATTTCTCCAAAATATCAAGGAATGAGTATTTAAAGGTGAGGTTTTAAGTTAAATTAGTTCATATTTCCTATTTTTTGAGTAGCATGAAGTTCTATTGATGGTTTTTGTGGTAGCATGATAGAGAAGGCTAGTAAGCCTGTATGTTGATTCTTCATAGTGTATGGAGATATGAAGATGCTCAAAAGGTGAAATGGAACAGAGATATTAAGGGGAGTCCCTCTCAGATGTTTATTAGTGAGTTCCATTATATTCCAATGGTTTTTATGTATTATTTCTTCATTGTTTGAAGTGCTTGGTTGAAGGGAGTGTTGGCATGGAGCAAGAGGAAGTTGTCAAGGCAAGCAAAAGTAGGCTCAAGGTAAGAGGGAGTATTTATCATATTTATAATGTGGTACTCTCTTATTGGTGTTATTTTAAGGTCTTTAGGATCATATTGTTACCAATTTTTCATTGTGTCAAAGGGGTAGAAAGTTCCTGTCTTGAGAGTGCTTGAAAAGAGAGAAGGAAGGTGAGCTATAAATTGCTATATGATGGTTGTTGACATTAATGACAAAAAGGGAGATTGTTGGAGAGTTTTAAATGATGTCATGATAATTTCATGGAGTTTCCATATTTATTGGATGACTTTCCTTGATAGTCTAAGTGACAATAATAAAGTGTGCAAAATGATTATCCTAGTATGCTTGAAGATTCCTAGTTGTTCTTCATTTTTGGCATAGTTTGAGATGATTAGGGATGAGTATAAAGTATTGATAATGTAAAAGAGGTAAATAAGATGTTTTATATACTTTAAGTTCTTATGTGTAGAAGTTTAATTCATTTGTTTGGACATAGTTTTCATCTAGACACTTTGGGTCCAGTGGTAAAAAATCTGAGTAGACTAATGATATCACCATTGCCATGTGTGAACAAGTCAAGGGGAGTTGGTCATATGGTTGTGATCACACTAGTCCCTATTTTAGTTACAATAAATTTAAGATAATACACCTAAGTGCATCAAAATATATGCAAGTTCAAAGTTGGGCTCCCAGGAATTTTGATAGTGTTTTCCCATAACCAAATTTGCAATATGACAAAAAGAGTCGAGTAAGAATTCTGATGTAGTCATATCTCGCACATGTGGATGTTTAAAGAGAAGGTGATATTATGGTTTTTTTTAGTATTTTTCATAGTTATTATGTGATAAATATCAGGTCATGCACCTAAATATATAAAAATATATGTAAGGGTAAATTTAAGCTCTTAGGGAGTTTAATATTATTTTCCCATACTTAGCCAAATTTGCATGAGGCAAGAAAGAGCCAAGTAAACACTTTGATGGTAGAATATTTTGCACGCGTGGATGTTTCAATATAATTTTATCATATGGGTTTATTAATTTTTGTTCCTAGTTGATTTTTACTAACTTTTAGTGCAAGCTCTGGAGTGTGACAAAAGATGTGCATGTTCAAAATTGACTTCTTAGACAAGTTTTTGACATAGTTGGCTTTGTGAATAGATAAATCTAAGCGATCATTTTTATGTCATTATATATAAAATGTGTGAGGTTTAGAGGATTATTTTTTTATATGGTTTGATTATCCTATGTGAGGAGATCATATGGTCTAAATTTAAGAACATGTGAGTGAGTGAGGCAAAAGTTATGAGTGTCTAAAATTGGCCTTCCAAACATATTTCACTGGTCCCCATACTTAGTCTATTTTGTACAAAGATAAATATCATGATAAAATGAAGATATAATTTCCAATGGAAAATAATAAAATCAATATATATGATACAAATTAATTTAAAGATGTCAAAGTGTTCATTGGTTAATGAAGGTAAAGATCGAGCTCCTTACAAAAGGATCAATGGAACATGTTTTTTCCAAGGACTCAAGAAGTAGATAAATGAGGATAAGTGACCAATGGTTAATGGTATAAGTGATAAAAAAGAACATGAGGGTGATAATTTTAATAATAATGTGGGTTATTATCATGATTAAATGGTGAGCCTATATGATAAGGACCTGACTGATCCAGAGAGATCGATGGTGCATGATGAGTCAACATTACAAGATTGCACAAGATGAGGTCAACTATTTGAGGTTTAAAATTTGGAAAATGTAACCTATGTGTTAAAATTTATAAGATATCAATGGTGAATTTTTTATCTAAATATACGAGGACATGAGATGAGGACATGGTGTTTGAGGTTTAACTGTGACCGTTTAAATTTAAATATTTGAATTTAACAAAGGATTGACTAGTGTCTAGTTTTTGAGCCATAACTTTTGATCTATGTAGAATTTAACCACATAGTAAAAGTAAAATTTGTAGAGGATTAAAATTAAAATCTATAAATATTAATTTTCATGCCTAATTTTTATTATAGTGAAATTTATTGATCTCCAAATTTAACTTTGTATTCAACTATGTTCTACAAGTGACTTGAGAAGGATAATTGAGATTATGTAGATGTTATTTCAATGTTTCATGATTAATTGGATATTAGGGAGTGTTTTAGACTACATAAGGATAATATATGTTAATTATTAGTGTTTTAAAAATCATATGTAGTATAAACAAGGGTTTATAAGTCAACTATGTATACGTTCATGATGACCGTGTGCATAGAATGTTGATTGAGCTTGCACATAATAGTAAAATGATGATTGTAAGAATTTGAGGATGACTAAGGGGTAATGTAGTGTGGACCTATGTTTTGGAAGTGGTCCTATGTTCTTGTTTTTCTCATTGATGTGCTAAATGGGTGAAAAAGTCTTGATTAGACCTATAAGAGCTATAAGGGGCTTATTAAAAGGTGTAACTACTTAAGGGTGACCCATAGATGATATGGCCAACCTATGAAGATTTATTTAGATGTGTATTCATATGATAAATGACTTAAGGGTTGATTAATGCCTAATGTCTAACCAAGATTTTGTTGATCATGATTTCTCTATAAATAGTGAAACCAAATTTGTTGATTTCTAGACTTGAGTGAGTGTGTGGAGCCAAGAGAAGGAGAGAACCTTTGAAAGAGAAGGTAAAATTATTTGAGGACCATCACAAAGAGAAGAGGATAAATCATGCTTATCTGATTAAGTTGGTATAGGAGGACACATAGGTCATTGGACCTAATGGTCTTAGAAAAGGTAGAATGAGTGATTATGCTCAAGAGGTTGTTTGAGAGAGTATGTATGGTGAGATAAGGCAATGTGAAGGATGTGTGTGACTAGTGAATGGGTTGAAGGGAAAAAAATGTTGATGATGGTGTATATGAATTATAGGTCATATTTAAGATGTCATAATATTACTCTTATAGATTTAAATATTGAGTGTGATTGAAGGTGAATAGCGATAAGAAAATATCTATCATCAAGTGTTGTAGACATCAGTCCAAAGGTGGATGTGTTCAAATGTTTTTTTTTGGTAGCTCAACATCTATGGGGTTATAGCCTCCTTGCAAAGTGAAACTTGTTATAGGTCTAGTTGTTATGGTAGCTCAACTGGATAGGTGCAGTAGCTCCTTATGGGATTTTAGTCTCACTAAAATAAGTGATGGTAATTCTTTGATCATTTGTAAATAGTTTAAATTGGATATTGTCAGTATAAGACTGTAGTCCATCTTGCAGGGTTTAGTGGGTTTTATCCCCAAAATGTTTTCCCATGTAGATGATGTGTTAATGTAATGTATGATCTTGCTCATGATTTGGATGTATATGCTTTCATGTTTATATTTCTAGATCAAGTTGGTGAATGATGGAATGGTTTTGAAATTAAATTTTCATTGTTGTATACTAATTAACCCCCCCTCTTAGTAGCTACTTTAAATAATGGAGCCTCAACTAGTAAAGTGAGATGTTTCTACTCATTATTTGAATTTCAAACATTCAAACATGATTGAGAACCATGTTATAAGAATGATATCAATCTCTAAGAACAAATACACAAATTTAATTTCTCAAACCATTCCAAATAGAGAAGGAAACTAAAGGGTATGCAAATGAGTAGGCAAAAAAGAATCACTATCATTCTAAGAAATGGTTCATAGAGAATAAGAAAAAAATCATCTAAATATTTAAATGGATTTGAATTAGATAAGGAGTGTTATCACCCACCAAAGTCACTTGATCAAACTCACCTCTTGATGTCCATGGCAGACTGAAATTAGTTGACCATTTTTGCATGAAAAAGAGAGCGAAAGAAGAAATAGGATGGTTTTTTCTATTTTTGAGTCTTTCAAGGCTAACCAAGCATAAAATTTAGTTGAGGGGAATTGAAGAGTCACTTTAAAAGAACTCCAACATGCCAAAGCTACTACACAAGCCATAAAACAACTAAAAACCACATGAAACTCTTGATCTTCTTATTTTTAACATAACACATACATTTATCAGTTCAAAACTAAAATATTTTACATGCTCCTAAAATATAGGATGTTAAAGTATCTATTGAAACATTTATCCTCCCATGGAAACTATACAATTCTATTTGATGACCCCAAAAGTGACCCCTAGATGACACAAGACCAACTAAGGACTAAAAATAAAAATGATCAAGGCTAAAGACACATTAAATGAGCTCATTGGGATCATGTAACACAAATCACATCCTATTAGACCCCTATATAAATTTTGACTATATAGGTGGTTGACTTAAGTTGAATCAATGTCAAATTAGTCAATATTACCATAGCCATTCTAATATTGATTTTTTATTTGAATCTTGGTGAGATCTTGACATTGCATTCCTGTTATTTTTTTATTGATTTCATTTTTCAAGGGTTAAATGTGGTTTATAGAAAAATCATAGAAATATAACCACCAAAGTCTCTAGATGAAAAGAATATAATTACATTATATTTAGAGGGTGTCAATTCATAGGATTAGCTATAAACATGACCTATATTTATGACCCTACAAAAACCCATAAAATGTTTTATGATTCAAAACTTTGATAGCATGAATTTGCATGAAAACTAAGAAAAATACTAAGTGTGTCTTTACCAATTTTATGGAAGATCATACTAATTTTAAGATTGAGATTATTTTTGAAAGGTTTTTTGCCACTTGGACCACTTTTACAAAACTCTAAAACATTGATTTTTTTGATAATCATTATTTGTGTCCTGTTTTGTGCTCATGTGTGCACAATTTTATGCACATCCACACCAAAGTAGGCCTGAATACCCAAAATTACTTTGTGTATTGATGTGGATACTATCAAAATTAACCTTTATAATTATACAAGCTAATCATCTAGAAATTTTCCATATATCATTATGTCCACCCTTGCATGTACACCTACATGGGGCAATTGGCTAACATTACCTTGCACATTCTTATAACTACTCTCTCATGTGTGCATGTGTTCAATAAGGATAATAGGTTGTCCTTATTTCATGTGTAGGCATGGATACATATATGTGGGTTGACTATATAACCTTGCCCTATGTGCATAGGTAATGATGGTCTAAAAGAAATCAAATTTAACCTTGCATGTTGTGACATTATTCATTTAGAAAATTGAGAAATTTATTAGATGATGTAACTCCTCCATCAATTACATCAATCAAAATGAAAGGGTAAGAACACTCAAATAAGGTCTTATCCCCTTGGTCATATGATAAATAATCCCTTGGTCACTTCCAATTAAAAAGTGTTTAACTTTTGCTCAAAATAGGCTTATTTTTTATTTAGAAAGTTGATGCATAAATTTTCTCATGGGGAAGTTGATCCAAAAAAATTATACCACTATTTTTGCCCAAAATATACCTTGCAATAAAATTTTCAAACATGCATATAGCTTTGATTTGAGTGCCATCTTGTTCAAAAGTTCTTCTTTTCATGCTTTACACATTGATTATCATATTGGGTTCACTACATGTCCATTTAAATTAAATATTATACATTAGTATATGTATTATCAGTTGAGTTTGATGTCTCTCCAATTATTTCACACTCAAACGTAAATTACTAAAGATGTATTATTTGTTATGGCTGACATCTATATGAGCATGCTTATATTTAAAAAAATTTAGAGGGTCATTCCTAATAGTTTTGAAGGGGTATTGTGTGGTGATATAAATTTATTTTTTACTTTCTGAAATAATGTTTCCTTCTATGCCATGGATTCAAGTCCAATAAGTTTTCTAACACCTTATAATTATCATGAATGGAAATAATTTTGAAATCTAAGGGTTGGCATAAAATTATAATTAGAATGGAAACTATACCTATAATAAGTGAAGAAAAAATAAAATGGTTTAACTATTGTGTTAAAGTTTGTGGACTATTGTCTTTCCATCTCTCCTGATCTACTCTTTCAAATAGAATCTGCCAAAACACCTACTCAAGTGTGGACAAACTTAGGTACATTATTTTGGAGTTAGGATGTGATGGGAGGCCATGAAATATATAATTAGCTCTTAAATTTGATCCCAAATGACTATGACACTCTACAAGACTTCTTCACCAAGTTTAGACTTTTGAGGTCGCAATTCAAATAATGTGGATTTGATAGGAAATATGAACAACATGTCCTATCCTCTCCAAACATGGTTTAAAGTATTCTATATTTGTGGCCACATTCCAATTAATAAAAATTACTCTTAGAGCTACATGGGAGATTCCTTCTTTAGATACTTTTAATGCTGACTTGATTCAGGTTAAAGATAATTTGATACAGATGGGCATAGTGAATTCCTAAAAATCTCATGCAATTTTTTCAAGGAAAGATAAGGATTCAAAAAATATATTAAAAAAATAAAAAAAAGGATCAAGAGAAGGATGAAATCCTCCCACCTACATATCAATCTATAGATGATACTCTATGATTATGTAGCACCTTAGTCTTGTACACTTGGCAAACATATGACCTTGGTTGTTCCTCTTAGTTCTACCCATGCATTAATTATGCAAGCCTTACATATACTTTATCTTGTGCCCCTTGGCCTATATATTAGTCCAACCAACCTTATATTGATGATACAACCATCCCATATTACCTAAAATTCTTAAATTTTACCTATCTTATGTATACACAATATTTTAAAACTTTATCAATTATTAATGCTTTATCTCTTGTGGGAACTTGTTAATCCTCAATCTCTTTAAGTGCATGCCTTAAAGGGTGCACTGGGAAAGGTGTGGGTAGACCATTAGTTCTTCACAATATTTTTGTACCCTATATCACTACTTGATATTTAGTTAACCATCTCCTATACACTCTACTAAGTTTTTCCACCTCTCTTACACACTCTTCTAATCAATTGACCACCTTACTTGGCTTCTTCCTAAGCATAAAATACTTTTTGACATTACCAAAAAATGTTGGCTTGAGCTGTCTCTATATTCTAATTGTTATGTACAAGTTACAGTCAAAGGTTGGGCTTGGATGACCTAAAATAGGACCTAACTTATTTTTATCAAATAATGATATAGAGTCAAATTGGGCTGACCCTATTGAATAAACATTTATAAAGGTTTAGGGTTAGATTCAACTATATACACATCCATTTCCATCATTTAGAGAGATAAGATAAGAAGAAGAATATTATATTACACATATGCTTATCCACCATTTTCATTAAGGAACATTGCTTAGGGTTTTAAAACATTATCTGTAGATATGAATCTTATCTTATGGATGTATTTTTGATGGATAGAGAAGTTGTGTAGCCTAGATATGACTTATCCTTTTTATCCTTACATACCACAATAACCTCTTTCAAATCACCTTGGCAAAGGGAGAGATTGAAGTTTGGTGGGTTTGTCTTCAAAGGTAATTATTCCTAACTTTGTTCCTCCTTTATTAAAGTAGATAGATGATAATTTTTAATTCTCTCCCATGTATTCATATTTATTATACATTGACATCAGTATATATCTTTTACAAATGTTTACTTTTTATGTTTATTACCCCCACTTTATGCCACAAGCTTTGGTGAGTACTAGATTAGAATTTAATTTATTTATAATTTACTTAGTAAATATGAAAACATAGGACCTAGCTAGGGTTTTTCCATAGTGTTATTTGAATATAGGGGTTTTAACCATCTATAGTGATGTTATTGTGGTAATAAATCCCTTGGTTAGGTCTAGCAGATCCATCTTGGTCATGAACTTGAATATCTAATGTATCAGCAAATGAAAGTGTAAGTAGGATTTATCTTCTCTGAGTGAGGATTGATTAATAGGTAAGATATATTTTCCTTTTTATACATTTTGGTGAACCCAACATGAATCAAACACTTGTAATTTTTATTTCATGCATTTATTTTATCATCATATTGTAGATTTTCACTTTTGCATTACTATATCAAACATGTAAATATAGTTATAATATTATGTGCACAAGTTTAACACATAGTCACTCCAAAATGACTTTGGTTATATCTATGTAGGCCTTTTCCAAATTTAGGTGACTAGATTGATTAGCTTGACATAGTCTTCTTATTCAATTATAAAATTTCATATATAGTCAATCCAATCAACTATGTTCACAATTTTTATTTTTTAGTATATAGGTTTACAAACATGGTCAAGTTAATTTACTATGTTCATATATTATTTTAAGAATATAAGTTTTACAAACTTTGTCAACCTAGTCAACTCTATTTATAGAATATTAAAGTCAACAATCGAGGAACACAACATAAATTTCTATAAATTATGCATATTTAAAATCAATAAGGTTATTTCTTACCTTCTCTATCATTCTAGTTTTGCATTTATATTATTATTGTTCACAAGTTTATAGTTTATAAAATTATAACCTTACAAAAAAATAGGTCAACTAGCTTGACATATTTATGTAGCCTATCTTTAATCTAGAAGACATAATCAACCTATTTATCTGTGTTCTTTTGAATATTGCTTGTGCAGAAAAATAGTGACTTTGTTAACTCTATCATATATTATTTGCATACAATATCACTTGAATTGACTCTTTAATCTTAAATAATCAGATAAATTAACCTATTTTTTCTAGTAATTAATTCACTTTTCGTTTCATTTGCGTACATGCTTAGAGTAATAAACTTAGATTAATTAGGTGGTTTTTAGTCATACCATTTTTCTCTTTTGCACACACTTAAAAATCAATTTAGACAAAAAACATTAAATATTTTTCTTCCCAAGGTCTACCTTATTAGATTTCCTCACCAAGGGGGAAGCCAACTTAGTTTTCTTGTCAATTATAAAAATGTGGTTGATGGTATATTTTGGAAAATCACCTAGCACCCTTATTGTTATGGGACTATGAAGTGAGAAGGTATGACCTAATACCGGGATATTACCATCACAAATACAAATCCCTTTCATCCTAAACTACCTAAAAATATCCATAGATTACTTTCTAGTTCCTTATTATAGCCAACTTCAATTCACATTAATTTCAAAACATATTATAACCTAAAAACATTTAGGAATGATCAATTAGTTAGCATTTACATTACAATTCTTTTCTTACTCTTTGATCATTGTATTTTATATTGTAGATCTTACATTAGCCATTGTATTTTTGCTCCAAGAGGCCTCAATTTTTTTCAAAACAAGTATTAGATCAAAGTTATGATATTTCTCTAAGATATATAAACCCTAGAATTAGATGAGAGAAATATTTACATAATAAAAGTTGCATCAAATGCAAGAAAAAATTCACCACTGATTAGCCAAAAAGTATAGAGGAGGTACATTATATAGTGAGAGATTAGGTCACAAAAAATATAACCACTCAACTCAAAATTAGAAAACACATTAAGTGTATTTACCCTAATGAAGCTAACTAACAAGTATGCAGGTAAAATTAAAAGTGATGAAAGGCCTACACTAACAAATATTTCACATATATATGTAACTTTCTCTTGATTTTTTAGCTAATCGGATTATGGGTAAATTTTGAATGATTTTTTATACAACCTTTCTTGGGTGAGACAAGTTTATTTCATTTTAAGGTTATGATATTTCACTCCATACAGGTTTTTCATGTATATTTTGTTGTTCAATTGATCATGGTGTAATCTAACATAGTACCATAGCCATTCTAACAATCATTTTCTATTCAAATATTTGTGAGATACTTACATTGCATTCTTATTATTCCATTAATTTCAATTTTCAAGGGTTAAGTGTAGTTTATAGAAAATGCATACAAATCTAACCACTAGAGTCTCTAGATGAAAAGAATATAGTGCCATTGGATTTAGAGGGTGATAGTACCCTAGGATTAGTTGTAAAAATGACCTATATTTATGACCCTATAAAAACCCAATTTTTTTTTTGATTAAATACTTTCATGCTATGAATATACATGAAAACTAAGAAAAATACTAAATGGGTCTTTACTAATTTTGTAGAATATTGTACTGATTTTAAAAGATCTAGGTTCTTTTTTCAAGATTTTTCACCACTTGCACCCTTTCTACAAAACTTTAAAACATAGAGTTTTTTTATAATCATTTTTGGTGTCCACATTTGTGCCCATGTGTACAAAAGGTTATGCACATCCACACCCAAGAAGGCTTGACCTCTCAGCATTTCATTGTGTATTGATGTGGATACTATCACACATTCACCTTTACATTTACAAAATCTGACCAACATCTTCATCCCATGTATCATTATGGCCATCCTCACACTTGTGCCTATGTGGGCCAACTAGATGACCTTGCCTTGTATGTTGGCACAACTACTCTCACATGTGTGAATGTGTTCAAGAAGGCTATCAGGTTGTCCTCATTTCATGTGCATGCATGCACACATCTACATGGATTGAATATTTGACCTTGCCCCACATGCATAGGTAATTATGGTCTAAAATACATCAAATTTAACCTTACATTTATGTCACTATTCATTTAGAAAATTTGGAAATTTTTTAGATGATGTAATTATCAATCACATCAATCAAAATTAAAGATTAGGAACACTCAAAAAATGTCTTGGCCCCTTGGTAATACAAGAAATAAGCCCTTGATAACTTCCAACTCAAAGGTGTTAAAATTTTACTAAAAATAGGTTTATGTTTTTCTTTATAAAGTTGATTCATAAAGTTTCTCTTTGGGAAGTTGATTCAAAAACATTCTACCTCTATTTTCACCCAAAATATTCCATGTGAACATATTTTCAAACATGCATATATTTTAATCATTAGCTCTGATTTGAGTGTCATCTTATTTAAAAGTGTTTGTATTTTTGTGCTTTACATATAGATTTTCATATTGAGTTCACTATATCTCCGTTTAAATCAAATATTATACAATCTATGTGTTATTAGTTGAGTCTGATGTCTCTCTAGTTCTTTCATACTTACACACAAATTACTAAAGATGTATTCTCGGTTGTGGCTAACATCTATACAAGTGTGATTTTATTTAAAAATTTTGAGAGGGTCACTAATGATAGTTTTGAAGGGTTATTTTGTGGTACTATGAATTTATTTTTACTTTTACAGCAACATTACCTTCTAAACTATGGATTCAAGTCCAATAAGTTTGCTCACACCTTTTAATTATCATGAATGGAAATAATTTTTAAATTCAAGGGTTACCATCAAATTATAATGGGAATAGAGACTAAACCTACAATAGAAGAAGAAAAAATAAAATAGTTCAAATATTGTGATAAACTTTTTGGAATGTTGTGTCTTTCTATCTCTCCTAATCTACTCTTTCACATAAAATTTGCAAAAACACCTACTCAAGTGTGGACCACTTTAGGTACATTATTTTGGAGTCAAGATGTGATGGGAGGCCATGAGATGGATAATGATATTATCAATTTGATCCCAAATGACTATGACACTCTACAATACTTCTCCAAGTTTATACTTTTGAAGTTGCAGCTCAAATAATGTGGAATTGAAAAGAAAGATGAACAACTTGTTATATCATTACTCTCCAAACATGGTCTAGAGTATTTTGTATTTGGTCCACTTTCCAAGCCATAAAAATTGCTATTGTATTTGCATGGAAGATGCCTTATATAGATACCTTTAGTTATGACATGATTTGGGAGCAATATAATTTGATACAAATGGGCACACTGAATTCCTCAAAATCTCATGCAATTTTTGCAATGAAAGATAAGGCTTAAAATAAAATATAGAAGAAATAGAACAAAAATGATCAAGATAACTATGAAATAATCCCACCTAAAAATTAATTTATAGATAATATTTTATGATTATGTAGCACCTCAATCTTTACATAATATTTGAAAACTTTATCAATTATTGATGCTTTATCTGTTGGATAAACCTATCAAGTCTTAATCTCTCTGAGTGCACAACTTAAAGTGTGCATTGGGAAAGGGGTGGGAAGACCATTGGTTATTTGTAATATTTTTATCCCCTATACCACCACTTGATATCTACTTAACCATCTCCTATACACTCCCCTAATATTTTCCACCTCTCTTACACACTCATCCAAGTAATTCATCACCTTACTTAGCTACTTCATAAGCCTAAAATCATTTTTTATATTTAACAAACAATTTTGGCCTTGGTCGACCTTGTATTCTAGTTGATATTTGCATGTTATGGGTCTAGGTTGTGTTTAGCTGACATAGACCAAGACTTAACTTATTTTTATCAAATAATGATATAGAGTCAAATCAGGCTGACCCTCTTGACCAAACTTTTAGAAAGGTTTAGGGTTAGATTTAACTATATATACACTTCCATTTACATCATTTATAGATATAATAAAAGAAGAAGAATATTACATTATTCATCTACTTATCCACCATTCTATTTGAGGAGCATTGCTTAGGGTTTCAATACTTTATTTGGAGATATGAATATTATCTTGTGCATAAGTCTTTTGGATACATGGATAAGTTTTGTAGCACATATTTTAATTATCTTTGTTATCTTTACATACCAAAATAACCTCTTATGAAGCACTTTGGCCAAGGGAAAGATTGAGACTCAATGGGTTCATCTTCAAAGGTAAATATTCCTAACTTTGTTCCTCCTTTGTGAAAGTAAATAGATTATCATTTGTATTTATCTCCTATGCATTAGGATTTCCTATACATTGAAATGACTATATATCTTCTATGTATGTTTAATTTTTATGTTTATTACCCCCACTTTGTGCCACAAGCTTTGGTAAGCACAAGGTTATATTCTATTTTACTTGTCACTTATTAAATATAAAAACATAGGACCTAGATAAGATTATTATATAGTGTTGCTTGACTATAGGATTTGGAACCCTCTCTAGGGTGTTATTATGGTAAGAGATCCCTTGGTTATGTATAACATATCCATCTTGGTTATGACCCTGCATATCTAATGTATCAACAAACAAAAGTGTAAGTATAATTTATCTTCTCCAAGATAGGAGTGTTTAATAGGTAAGCTATATTTTTCTTTGTATACATTCTGGTGAACCCAACATGAATCAAACCCTTGTCGGTTTTCTTTCATGCATTCATTTTATCATCATATTATATATTTTCATTTTTTTAGTACTATATCAAATATGTCAATATAACTATAATAGTTTGTGCATATGTTTAACACATAGTCAATCCAAAATGACTTTGTTTTATTTATGCAAGTCTTCTCCAAATATAGGTGACTAGATCAATCAGTTTCATGTAGTCTTATTATTCAATTACATGATTTAATACATAGTCAAACCAGTCACTTCTATTCGTAGTTATTATTTTTAGCATATAGGTTTGTAGACATAGTCAAGACAATCAATTATGTTCATAGATTATTTTTAAAATATAGGTTTTATAGACCTCATGAGCCCAATAAACCTATTTTTAGAATATTAAATTTAGTACTTGAGAAACATAGTATATTTTTTTTTCAAATTAAACATATTTAAAACCATAAAGGCTCCTTCTTACCTTCTTTGTCATTTTAGTTTTTAATTTACAATATTATTTTTCACAACTTTGCAGTATATAAAATGGCAACACTATAACAAACTAGGTCGATTAACTCAACACAATTCTATATCCTGTCTTCTATGTAAAAGACATAATTGACCTATTTGACTATGTTCTTTTGGATCTTGATTCTGGAGAACAATAGTGAACCTATTGAGTTTTTTATATATTATTTGCATATAGTGTCACCTGAACTGACTCTATAATCTTTACAGTCAAAGGAATTAACCTATTTTTTCTATTAATTAGTTCACTTTTCATTTCAATTGCTTGCATGATTAGATTAATAAACATATATTAATTATGGGTTTTAGTCACATTATTTTTCTAGTTTTCACACACTTCCAAATAACTCTACATAATAAAATCATTAAACATTTTTCTTCCCAAGGTCTACCTATTTGGATTTCATCACCAAGGGGGAAGCTAACTTGGTTTTATAGTCAATTATAAACATGTGGTTGATGCATATATTAGAAAAGAACCTGACACCCTTATTGTTGTGAGATTATGAAGTGAGGGGTTATGCCCTAATACCAATTTAGTACCATCACCAATATAAATCTCTTTTAGCCTAAACTACCTGAAATTATCCTTAGATTACTTTCTAGTACTTTATTACAACCAACTTCCCTTCACATTAATTTGAAAATTTATTATAACTTAACAAAATTTAATAATGACCAATTAGTTATCATTTACATTACATTTTGTTGCTTTCTCTTTGAACATTGTATTCTTTATTGCAAAACTTACATTAGCCAACATAAATGTCAGGTTTTTGATGTGTGTTCCAATTAGATCAATCACATTGATTTAATTGTTTATGTGATTAATTTTATTTACCTATATATTATCTTGCAAAAAATTTACCTATTTTTATAACATTATCATCCCTATCGACATAGTCTCTTATAGACTATTCATATTACATCCCTTCAATACATAGTCACCTTGTCTAATTGTGTATCTTTTTATCCTATTTAGTCTCTCTCTAGAGTACACAATTGACCTATTTGATAGTGTCTTTTATCTACCTATTATGTTTATTATATTTTGTCTACCTATTAATTAATTTACTCAACATAGAGGAAAATACCCTTCAACCATTTATAATCTTATGATAACTCATCAAGTAAAAGAACCTATTTCACCCATTCCTACTTTCTCTAATGGATTTAGGGGAAAAATTTTCTTTGCTTCTCAAAATTTTACTTATATAATGTCTCCTTCACATACCATGACATATTTATCTATGACTTATTCATCATCCATGACAAGTATCTCTACTAACATGGTAGGTTCAATTTCTAGTGGGCCTCTTCCAAAAACCCTTCTCCTTAACCATGTGACTAGTACATCTTTTACTACCAATGATAATCATGCCACTAATGCTTCTTTTGATACTAATACTAATCATTCCACTAATGTTTATTTTGATACCAATGTTTCTCATGCCACTAGTGTGGTGCATGTTAATACTCATAGTGTAACTCAAGCCATTAATACTAATACTAATGCATCACATGTTACACAAAATAATAAAATTATTTCCCAAAATCATAAAATATTACTAAAAACACTCAATCAAGTGCAAAATTTTCAAACCAATAATGTCAATCAAATGATGAGAATTAGAAACAACCTTAACATGATTCATGGGGAGTGAAAAATCTGAATGCCCCCATCTCCCTTTAGGGATTCCCATGGTAACCTTATTAAACCACCCCTAATTAATAAAACATCTAAAAAATTAACCTCTTGTACCTAAAATTGATAATATTGACATAGGAGGTATCACACCTACCATCACCTATAATGGGTCCACTGATCCCATATTGTACTTACAAACATTTGGTAACCATTATAAAGATTGGATCAAGCTTAATACCTTTGTTGTTACCAAAATATTATATAAAACACTCTCAATATATGCTTTATATTAGTACAATTAATTAAAAACCCATTTTATCACTAGCCTTGAAGACTTGGTTACCTTATTATTCCAAGAATTTTAAATTAGTGATCTTCCCAAGAATAACTTAGCTCACATTATAAATCGTAAACAAATTGAAACTAAAACAACATAATCCTTCATCAAATTATGGAATAAATTTTATAAAAAATATTATCATAATATGGTAGATGGTAATCTCTTCTAACTATTCACTAATGCTCTCAACCCTAAATTATAATTTTGGGTTTAGACTCTCTCTCCAAGAACCTTTTAAGAATCCCTTGACCAAGCTAAGCGATAAGACTTCCTCATAATTAATTTAAACCATATAAACCTAAAAAAAAAACTCTTATTCTCATTAAAAAAACACCATCATACAACTAATGATGGTATTATTGATACCTATCACACTATTCACAACATTCAAGCAATTACTCCAAACAATGCTATGGAGCATGCTCCCCATCCAAACACCACTCTTATTCCTACATATTATCAAGTTAATAATGTTTAAAGTTCTATTTCATGTCATGTGATTTTTAACTATAATTAATGTCAAATGAAGCACAAAAATGTGGTTATGGGTATTGGTCCTTGATGAAGGATGGTGTCATGAAATTATAAGAAGGCTTGAACATGGGATATCAAGTCTGGTGTAATAAGAAGCATGATGTCTCTAGGATATGAATGCATAGAGGCATAAGAGGATTTATGAGGAAACTTGAACATGAATTTTAGGCATTGAATCATCTAGGTATGTTTCAAATTATGACTATAGAGGTAAGACCTACAGGTCGAATATGCAAATAAACTAGTCTTTGACTCTAACTAATCTAACTAGGGGTCTTATGATGTTAACATGACCTATGAATGATGTATATTATTTATATAACATTTGATAAGGTTTTTGAACATGTGGATAAGGTTTTAAAGTTCATTTACATTGGAAAGAAGGTCAAATTTGAGGCTTAGTCCTTGCATAAGAGACCTAATATGAAGGCACAAGCTTGGTACCTTGTTAAGAAGAGAAGTGTGAGACTTATGTGAAGATGGATGGTAGTATGTGAGAAAGGAATTATTAAATTTTACATGTGGATGATACTATGAGATTAATGTAAGAGGTTTACAAGTGTTTTCAAGGACCAAGCATAACTGGTTGTTTAAAGACCTAACATGCATAAAGACTTAGTGTGGCCAAATAAAGGGTCAAGATGAATTTATAAGGTGTTTAATCACATGTGAGCATGGATTGAGGTTTAATAGGTTATGTAAATGGTGTTTTCCAAGCCTTAGGTTCTGATTTGAAGGAAAAGGCAAGAAAACATGTTTGTAGGTCTCTTATGCATGCAAAATGAAAAGATGAGAGCCCAAGAAGGACTTTTAGATGCTCATTGGCACATGTGACTTTTGAATTGGATGATAATAATTTTTTTATATATGTAAAAGGGTCCTAATAAGGTTATAAAATCATTATGAAGTGGTTTAATGGATAGATTTATATGTACAAATGTTAAGAAGGTAAATTGTTCTAGAACCCTTATAGTGACCTGATTGGAGAGATCTTGGTATGAATGGAACATAATGGATTGGAAAGTATTTTTTGTTTTTGTATGTTTTATAGGAATATATAAATAATCTCTAGGTGGTAGTGGTTTTTCAGGGTAGTAAGCATAACCTACAAAAAAAAATTATTTCAAAAGAATTTGATGTTACAAACAAGTTTAATAGGTCAAGATTACACAATGGATAGAGGTTAAAGGTCAATAATTTTTATTAATGTAAATGTTGTTGTTTGGGTGAGTTATATACTCTATTTAAACCATTTTGTTCACCTAATTTGGCCTATCTCTGAATTGATAAAGAGTGAAAATAGTGAGAAAATTTGATCAAAGTAAGAATGAATTTAGGGATTGGTTACAGAGCATTAGAGATGAATAAAAATGCTTGAGGTAATTTTAAAATACATATACCTATTTTATATTTTTATTATATACTTTATATTTTATTGAAGAGGGTGAAAATGGTGTTCATAAGATGGTCTATATAGAGAAGATGTAATAGTGAAACCCAAAATAGTGAGATTGGTCTTTAAGACAAATATTACCCTTTGAGAATATGATCAAGATATTGGAGGTAGATATAATTATCTCATATGATTATATTCATTATTTTAAATTTTAATAAAGTTTCATCACATTTTTTAAGAGTCATGTTCACCATGAATGGTTCTTAAGCCATAATGATTATTTCGGGTGTGTTAAGAGAAGTGAAGTGTTTGAATATCTATATTAAAAGTTGATGCATCTAATGGATATGATGTTATTTTTTGAGATATAAATGATCTATTCATTCTTTATGGAATATATTTATACAAATTTAATAACTTGTAATGTGGAAGACAAAATGGCTTGACGGACTGTGTAAGTACTATGAGAGAGTAGATTGACAAATTAATGTATAAAACCAATGGTCATCAATAGATATTGATATCTATCCATTTTAAAATTATATAAAAGAATAATATAAAATATTATTTTGAATTATAATTCATTAGAGTGTCCTTTCAATTACTAAATATGAACTTCTACATAACTGTGTTTTGGAGTAGAATGATTGTTCTGTGTAGTCAACTTGTAGAGGTAAGTTTGAGGTGTTTTGCCAAGAATTAAAGGATGCATTTATTATGAGGATTTTATATAACTATATGAGGTAAATATTATTATTTTTTATTCATGATAAGTTCCTATTTATTTATTTTTGATCAAATGTTGTTGACTATACTTTGGTAGTGTTTGACCATTCTGAGTAGTCATGTTGTGAGAGTTGGTTTGAGGCCTATTGGCCTATTTGATAATTTCAAATGGACATATTGGTGAACATGAGGTCATGGATACTATTTTGATGTTATTTTATCATATTTTTTTTATAAAATTTATTGTATACTTTTATTTTGGGAGTTAGACTTTTAGACAGTGAGAAGGTCTAATGGCAACTAGGCCTAATAATGTGGTTCAAGGATTGAGTTTGAATTATAGGTGGTGTGGACCTACACTAATTTTATAAATGTTATATTTGAGAAATATGTGAATTTTATTAAGTGTTGAAATAGACTCAAAGTTTTCAAAGTAGGTCTAAGTAAAACATGTGCTTAAGACAGACCTAATTGTATTAGGTCTTCTTTAGGCCTAATGGAGGTTTTGGCCCTTAGGGGGTATGACTGACCTATGTAGTGTTTTTATCACATGTTTAACATGTTTATGAATATATTAAAATTATTATTTGAGTTATTTTTATTTCTTTTAGAACAATATATGGGTAAGATCAAGTGTTTGGTATAAAAGCAAGGCCTAATTGGCATATTTTAGCTAGTTGAGAAGTGCGGATGTAAGCAAATAGAAGAGATCTCAAAGGAATAGTAGTAGGTCATTAAGTAAAATAATAAGAGGAATAAATCATGATGAAAATATAAAATATATTATATAGGTAGATTATAAGGTTAATGGACCTAATTAGCCTAGAACAGGCATGTTGAGCACGTGATCCTATAAGGTTATTTGAGAGGGGTAGAAGGTTAAAATGAGATAAATGAGGTTAGATAAAATAAATAGATGCATCATAGGAGTGTTAAAAGTGTATTATAGTGATTTATATTTAGGATAGAGAAGAGAAAGAGCTGAATAAGATGTCACCATCAGTTGAGAGAGAAATAAGGTGTCTTGAGGTGATCAAGTTTGTCTTGGCTGGGTTGGTGCTTAGTCAAGAATGGAGTTGGATATGCCTTATAGGTTAGAGATTTTAGAAGTGTATTTGAAGTGGCTATATTTTTTCCAAGTCATTTATGGGGTTGGATCCTCCTTGAAAGTTAGAGCTTGCTAAAAGACTAGTTGGGTTGGTTTTTAACTAGTGAAGGGTTAGTTCTCCTTGTGGGTTTGGTGCCTTACTAAATACTATTTCATTACTTATAAGATAGTAGTCCAAGTGGTGTGATATTTGTTTTTATCCACCATGAGGTTTTACCATATATATATGGTGTTCATGTGTTGATGTCTTACTTATTGTTTATGTGATTTATCCTCTATACACTATTATATCTCTATGTTAATTTGAATGATTAAATAATGATGAATGGAATTGAATGAAATGTTTACACACTGATTCACCCCCCATCTCAGTGGTTGTTATTCCAATAATTTGTATAATATTAGGTCCTTTGGAAGTTACTTAAAAACCTATAGGTGATCCTAAGGAGCACAAAGAATGATGATGACAATGTTCATCTTGTTTATAGTGATGGTCTATCAAAGAATGATGGTACTTGAAAAGATATCTAAAGAAAATAATCATGTCAAGATGAGGCTTGATCAAAACTTAAATAAAAGATATTTATGTGATGATATAGGACATTAGTTAAAGTTGAAATAATGTAAAAGGTACCATTTGACAGCTTAGAAGGACTATGTAGAAGCTAAGTCAAAATTCAAACCCAAGATTAAAAATCTAGAAGGTCTCTAAAGACATGTTGAGATAAAGGTATAGGTCAAGGCATCAAGGTGTCTTGTATAATCTTTCTTTAGTACTTATAAATAAGGTATGTTTAACCTTCTATTTTGATAAATATGTTATGAGTTGATTATCAAGCTATAGGAGCTAAGTTAAGTCTATAAAGTTATCATATATGAGAAGAGGTTTTTTTATAAACCTGAGTATGTTGTTAAGACCTATTTGAGGTCTATTTGAGTGTTCATGAGGTATAAAGGTATGAATGTATATACTTGTTTATATGGTGGTTGAGCATTTATTTATTGAGACCTTCAAGAGTGCTCATAGTGAGTAAGAAAAAAGATGCTAAAAAAGTCCAATAAGTATTTGTTTGTCTATGTGAATGATAATACTCTATAGTTATCATATTTTGAGGAATGGAATACTTGTCTAAACATAAGATTGGGTCTAAAAAGTCTGAGATAAAATAAGAAAAACATAAGAGCAAGAGAAATGATCTACAAAACCAATATGGTCATGAAGATTATATGACAAAAGATGCATGGTATTGATGTGTTTTTGACATTATAAGGTCATAGAGGAAGCATGATGACATGTTTCAAGTGCCATAATAGTGGTATGAAGATAACTAGTATTCTAAGTTTTGTAAAAGAGGTCTTGATTTGGAGCTAGTATGTTGATCATCAGTGGCAGTTCTTATATGGATAAAGATGTCTTCAATCAAGGTATGTTATTATTATAAAATATATTATTGTTTATATTGATATGATCCAAGTAGAACATGAAGTTAGGGGGAGATAACTTAGGTCTCTTGAGTAAGTATGTATGATTTGATGATTGCTCTATAAGACCAATTCCTTTGAAGGTAGAAAGTGTTGATCATATAATACATGATTTAGAAGTTGATTCTAAGAATAATATTTCAAGTTGGTTAAGCCATAAAGGAGAGGAAAAAAGTTATGAAGATGATCATTCATATAGCATGATATGAAACATGTATTTATGGTGAAGCATAGACATAGGGGGATAATTTCCTAATGATGCACTGAGGTCTTTTGATATGATGATAGTCTAATAAGATCAAAATAATAGTTTAAAATAATAGATTAAATACAAATAAATGTAGATAATCATGGTGATAGGGGGAACTTGTGAGAAATTAGTAGTGAAAAATTTAGTTGAGGTGCATATGTTGTGAGCTCTATGAGTAAACAGGTCCAAGGATTAGGTGGTAGGATCAGATGGTAGGATCAGATAAAGAGATGAATGGACTTAGGTAGGATCAATATCAGATGATGAGCTAAAAGAAATGTTTATGGAGTCATGATAATCATGTGTCAATCTGATAAGAAATAGTCAAGTTGAGAGATAGTAGTTGAATTACTCTAAGGTAAGAATTTGATCAATTTTCTTTAGTAGAATTTTTGAAGTTGGAGTGAAAAGACAAGGTGGTATCTATAGAGACCCTTTGTCATTAATGAAAAAAGGGGAGACATATTATATTGATGGAGAAGTTATATAGATTAGTTTATTTATGGTTTGCCATCAATTATAAAGGGGGAGATTGTTGCAATTTGTCATTGATTTCATGTACTTTTACAATATCATTAATTTCAATAGAAGCATAATAATGTGGATATGGTCATTGGTCCTTGATGAAGGATGATGTCATAAGATGATAAGAAGGCTTGAATATGGGATATCAAGTCTGGTACAAGAAGGTATATGATGGATCTAGTATATGAATGCATATAGGAATAAGAGTATGTCTAAGGACACTTGAAAATGTATTTGAGGCATTGAATCATCCAAGAATGTTTCAAAGTATAAATACAGAGGTAAGACCTACATGTCTAATATCCAAATAAACTAGTCTTTAATTCTAACTAATCTAACTAAGGGTCCTAATATGTTAAAATGACCTATGAAGGATGAAAATTATTGATATAACATGTGAGAATGTTTTTAAACATGTTAATAAGGTTGAAAGTGAATCTGTAATGGCAAGAAGGTTAATTTTGAGGCTTAGTTCTTGTATAAGAGACCTAGTATGAAGGCACAAGTTTGTTAGCTTATTGAGAAGAGAAGTGTGAGACCTATGTAAACATGGATGGAATTATGTTATCATGGTATGAGTACATTTTACATGTGTATGAGATTATAATATCAATGCAAGAGGTTTACAAGTGTTTTCAAGGACCAAACATAACTGGAAGTTCAAAGACCTAATATGCATAAAGACCTAGTGTGCCCAAATGAAGGATTAAGATGAGTTTACAAGGTGCTTAAGCACATGTGAGCATGGATTGAGATGTAATAGTTCGTGTCAGGGTTTTTTTTATCAATATTGAGGTCCTGGATTGAAGTGGAAGGTAAGAAAATATGTTTGTAGGTCTCATGTGCATTTAGAATGAAGAGATGAGAGGCTAAAAAGGAAATTTGGATGCTCATTACCACATGTGATAATTATAGGAAGATGAGACATTTATTATAGATTTTAAAGGTTCATAATAAGGTTTTATAAGAATTATGAAGTGGTTTAAGGGATAGAGGTGTATGAAAAAATGTTAAGAAGGTAAACTAGTCCAAAACCCTCTCAAACCCCTTATAATGACCCAATTCAAGAGATCTTGCTATAAATAGCCTAGAATGGATTGGTAAGAATTTTTTTTAGTTTTAAACTATCCACTATGCATATCTAGGTGGTAGTGGTTTGTTAGGGTAGTAATTAGATTCTACATAAAAACTCTTATTTCAAAAGAATTTGATGTTAAAGGTAGGGTTGACCAACTCAAGATTACACAATGGATGGAGGTTAAAGGTCAAGAATTTTTGTTTATTTACAATGTGTTATTTTTGTGAGTTATATCCTCTATTTCAACCATTTTGGTTAACCAATTTGACCTATCACTAAACTGATAAAGACTGAAAATAGTGAAACAAAACTAGTCAAAGTGAGAATGGGTTTAGGGATTGGTTACATAGGATTAGATATGAATCCAAATGATTTAGGTAAATTTTAAAGACCTATAAATATTTAATATGTTTATTAAATACTTTTTAGTTCACTTAAAATTGTGTAAATGGTGTTCATAAGATGGCATGTATAGAGAATATGTGATAGTGAAACCCAAAATAGTGAAATTGGTCTTTAAGACAAATATTGCCATTTGAGAATATGATAAAGATATTGGAGGTATCTATAATTATATAATAATATAATATTATTTATTTTTAATTTAAATTAAGTGTCATCATAGGTGTTAAGAGTCATGTTCACCGTGATTGGTTGTTAAGCCACAATGATTGTTCTAGGTGTGCTAAGAGAAGTCAAGTGTTTGAATCTCTATAATAGAATTTAATTCATAAAATGAATATGATGTTGTTTTATGAGATATAAATTACCTATTAATTATATATGGAAGATATATAGATATATTTAATATGTTTTAATTTGGAATTTGAAATGTCTTGTTAGATTGTGTAAGGACTATGAGAGAGTAGTTTGACAAATTGGTCTATAAGACCAATGGTTGTCACTAGAGATTGATATATATCCATTTGGAAATGATATATAAGAATCATATAAACTATTAATTCACATGATAATTCATTAAATTTTAATTTCAAGTACTAAATTTGAACTTCTACATAACTATTCTTTGGAGTAGAATGACTGTTCTGTGTAATCATCTTATAGAGGTAAGTTTTAGGTATTTTTCCAAGAATTGAAATATATATTTATTATGAGAATGTTATAAAAGTATATGAGGTACATATTAATGTGTTTTTATTCATTAGAAGTTCATATATAGATATTGGTGATCAAATGTTATTGATTGTACTTTGGCAGTGTTTGACCATTATGAGTGGTCATGCTGCAAGAGTTGGCTTGAGGCTTGTTGGCCTATCTAATAATGTCAAATGGAAATATTGGTGACCATAAGGTCATGGATAATTTTTTAATTTGATTTTATCATATGGTTTTTTGATAAAATTTATTGTATACTTTTGTTCTGTCAGACATAATTTTAGACTATGAAAGAGCCTAATGGTAACTAGGCCTAATAGCATGGTTCAAGGAGTGAGTTTGACTTACAAGTGGTTTAGACCTATGTAAATGTTATAAATGGTATATTTGAGAAATATCTAAAGTTTTAAAATCATTTTAATATATTCAAAGTGTTCAATTGAGGTATAAGTGAAACATGTGCTTAAGACAAACCTAATTGCATTAGGTCTCCTTCGGGACTAATGGAGGTTTTGGCCCTTAAGGGGTATATTGACCTGTGGAGTCATTTGCTCATGTGTGTAAATTTTTTATGGATCTATTCCAAGTATGATCCAAGTGTGGTTATGTTCTTAGCTAACCAAGATGGGTAAGAGTTGTAAACACCTAAAACTAGCCACCGATGGCCTTCAGTCAGACTTTAGACCAATTCTTACCAACTATCGTATATTAAGCTCAAGAATCACTGAATGCCCCAGATTTTATTATGAATCATTAATAAAATATAATAATCACATGGAAACATACCTAATTATGGTATCCTATTGTAAGTAATAAAAACCTCTCACAAATTAATCTCTATTACTCATGTGGCATCACAACATGCAATTTGGCTTATATACCTATTAAGTGGGGTAAGTGTACACATAAAATCAAATCTTGAAAATGATAAAAATATTAATAAAAAATAATTAAAATACTAACCAAATTAAATTCCTCATTTAATTATTCATGTGTAATTAATAAATTTCTAAAAAAAAAGAAATTCAAAAATGCAAATATCTTAGATTTTTTCATAATTACCTTTTGTGAGTTGTCAACCCTTTGAAAATATCTCAAAATATCTCACCCATGCCTAGTCATTGAAAAACATGAGTTTTTGATGCCTTTTAACTTTACTATGGTTAATTATCTCACTTAGGTTAGGTTTACACCCATTCCATTTTTAAATTACACTTTAACTCACCTTGAGTTAAGGTTAGTTTTTAATCCTATAAATACAAGCATTTGCCTCTTCATTTGGAGAGCTTGGATAAAGTAGAGTTATAATGTAGGGTTTTTAGCAAGATTGAAATAAATAGTGTTATAATGCCAAAATGATAAGCTAATACATCAAGCAAGCATAAGCCATAATCCAACCATGGTGTCAAGGAGAGAAGGAGATAGCCAAACTCCATTGCCAAAGAATCTTTAAGCACAATCTGAGCAAGCCACAAACAAGTCACTTAGAGATTTCAAGGAAGGTAAGGTATTTTTAATTCTTTGCATTTTAGTTGTGCTTTCATATGTATTTTGTTCACTATTCTCCCCCTAGGATCTAGGTTTAGAGATGTTAGCATGATAGTATGTTTATTTAATTTTGTTTTGTGAAATTAACACTTGTTCTAACCTCCTATCTATTGTCAAATTTCTATGATCACAAATTTCATGCTTGGTGGGACCTAAACTCATCCCATGTACTAATGAGACTAAGGTGTAACTCATAAATATTCAAATTAATGCTTGAATATATTCAAAATTAGAGTTTTAGCTTTATTTTTTTTCCATATTTTTGATTCTTATGATATCTCATATCTACACAAAGATTGACATAGGTTAGGTATAACTGGCATAGGTTCTACCTAACCATCATCAGTTTGCCTAAATGAGCTCATTTTTTATTAACCATTATTGATGAGGTTTTAGGGTGAAACATAGCCTACAAAACTTGCATTTTGAATCTTTTTAACATTCTTAATTGTTATTTCTTAGTTTCATTATCCTTTATAAACTTTGTTTAATCATCTCATTACAGGTTTGAGGATTTTTTATATAATTTTGAGCTAACTAACATTTTTGAATTGTGTTTATTTTGGCTTTGGGTTCACAAGCAATTGATCTTGATCCTTATCGACTGCTATCAATCATTATCAACCAACATTAGTTCCCTAATAACTAACATTGGTCAAAACTAACTGATATTGATCTCTATGTTTTAAAAGAAAGGAAACTAAGAGCTATGTTTTAAAAATTTGTTTACTATTCCATTAATGTGCTTTAAAATAGGAGGAAACTCTCTAACCCTTACAGGTCCAAGGTGGGAATATAACATGAATTTATAAGTTTAGACTCATGAACATTTCATTTTGGGTGTTTAAAATGAATTTAGCTAACTCTTGTACACTTCATTTTGGTTCTAAAAAGAATGGTTAAATCTTAAACATTTGATTTTAGTGCTTAAAAGGAATCTAGAATTGCAAAGTCTTGAGCACTTCATTTTGTCCTTAAAAAAATTTATTAAGTTTTGAACATTTCATTTTTAGTGCTTAGAATGAACATAAGTGTTTTTAATTAAGTTTTTAAAGCACATTCTTCTTGTATGCAATCAAAATTGCATGATGCATAATGAATTAATCTTGGATTATATAATATAGAGCATACCTACACTTTGAATTGGGTATACACTTGTTAAGTGAGAGCATGACCAATATGGGGATCTGCTAGAACTAATTAGGGGATCACTTGTATCATTTGTCACAACACATCATGCTAGGAAGGGTTCCAAAGCCTATATTATAACATAATCATACAATAACCCTAAAAGAGTCCTATGATTTGATATTCACTTATGCTAATAAACAAGAAAGTAAAATATTCTAATAATAAGAAAATTAAACTAATCTAGTGCGCACCAAATCTTATGGCACAAAGTGAGGGTTAGAATAAAATAAATAAATAACAACTAAATTAAACATTCATAGGAGACATATACTCACATCAACATATATGTAATCCTAATACATGGAAGATAAAAATACATATTTCATTATCTATGTATGCTTACAAAGAAGAAATAAAGTTAGGAGTACTTACCTTTGAAGATGAACCTGCCGAGTCTCAACCTCTCCCTTGGCCAAGATGCTTTTCAAGAGATTATTACAACTTGTAAGGATAACTAATATAAATAAGCTCTAGGTTACATGACCTACCTATGCATCCAAAAGATTTATCCATAAGACAAGATTAGAGATACAAAGAAAGTATTAAACCCTAAAGTTTTACTCCTCAAGTAAAATGGTCAATAAGCAGATGTTCATTCACACTTCTTCACTTGATTCTTCTATTATACTAAATGGTGGGAAATTACTTTGTATATATAATAGTATCTTTCCTAAAACCCATCTAAACATGTTGGCTATACTAGGTCAACCAAGTTGACCTAGTACATTCTCAGCCTAATGCCTAAAGTTTGTGATAGGTGATTTGAGATGAAAATAAGTCAAAATAACTAAAGGGTCCCTAGAATACACTAGGTTGACCTAGTGTAAGGAAAGAAATGAAGGAATAAAGAATGATAATGATTGAAATGGATAGGAAAGACAAGAATAAATGTAGGGTTCATGGTTTTAGGGAGCTAGTGTGTAGATAGCAAGTGGAAAAAGGAATAATAATATTATAAAGCACTGATGGTCTAGCCACCCATTTCCTATAACACCCCTTAAGGCATACACTCAAAGAGATTGAGACTCGATAGGTTCTTACAATATATGAAGTGTTAGTAATAAATAAAAGTTTGAAAATATTATGTGTATACATATGTTCTAGCTGAAGCTCATTATGTGTCACATAAGTGCAACACGAGATGGTGCTTTGAAGATATAACATGATAACACACAACACTGATGCTAAGTATGGTGTAATAGGAAGAAAATAAGATAAATGAAAGGAATAAATTGAAAAATGAATACCTTTGACTTAACATAGTGTTTTAGATAAATAAGAAGACTATAAGAAAGTGAAGGCATCCAATGTAAAGCACACTAGGCAAACCTATAGAAGTTAGTGCAAAAAATAGCCAAAAATTGAATTTTTTTTAAGATAGGCTTATGATAGTGGAAAAAAATCTCTACATCATCATGAATCTATTGCATTTTATGATTTGAAAAATGGATGAACAAAAACAAATATATGAGGAAACAAGGAATCTGAAAAAAAATAATTAAGAATTTTGAATTTTGAAAAAGTGGTTTTAAATAGGAAAAAGAGAAATCATTTTGTTATTTTGATTTGTAATAAAGGAGAAAAAGAGATATGGAGAGAATACAAGCTAGGATGGTGAGGGAATAAAATTCTAGGCAAGAGAGAACCCCAAGAGAAAGAAAATGTGCACTACAGGTATGCAACCAAGAATCTCAAACTAGTTTTTGAAATTTGCATTGATTTAAGTGAATTTTTAGTAAATTTTGATTTTAAGCATTTATAGATATCAAAAATGAACAAAATTAGGTTTTAAGGGTAGTAAATAGGAAGACAAGAAATGTGTTGGAAGGAAATAGGAAGAAAGTAAGAAAAAGACAATTTTTTTAATCAAAATACACGTCAGCACACTGAATTTACTAGGTCAACTAGGTTGACCTAGTAAGTTGAATCAGGGTGAAAATCCATATGGTCGACCTAGTGTATTCTACCAGCTAAAACTAATTGAAAATGTTTCTAGTTAGTTTGTAAGGGCCAAAATGGAACCAAAACACTAGGGAGAAGAAGATAAGAGGAAAAATAAGAAATTTAAGATAAAATAAGACAAAAAATAGGGAAATTTTTGTCAAACTAGGTTGACTAGGGAGCCAAAATAAGCATAGAAAAGCATAAAAAAAGCTAAAAGAGGCATAGAATGGCCCAAAATGACCAATGAAGAGCAAGAGGTACCAAAATAGGATAAAAATAAATAGAGTATGATTTTTTTATTAAAGATATAATCTATAAAGAATGTATTATGATTATACATGACATGGAGGAACTAATACATCCTTTGTTATTTCCTAATTACAGAGATGACCAAGGTTCTAGAGATTGCTAGATGTGTCATGGTTGTCATATTTTTAAGAGAGGTTGATAGATGGATATATATCTAGACTGGTAGCCATAGGTCTATGAGGTATAGTAGATATGTGTAAGATCCCCTTGAGTGTAGATGTGTTGGTCATGTTCCTTGGTTATTGGGAATGATTGACCAACACCTTAAGATGGGAGGTGGATGGGGCTATGATAGAGGTGGATATCACACTAGAGGATGTCCATGCCATCCTTAGACTTACCATAGTAAGATCACTAATGATCATAGGGATAATAGAAAACATAGAGGAGAGGAGAGCCTTAGCCATGTGGGCTATATGCTTAGAGATGATACTATCAAGGTAAAGAGTGAGTATGGATGATGTGTATATATCATAGATTTTGAATCTGTAAAAGGTGGTGATAGGACTTGTGACTAAAGAAGTAGTTTATCACAAGTTAGATGGCAAGGTACCACTATATGTGATAGATTTGAGAAGGATGATGCTAGAGGAGGGACTACTATATGATATAATATTTGTCATTTAGGTCTAGCTTGTTCATGATCTATTTGATATGCAAGTTAGAGGACATAAGACCATGGGACTAATCATGCTTCTAATAACATGGATATATGAGATATTTATTATGTATCAGTTAGCTAGGTTACCCTGTGTGGTTAATTATAGGTCACCTCAGGTGAGGAAAGAGAGGGAGGACCAAGTATCACAGGTTGTACCCCACATGCTAGTGCTACAGATGGTGAGATGCACTAACATAGTGTGGTGACCATATGAGCAACTAGCGACTACTTGGGAGAGCTGACACACAGTTAGACCAGTGCTAGAGAGAAGAAAGACTATAGGGAATTGTACATGGTGGAGAAAACCACATCTAATGGCATGGGTGCTAGGGAAAATGGGTCTACCTCAACCAAATACATCGATACTCATGCCCAAGTAGTAGACTTAGCAATCAATGAACTATGAGGGAATAGGGGACTTGGACCAATAATATGAGATTGATATTAAGGCCATTTTAAGAGTGACCATGGACTAGTTAGGTATGATGAGGGGTAGAGAAGGAGTAAGTGGAGGAAGAGGAAGAGATAATAGTTGTACCACCACTAGCTCCATATAGATATGAACTATAACCATTGAGGACATGGAAATGACTAAGGTAGGAGGTGAGAGTAGAGATCATCATCATCTTTAGTGATTTAGTAGAGGAACTAGAGGAGATGATAGAAAGACCACTTAGATGAAGGTTGAGATGGATGTGAGCCATGATAGTTGAGTTTGAGATGAAGATATGATTGATAGAGGAGGTATTAAGAGACCATGTAGATGGGGATACTATGTTAGGTGGTCACTTATATGGCAAGACCGTAGGAGCTAAAACATAGATAGGTAAGAAAAAGTATGATTAATTTATTGTTTAAGTTGTTATTAGGTAGATAGAAAGATATTATGAGATATGATAGTGATCTAATATCTATCTAGTGTGATGTTATATGTGTACTTGAGGATGAGGAAGAGAGATGGGGGTCCTTAGTTAGGGGAGCACTCCATGACATCTTAGATGAGACTCTACATATATACGACCCCATGAAACTAGAGGATTCAAGTGTACCATCTACCCTAACTCAAATGATCTAGTTCAGACTAGCAGGAGAGGTCATGAGGTAGATATAGATGCAGAGAGAGAGAGGGCACAACAACTAGTATAGATGGGTGTAGGGAAGAGGAAAGTTTGGTAGGCCCTAACCAATGAGAGAGCTATACATCAAGATAAAGTGGCATAAATGATGTAGGCATATATGATGATGTAGACTCAGTTGATGTAAACACATGTAGTAACCCAGATTGAGTTGGTATATGCATAGGTGTAGATAACACATCTACAAAGACATGTAGAGGGATTGAGATCTCATACTACCTAATTACAACATACTATTTAGAGGATTTAGATCAAGGCCTCAGTAGGCAATGTGAGTAGGTCATGAGATAGATATGATGGGGCTCAACCCTGGTGCTGAGGCTTTATATATGGTTGTATATGTTGTAACAAACTCTTGAGATATATACATGATGTATCATTTTGGCATAGTGGTATTGGTTGTGTATGTTTTCTTTATAGTGGTTGTTTTTATTCATTATGTTGGTTATGCATGGATGTTTTAGATATATTTCTTTTTAGCACATGTAATTAGCTTTTTTTTATATGCTATAGGAAATATATCTGATGTGGTTTATTTTCTATCATTATGGATAACACGTGAATGGTTTTTAAAAATAAATAGGCAAAAAGACTTGGAAAAATGTAATCAATAAAAATTATGCTACACACTAATTTAAGCTAAGAAATGTGTAATAACATGAGAAATGACTAAGTATAAAGAATCAAGAGAATAGAAAACAAGATGGTAAAAGGGGGATTTGTTTTTAAAATAATGTGAAAGATTTTGGCACCAAATTAAAACAAGTAAAATCATACTAAATATCATGTTGGGAAGTATGATAAATAAAGTAATAAAAGGGAAGGGATGAAAAGGGCATGAATGTTAATAAAAATGAATCAAAATTAAGTCAATCAATTATACTATTTCATGATGGGAAGTATTAAAGAGAAAACAAATTTACAAAAATTTGGTCTTAAATTTATCATATTAAGTCAAGTTGTTAAGTATAAGAAATTTAAGAAATGATTGTAATCTTACATGCACTCAGAAAATAAGAAAATAAGAGGCAAAAAAAAATGAAGTAATCATAAAAAATACTAAATATCAAGAAGGGAAGTATGCCAAATGAAGTGTAACCTCATAATCAATCGAATCTTATTTCTTACTTGACACATGTAATTTGGATGGTGAATTGTTTATTATTATTTTTTTTTAAATTTGTGAGAAGGGTCGGGTCCTATCTACAGTCTTACACTAAAACTCACAAATGAAATCCCAAGGGGTGACAAAATAGCATTGGTAAGCTGAAGGATTAGGAATGATAAATCAAGGATGTGGGTAATAGGATGGAAAAGGTGGTAATTTTTAAGGAATGTCAGGTCCTATCTGTGGTCTTACAAAGCAACTCACAAATGAAATCCCATGGGGAGTGATCATAAATCTAAATAATATTTTCCAAGATTAAATATTAGGAAAGGGAATGAAAAAGGGAATGTAAAAATAAAATACTTAGGCATCTTATGAGAAGACCTTAGGAGGTAAGAGGCATACTAAGGACATGTGAAGACACTAAGTGACTAGTGGTCATCTATGTACAAAGGAAACCTATTCCATAAAGACACAAAGATTTGTAGGTAGATAAGTGTGCTACTAAGATCAAGTCATGAAGGTATATTTGTAAAAATAAAATAAAATTTGTCCTACCTGCCCACAACATGTTCCCCACTCCTTAGGACCCCTTATAGAGTTGTTAATCTGCTGAGAAGATTGGGTACTAGCATGATAAATTAAGTAGCACTAATATTTTTTTTTATTATCCTCTTCTAATCTACTATCCTACCACAACCCAAATGACCTCAGCTCTATTATGAGACCAACTGTGGAGTTTGAGCTTCGACTAGAAGAAGGAGATGTGCTTTGAATCACATCTTTTAGTGTGATCTAACTTTTGAGAATATTTTTTCCTTTTTGATATCATTGAATTTTGTTTAAATAATTTGGATTTTAACTTTATTTTTAAATATTTTTAAGATTCTACCTCCATATAGTTTGTAAAACCAAACATGAGAGAGATAGTGATACACACGAATGAGCTATAGGCTAAGGCTAAAGGAAACTAAGTAACCCAAAACAAAAGACTAACTAGGACACTTAGGCTTGACAATGAACAAGTATATGATCTCAAGTATCAACTATGTATATTCTTAGTTTACATAAACTGAAGAAGGAAAAAAGAGATCCAAAAGAGGACCGGTGAAAGGAAATAGTAATGAGAAATATTGTTTACTAACTAATCACATGGTAAAAGGAGGTAATAACCAAAAAGGGATAGGGTAGATATGACCAAGTCACCATGATAGATATCTATGAAAAATAAAGATAAGAGAGAAAACAATCTTGAAGATACAAGGGAAGATGGAAAAGAAATCAATGATAAAGCAAAAATAAAAATGATAAGTATAAGTCAAGTATATGTGAAATATAAATAATAAAAACTAAATATAGTACAACAAGAAGGGATAACATAATATAAGATAAGAAATAATTTGACATAAAGTAAAATGAAATAATGATAAATAGATAAAAATAATATTTAAGAACATGTCCAATCTAAATGTATTTGAGAAAGCACCATGCATGTGCTCATAAATACTGGTAAATCTATCCACACAATTATCTAAGACATCAAATAAATCTCTATGAAGCTAGTTATGAACTAATACTAATGTATGTCTCATTAATCTTTGTTGAATATTGGGCAAATACTTCTTTCCTAATCTCCTCAACTGAAAAATTAAGAATACTCATTGGATCGTACTAAGGAGGGCAATTGGGTGAAGGATGGTCAATAGAATGTGTGGAAATGATATTTATGAGAAATTCTAGAATCACTGGTGGAGAAGAATCCATGGGTGAAGGAAGGTCCATGGGTGGATAAGGAACCATAGGTGGAGGCATAGAAGGTGGTGAATGGACCATAAGAGGTGTACATGTGGGAGAAGAAGGAGGATCCTTACTGCAATAATGACCTATGGGAGGACTATTAGAAGTTCTAAGAATAACTATAAGATGATCCTTAAGATGATGTTAAAGGATATGGCAATGATTAGTGTAATGTGTGCCTCATTGGTGCCATAGAAAATACCTCTCACCATACTTAGGCATATGTTCAAGAAGAATATTTGGATAAGGTATGATAGTGTATATTGATAGGGAAGAAGGATTTAAGGTATCAATATATTTCCATAACTTATGAAAATGGGTATAAGAGTGATTATCTATCCCATGGAAGTAATATATATGCTTGTGAGTATTATTTAGAGAAACACTCATGGGAGAAGGTGCAATAGGCATGGATGAAGAAGGAGGGGAAAGGATCCATATCGGGTAAAGGAAGCAAGTCATCACCAAGAGAAGGTGATGGCAGAGAAGGAATAAAAGTAGGCTGAATATAAATGGAAGAAGTAAAAGTAGGCTCATCAATAATGGAAAAAATAATAATAAATGGTTCTGAGATAGATTCTATTGTAGGAGGATCATGATCAACATAAGGTATAAAGAGGGTTGCACCAACCTAAAGAGTAAACCAATGACATGAGTTAGGGAACCTAGACAAACTGTAAGGTCTGGTCATAACATGATCTATGAGCATAATCCTATGGGGCTCTTTAGAAACTATAGGTGTTGGCACCATCTCTACTCTAAAATAAAGAGGGAAAATGTAAGAATCAAGAACTATAAAATTTAGAACATGAGAAGATGCAAGAAAAGACTCAAAAAAAGAAGAACAATAATGCACAATATCGACATCATGGGCTTAGATAAGGCCACCTAATAAAGGATCATCTAAAGAATAACCATCATCATAATCTAGCATATGAAGATCAATGACACAAGTTGGAATAACTTTGTCATCAAAATAAGCATGGTGAATAGAATGCCTAGTCTTGGATAAGACTACAGGAATGTCATCACAAGGTGGTTTATGAGAACAAGGTTGTAATGAGGTTGGAAGTTGCGAGATGAGATGAGGTATGAGATCAATTTTTTTGATATTTAAGTTAATCTCATCAGGCTCATCATCATCAGAGTCTAAAAGGTTAGGAAGAATGTTACCAATGAGTGCAAGATGCCCATTTTAACCTCTAGTTGAGTTGATAAGAAATTTGAAAAGCTGTGATTCATAGAATAGAATACTAGGTAAAGGCTCAAGAGTAGGAATCTTTAAAACACCATGATCTTATAATTGCTAAAAATTCTAAGGGTTAGTATCTCCTTGAATCTTATAAATGACTCCATTATAAGGGAATTTAACACATTAGCGAGTGAAAGAAGAAATAGCTTACATACAATGAGTCTACAGCCTAACAAGCAAGATGTTATAAGAAAGAGGGAAGTTAAAGATCATCACCATTACATGAATGGTAACATGTGGGATAGTAATGGGAAACCACACACACCTAAGAGGAGGCATTTTCCTTCTATCATATCCTTGGCAGGTGTTACGTGTAGACTTAAGATTGAATTTTGAATATTCAAGGGTTTTAATGAAATCAAGAGAAGTAACACAAGTGCCATAGCCCTCATAAATCAATGCTCATTTGACTTGGATATCACCTATTTGGATACTAATAAATAAGGGAGGATTATCTATACAAAGTAGAATCTCATCAAGAATAATAGATGTGATAAGAAATTTCAAAGAAAGAGAAGTGTCAATAGTTTCATCAATATTAATGGACATCTCTTCACATTATTGAAATATATTATCCTCAGAACCAAATAAGGCTACCTCCCATCCTACTAGGGAGGATGAGGGACATTCATCTCAAATAATAGTTGCATAAGATGATTCTAATGATAGGGAGATGTCCTTGTAAGCCTGAGAAATGAAATTTGAGATAGGATATTAGTGTGTTTTACAATGAGATCTCACTCATCATAACCCATGAGAATATTGTTAGATATAGGTGCATAATGGTTATGTATGTCTGTGGAAGGAGGAACTTAAGAGCATTGAAATTCATGTTGATAATAATGAGAAGGTTTAGAAGAAAGTTATAAATCATTTGGTGATGAAGAAGTAGTTGGTTTATATTGATCTTGAGAGATATAAGAAGTGTTAATAGAAGTTTGATTATCATTGTTATTAGAAGATGATGTAAGAATAGTAGAAATAAAATGAGATGTGTTATCCAAGGGAGAATCATAAATTGGATCATCATCAAAATTTATAAGATATTTTTATCCCAACTCATTCAAATGAGTAGGAGAAGAATATTGGATAACATAGAATGTCTTATAAGGAGGTGGGGTGTAGATAAGTTTGGAATCAATGAAAGCTACCACCCTTCTCATATTAGTCATGCTAACCACATTGTTTTTAGAAGTGGGTTCAACAAGACTTTATATATTATTGGTGGAAGAGGTGGGCTTGTCTTGGTTTTATTTAATAGGTTGATGATTAGGTAAAGGATCTTTCTGAATAGCTAAATGAGCATTTTATTGATTCAAAGCTTGGGTTTTATCATGAGTTTTGTAGTCCTTGAAAGAAATTTCATTTGATTATTGACACTTGTGAGTGATAACATTATGATAAAAATTAAAACTAAGAATAAAATCCATGGCTAAATTATGAAGCTATCTACAGGTCTCATGAGAGTGACCCAAACTAGCATTAAACCAACAAAACTTGCTTAGATCATACCGTGTTTTCATAGGATGAGTAGGGTCAATATCTCAAGGGAGAGGCTTAGCTAGATGCTTAAGCAATTCATATAAGGAAAGAGGTTTATGGAAATTAATGATGTTTGGTGATGAGAAATGATGATTAGTATATTGTTGAGAAGGAGCTAGTTCCAAAAAAGGGGTAGGAATGACAACTTGAACATTGCGAATGGTATCATATGAATTAGTAACACCATCATTGGTAATATTTCAATTTTTTTTTAAAGTAACTGATGAGGACCCATGGAAGGTTAGGGTGGCTCAAATTTACACATAAGGAAATCTTGTCTTTTGGCTTGGTCAATGGCCTCCACCAAGGTATGTGGAGAAAGGGTACGAACTTGATATTGTAATTTAGGAAATAAATCATTTATAAAGAGATGAAAGAGATTGTCTTCTACCATGTTATGCTCACACTTGTTTGAAAAAGTATTCCATTGTTTAACAAAGACTTGAGTGGTTTCATTTTCATTTTGTTTGAAATTGATGAAGTGGGCCAAAATGTTTTCAAGAAGATCACTAGTTTGGAGTTCTTGTACTAAATCATTCACTAAATCCTCCAAACTAGTGATGGAATGAGATCTAAGTTGATTATACCAATCCAAGGCATCACCTATGAGGGTTTTGGCAAGATTTTTGGTAGTAATAAATGTGTTTAATTTGGCCTAATCCTTATAAATATTTCTAAATGTTTTAAGATGAAGGGTAAGATTAGTTGATCTATTATAAGAGATGGTAGGTGTTATACCTCCGATATCAATGTTAGTAATTTGAGTAGTAAGAGGTTGATTTTGTAAATTCTTGATAACTTTGTTGACTAATGGAGGTTGAGGAATGAGATTACCTTGAGAATCTCAAAGAGGGGGAGGAGAAATAATTTGGTTATGTACACCCAAAGCCATTGGTTGTGGTTGTGTTTCAAGATTAAGAAGGTGGTTTTGCATTCTCATCATTTGATTCATGTTATGAGATTGAAATGTGTTCATTTGATTAAGAGTTTGTAATAATAGTTGATGAGTTTTATTAGTGTTATTAGAAGTAGTGTTGGTGTTTGAGTTAGTATTAGTGGCTTAGGTATCACTATTAATGTTGACATGAGTTTGAGAAGAGCTAAGAGAATTTGAAGCACTAGTGGGAAAATTTGATTTTGAAGAAAAAGATGGACTAGTAAATGGTTGAGATGAAGAAGCACTAGAAGCATGATTACCTTGGGTAGTAAACAATGAACTAGTGGATGGATTACAAATAGTGGATCTTATGAGAGGCCCACTAGATGTAGAACTAATCATATTAGTTGAAATGTTAGGCATGGAGGTAGAAGAAGTTAAAGAACAAGATGCCATAACATAATAAGAAGTCGAGATTGAAGGGAGAGGTTAAGAAGCAAATAAATTAGTACCCCCAAATCTAGTTGAGAAAGTGGAAGTAGGAGAATGAGGTTCTTCAACTTGATGGATAATTATGCGGTTATAAATGGTAGAAGGGTCTTTCCCTCTATGTTGAGGGAATTTCATGATAAATAAAAGCATTTTATTAGTATATTATAACTAATATTGATCTTATAAGAAGAGATCATTATGTTTCAAAGAGGTATTATGAGGATTCCCATAATTTGTTGTATGGGTTGCAATATGGACATTACTAGCATTCTTAAAAGGAAATCTACTTTGTTTATGGGAGACTCTATTAGGATTGGTGAATTCCATCATATCTAATGATTGATTTTTAGTGTTATCACCAAACAAATAGTCCATGATGAAAGGAGGAAAGGCAACATGAGATAAACAAGGAATTATAAAGTGACTATAACTAAACTAGGTCAACCTGGTCAACCTAGTGTAAAAATTGGTTCTCTAAAACTGAACTAGGTCCACAAGATCAACCCAATATAGAGAATAAAGACTGGAAAAGGGAAAAATTCTAAAAATAGTACTAAGTCGACTAGGTCAACCTAGTGTAGTGTAAATGGGTTGGAATATATGTTAGTTTGACTCGATCGACCTAGCATAGTAAAGAGGAAAAAGAAAGAGTTGATAATCAATTTATGAAAATAAAGTGAGATAATTTGTAGTTAATTTTAGAAAGTAAATGCTGAAAGTAAGAAAACAATCAATTGAATTGATGTTAGTTGATCCAATTGATGCACCCAAATAAAAAATATTACACCAATATGAGCTAGTGTAAGTTCTTGTGTACACAATTAAGTAAAGAACAAATAAACAACTTGGAAAGTAAAGATAGCTAATTGGTCAACCTAAATTGTTAGATTATTAAGAATAATTCTAAATGATAGAAAGTTGGATATAAGTAAGGTACTAAATAACAATCTATGGATGGTTTTAGTTGATTTTAGGATGAAAGGGACTATAGTGGAAATGATACAAGCTTGGTATTGGGGCCTACCCCCTCACTTCACATACCATAGTGATAAGAGTGTCGGGTGCTTAGCAAAAATATACCATTTACCATGTTTTATACTTGACCAAAGGATCAAGTCAACTTCTATCTTGGTGATGAAATCTAAGTAGGTTGGCCTTTATAGTCAGATGTTAAATGTTTTTTGATGTTAAGTGATTTCGCTGCATGTGTATAAAATATAAATAGTACAACTAAGCGATTAAGTAAAAACCTCCTAATTAGACTATGTGAACTATACTAAGCATGTAAACAGTTGAAATGAAAGATGTGATTAGAATATATGGTGAATTCCAAATTTGAAATAATGTATAGTGAAAACACTATATGCACAACAAATAAAACTAGGTTGAGACTATCGAGCTAGCACTTTTGAAAATAGGGTTTAGAAAACCTACTAGGTCGACTAGGTTGACCTAGTTGTTTTAGACAACAAACATGACATAGAACCAGGTTGACCAGGCTGATCTAGTTTGATATGTAGAGGTAGTTTTGAAGGTTGAAAACCTAAAAAGAAAGTAAAGAAATAAAGAGATGTAGAAGAATATAAAATCACCTTGATGGTTTAGAGATAGAAATTATTGATCTAAAACTTGCAAAATGGTTCAAGCTAGTCAACCAAGCAATACATAAATCTACTAAAAATGTACCAGTTGACCTAGTCAACCTAGTTGGTTGGACTTGAAGTCGAGAAATATACTAGGTTGAGTTGGTTGAACTAGTAGGATGATCTAAAAATATAGAAACTAGAATCTATACTAGGTCGAGCTGATTGATTAGGCTATATATAAATTATTGCAAATAAACTAGCTTGACCAAGTTGAACTAGTAGGCTAAATTGGTATTCCAAAAAGTAATGAAAACTTGTACTAGGTTGAGATGCTTGATCTAGTTACATGTTCCTATGCACAAAGAAAAAAATTGGATAGATAGAATCAAACCAGTACGTCAAAATATATGATAGAAATGATGACAAAATAATGAAATAAATAAAATAAAAGTGAACAAATCCAATAAGGGTTGGATTCTTGTTAGGTTTACTAGAATATATATAATCAAAATTTTATGATGCACAATGAATTAATCCTAGATTAGATAAGATAAAGCACACCTAGACTTATAATTGGGTATACACTTGTTAAGTAGAAGAATGACTAATATGAGGATCTGCTAGACTCAATTAGGGGATAAATTGTATCATTTGTCACAACACATCATGATAGGAAGGGTTTCAAATCCTACAATCTAACACAATCACACAATAAACCTAAAAGAGCCCTACGATTTGATATTTAGTTATGCTAATAAAAAAAGAAAGTAAATTATTCTAATAACAAGAAAATTAAACTAATCTAGTACACACCAAATCTTATGGCATAAAGTGAGGGTTAGAACAAAACAAATAAACAACAACTAAATGAAACATGTATATGAGACATATGCTCATGTCAATGTATATGGAATACTAATACATGGAAGAGAAGAATACATACTACATTATCTATCTACTCTTACAAAGGAGAAATAAAGTTAAAAATACTTACCTTTGAAGACAAATATATTGATTCTTAACCTCTCCCTTGGCCAAGGTGCTTTGCAAGAGATTATTGTAGCTTGTAAGGATAACTGAGATAAAGTAGCTCTAGGATAAATGACCTATCTAAGCATCAAAAATAATTCTCCATAAGACATTATTAGAGATCTAAAGAAAGTATTAAACCTTAAAGCTTTATTCCTCAAATATAATGGTCAATAAGCAGATATTTGTTCACACTTATTCAATTGATTCTTTTGTTCTTCTAAATGGTTGGAAATGACCTTATATATATAGTAGTATCTTTCCTAAAAAACATTTGAACATGTCTATTGTACTAGGTCAACTAAGTCAACCTTGTATATTCTCAGGATAATGCCTAAAGTCTATGTTAGGTTGGTTGGGATCCAAATAAGTCAAAATAGCTAAAGTGTCCCCAAAATAGACTAGGTCTTCCTAGTGTATTAAATAGGTAAAAATGGTAATAAGGCAAAAAATGAAGGAATAAAGCATGATAATGATTGGAATGGATAGGAAAGAGAAAAATAAGCCTAGGGTTCATGGTTTTAGGGAACTAGTGTGTAGATAGTAAGTGGAAAAATGAACAATAATGTTATGAAGCACCGATGGTCTGTGCACCCCTTTCTCGATGCACCCCATAAGGCATGCACTCAGAGAAATTGAGACTCGATGGTTCCTACAAGATATGAAGTGTGAGTAATAAATAAAAGTTTTAAAATATTATGTGTATACAATTTCAATATTTTTTCAAGTTTAAGATAAGGGGCCAAATAAAGAACTTAATCAAACATCTCACTTTAGTGCCTAAAACAAACTTAAATTGCAATTCCTTGAATGTGTTTGTTACTTATGTTTTTTTTGTATAAAATAAGAGTGAGCATATGATCTCCCCTCATCCCCTATAGGGAACTTGGGTGATCAAAATATCCTTTTTACTTGTAATTTGTGATTAGTCTAAGGCATAAAAAGAAAGTTTTCTAGGCTCTCCCTAAAACTCGCATGCTTTGGGTGATCTTAAAACCTCTAAAGTCTTTCCACTTAGTCATTTATTTCATGCAATTTGGCTTATGGAGGGAAGTTCATAGCTTCTTCATCAGTTATTTAAGGAATCATTGACCTAGGGTTTCATCTCCTAGTAATGTTTCAATACCTCTCCACAGTGGGGTATACAAATCAGGGTACGTATACTATGAGATCCAAGGGATTGAGTGACTAACCTATCATTTTTTAATGAAAACCTAAGTCAAGTATAGTTAACCAAGGGATTCCACTAAGTATTACATAGATGGAATAAATATGAAAAGGAATAGACCCTTTCATAGTAAGTTAATTGGTATGAACTCAATTGATGTATTGCATCTCTAGTATTATCCATGCTAGGGACCATCTAGACGGTTGCAAATTTTAGTTCTAGATAACCCCACTTACCATGGGGTATTATTGATTTAGGGTGAGTAACCCAAAGTTCCATGTTGATGTACAATATCTTTGGAGAAGGGGGTGTAAAAACCTTACCACTTCATGCAGTTTTAGTTTTGGATTAACAATTAAAATCCTCTCAAGAGCATGTATATAGATAGATTTCAATAATACAATGAAACTTTGTTAGTTATAGGGTTTAGGATGATTTCCTCACTTGTATTTAGTCTTTTTCATTTTTACTTGCTTGGTATTTTGAGTCTAAATCATCTTTTTTTGTCTTCCCATGTTAAAATGAGTCTCATGTCCACACTACTTCATTGTTTGAGGAGGTGTTATGCCATACATTTGACACCTTGATTTACCTTAGAATCTTTGTGTCAAAAATGTTATGTGCATCGCTTGATAAAAATAGGTAACATTATGCTACCCACATAATTTTAAGTTTGTGCCTTGGAGTCTTTGAAACAAACCATTGATTATACCTTTAGAGAGTGATAACACAATTATGCTACTTAAATTATTTCATAGACTTGCCTTGTCTTGTGTCAAAATTATCCAAATTTGAAACCAAACCATGTATGTGTTTGTGGTCTTTGTCTAGTGTTGTTATGTTGTTCCAATTTACGTAGCTTGTTTGTTCAAAATGCTAGTTTTCTTAAGTTTAATTTTTAATTAACCTTGACAAGTTCAAATTCAAACATTGATTGATTTCTATTTAGGCCTTATCTAATTGAGGCTTAGATATTGATATTTCTCTTTTTGGTTGCATAAGTTACATTAATTCTTTACCCAAATTTGAAAACTATGTGTTTATACCATCATTTAGGAGAAAATAGTCTATCCCGACCTCATATCAATTTGACCAAATTCATGTTTGAAATCAAGTGCCTAGTCTATGCCAAAGTGTTTCAATTTTGTTAGATTAAATGACCCTTTATTTTAAGTCTAGTTTTTGATGCCATGTTTGGCCAAAAGTCCAAGCACATGCCTTTATTTGATGCTAGAGTTTTATGCCATGTTTGGCCAAAAGACCTACCAAACTTTACTTTTTCCTAGATTATACCTATTTAGAACACTTTGGACTTAGAGTTTGGCTTTTTATTTTTATTTCATCTACTTGACCTTATTTGTGTGAGACATTTAATGTTATATTATTTTATACCAAGTTTTGTCACAAATAATTTTGGAGATACAACTCCATCCTTTTAACCAAATTAGATTGAGTTTGAACCTTTTGTCTTTATAGACATTATTTTTCATATTTTTTAGAACTCTAACCCCTCTTATCACAAATAATTCACATATTAATTTAACCATGTCTCATTATACACATAGTGGTGTCATATACAATCTAGGATATAGTAATGTTATCACATAAGATGACTTTATTCAAGTTCCTTATGGAGATGATGTTTTTTTTTTGATATGGATCCTTATCCACCTAATAATGCTCAAATGGGGGAACAAATTAAAGATCCTTTGGCCCATTATTTGGTTAACACACCTTCGTACTCAGAGTAGGACCAATAATAAATGGCACAATACCTCACTAACATACCTTCAATTGTAGAATAAGTCTAACAATAACCCTATTATTTATAATGCCATCATCTTATGACCCATATTTGTTTGATCATAACTTACTTGTGAATAAGGATGAATTCTTAATTAGAGATACATAAGTAGGGGCTAATTTTTTTGGGAGACTTTCCCCATGAAAACTTGTTAAGTCTAGTAAGAGGGACTTACAACATGTCTTATAATCAAACCAATGAACATGCCTCTTCTAGTAATCATCATTCCATAGTGATGATGCCATATCAAGACCCTCATATGCTTGTCATCAGAAAAGGTATCTTAGAGGATAATTTCATTTATATGCAGATAGAATACCAAACATACCTAAACCTAACATGCAACTTTAATAATATAACCATGTCAAATAATCCTCTTATTGAGCTATCTCCTTCAATAAGATTCTTAATCAAATTGATTGTCCAAGATAATTAGGGTTTAAACCTATTTTCACAAATCACTTTGGTAGAAAACATGTTCAATACCCCAAAATAAGTATCTTCTTCTTCTACACAACATACTAAGCCAAACTTAGTAGACAATGCTTAAGCAACATCCAATCCAAACCAAAGTAGTGTAAATACACAAATACATAGTCCACAACAAAATATAGCTTTAGTTTACACCATGACTGAATTATAAATGTAAGGGTTAGGAACTTCTATCTCCCAACCATAATAAACTACCTCTAATCCTCAACTAGTTGCTTCTTCAAGCACCCAACCTCAATGATTAAGTAGTCAAGTAAAAACTAGTGTCATGCCTCAATAAAATGTTATGAATGTTACTCCACCACAATTGATGATGAATAAAATTTGAAAATAATAGGCACCATCTAATGTACCCATGTAGTAGAGGCACAACATATTCCCACCTCAATATGGGGTAACTAATGTTCACCTTACCATGTAGTGACAAACATACCTCCTCAATCATAGACCAACATTATAATGCAAAACCAAATGATGTCTAATCAACAGTCTACAATTATTTTTTAGTGACAAATGCCAAACCTTCAACATGCATCTACCTCTCAATAAGAGTTTGTGCAGCCAAGAGGTTCCAATGTTACACAAATACCAATTTAGCAATAATTGCCTTTCATGCCAAATGTGAATGTGACACAAGTTCAATTATAGGGCCTTGGTTCCTAAGTTACCCTTAATTAATAAGATTTAGTGAACATAGGAATCTAATAAGGGGAAATTAGTATAATGTTAGTAGATGAAATCAAATCCAAAAACACACTAATGAGCTAACAACTTAAGCCTAGATCTCAGGGGTTCTTAGTGAAGAAAAACCATTGAAAAATCACAACTAAAATGGATCTTGGACATCTCCTTATCTCCTTGGCATTATTGGCTTTATAACTTTATCTTGTGAAGTTTGACTCAATATTTTGGCATAATAACACTATATCAAAATAGGTTTGAAATCATTTATGCATGATAACTTTGGCTTATGAGATATTTTTTTATGAGTGTGAGGCTTTCTATTTATAAATTTTCCAAATGGGCTAGGATAAACCATGACCATCCATTTCAAGATGAAGATGTGTATCCATGAATTAATCCAATTATGTAAATAAAATCCATAAATATCCTCATCATTATTTGGGAATGAGGGGCATTAATGAGGCATGGGAGGACTTAATCAGATATTTGTTGCATTTATGGCCTATGGATGCCACCTCAAAAAATGATGTCACACAATGATGAAAATATTATAAACCAATTTCTAATAAAGAAATATTCAATAAGTTCCATGGAATTCTTACTTAAGCTCATAATGTGGTTTAATTTTCCTAAGTAAGATTAAATAATTATAGTGTAATTATTTAGAAATTGGTGCACAAATTAATCAAACTAGTCTAAATGTCATATTCTTGGGTCAAAATTTGATTGGAGTGGAATTAGAAGATGATGTTAGTTGTATCCAAAACAATATCCCATTTTGGAAGTTGTCAACATAAAATAACACCTGCACATATCATGTGCTTTTGAAGGAGTGGAATTTAGTGGTTTAGAGCATCAAATTACGTTTTTAGCATTTTGGCTTGAAATGATTCAAGAAGAACTAACAATCACATAAAACGTATTGCCCTATTAAGGGATACTTTAGCCTAAATCAACACTTTTATATGGTAATTTTGAACCATTTAACCTATTTTAGTGATTTTATCCCAAATTGTGATGTTTGGTAGAAATTAGTCTTAAGATTTGTTGGAGGTCATTGGTATCCAATTTTAGGTGTCTATAGTTTGCCCTTATTTGGGAAGGCATTGCAAGCTATAAGCACAATAACATCTTCTCAAATAATGAAAAGGTCCTACATGCCTACAAATTTAATGGAAATGAATGAACTTTATGGTTCTCCCTTAAGGGAGAAGTTGGTAAAGGGTTTACAAAATGGTCCCTAGAAAGAAGGAAATGAGTGGACCAAAATAGATGATAACACAATGATTTTCCCAATGGGTAGAATCATTAAGAATGCAAATGGGATGGTGTGTAATGGTTTTTCCAAAGGTGGTTATAGACATTGTACCCTGATTATAAAAAATAAGATTGAAGTTTAATGATTTAAAATATGAGGATGACAACTTGATACAGAGGATAAAGATGAATTGGGACAACCTACTAGTAGGGAGATGCTCATCTGAACTAATAAAGTTTGAAATTATTTTGTTGTTTATTTAATCTATTTGGGATATGATTTGGATTAGGTTGAGAATGGTGCTAATTATAAGGATAGATATCATTGCTTTATTACCGCGTTGAATTTTAAAAAGCTAATTTTTGATATAGCATGTGATGGTAGGCATCATGATATAACACCATGCATACTTGGCTAGAATATGCATAAGGATCAACTTCCAATCCAATCTCAATTATAAATAATTTAGTAATGATAAAAACCATGATGATAATTTTAACATTTTAATATGGATGGATTCAATACTAATGCATACAAGGAATCACCCAATGAACACACATATACTGAATCAAGGTAATAATACTGAAAGCAAATAAATAGGCACACAAACAACAAACAAAAAAACAATGATTAGTCATAATATTAGTACAAACAACATGAAATAAACAAAATTACACACATTACCCCTAGAAAATAAGAAACAACCTAACACACAAATAACATGGGGGAATAGAATAAAAGAAAAGGGGTAGATGAGATATGTCCATATTTATTAGGCAAGCAAACGTTGCTTACATAGTACCATGGATGATATATCCAATAAAGACTTTAGGCTGAATATAGTTCTCCCAAGAAATGGGAATCAAAATGATAAACGATGAAAAAAACATGATGGATGTGATATAAAAATATACAAATGATATTAAAAAATAGTAAGTACATGGGATAAAAGGATAAAAATATGGGGAAACTAAATGGCAAATGATTTCTTGTGACTTAGTGAGGGTTCCCAGAATCCTTAAGGCAAAGAAGTGGCCAATGTTTTTATTTTTTCTAAATGGTTTTACAAATGTTTTTTATAATTTTAGAGTATCTCAACTCAATCGAGAATGATGAAAAACTAGATGGTTTGTTCTTAAAAAATAGTGAGAACATGGAAAACTTGAAAGGGTGCTTGCAAAATGGTGAGAGCATTCTAACTTGAAATGGATGTTTTCAAAGTGGAAATAGCGTGATGGCAAAGGGGAACTGAGATGACCTCAACATGAATCAATTATGACCCACATAGTCCTAAAATGGATGTACATCATAGTATTTTGACCTCACAATAGAGGAATCTAACAAGTGTAATAGCCAATTCAAATAAATTAGGCATAGTTGGTATGATGGCATAACAACATAGGAATGGCTAGTTGGTACATCAAGGCACAATAAATAATTATTACCCCTAGTTTTCCCATAGGTGGTTATAACTTGGAAAAAACAACATAGATCAATGACACTAATTTGTCCATAGGTGGTTATAATTAGTGTCAAGACCAGTGAGACACTAATTTGCCCAAAGATAGTTATAATTAGGCCCACATAAATAAGGCATGATACAGAATGAAATAAAAAATGAAGGATACAACTACCAAAAATTCTATCATACTACTCCAAAATATGGCCTCTATTTGGAATTCTTGAAACAAATACTAAAACTAATTTGATTCTTCATTATGAATGTGAAACCAATGGATGAACCAATGTCAAATGGGCTACGTAGAGAGTGTCAAAACATGTTGGTCAATAGAAAATGTATGGTAGAATGGAATGATGAAATGGTAAAGTGATAGAATGGTATAGTAAAAAGAAGAAAGTTAATAATATGGTATAACTTGAAATGGTCCTCATAGATAATACACCAAGTTACTGAAGTGAAGTAATGCTTGAGGTGTATAATGTTCATCAACTCATCAAGTTTGTCCCTATCTAGTGTGTTGAGCCTATATGCTCCAGTGCCATAGTCTGCAACAATGATGAAATAACTTATCCAATTGGGTTTAAACTTACCTTTATGATTATTTTTGGCCATGGTATTATTTTGGTTTTATTTGAGGACAAAATCACCAAGTTCAAAGTTTCTATGTTTCACACATTGATTGTACTGGCCATAGAGTTGGTTTTAATATGCTTAAAAATGGTTCACTATAGCCAAGTGTTTTTGATCAAGTAACTCTATCTCTTGTAGGTAAGTTACTCGAGAGTCTTCATCATTTAAGACATGCTTTAGAGAGATGCATAAAGAAGGTAACTCTACCTCAATGGAAAGAATAGACTCAAGACCATAAACAAGTTAGTATGGAGTGGTACCTATTGGAGTGCAATGATTGGTACAATATGCCTAGAGAGCTTAGAATATATAAAGGTGCCAATCATGGCCGACATCATTGATAATATTTTTAAGGATGTTGATAATGGTTTTGTTTGATGCTTTGGCTTGACCATTACCTTGAGGGTAATATGCCTTAGAAAAATGTTGGATGATCTTATATTTGGTACAAATTAATGAAATGTATTTATTCTTGAGTTATTCACCATTATCAGATATAATGGCAAATGGAATATCATAATGGCAAATGAGATGATTGAATATGAATTTGGAAATTTGCTTTCCAGTCATGTAATTGAGAGGTATAGCTTCAATCCACTTAGTGAAATATTTTGTGGAGATAAGGATATGTTTATGGCTATTAGATGAGGTGTGGTTTATCTTACCAATGAGACCAAGGCCCCATGTAGCAAATGGCCATGGTGTCAACATTAGTTTTAGAGTTTTAGCTAGGGCATGAATCAGATTAGCATGTTGTTGACATTTATCACATCTTCTTACATATGTAGCTTTATCTGCATCTATCATTGGACAATAATACCTAGTACACAAAATATTTTTGGATAGGAATACTTCATTGCTGTGGGATCCACATACCCCTTCGTTAACTTCCCATAATGGTAATTTAGTTTCTACTAAAGGTAGAAAATGAAGTAGAGTTTCATTGAAATTATCATGGTATAGGGTTGGTTTGAGTAAGGTATAATTATGGGCATAGTGATTGAAGGATTTAGACTATTGTAGGATAAATATAGTGGCATAATTTGGTCATGAAGGTAAGTTTATAAGTTTGAATACTAAGTAGAGCTAGGACCAACAATATCACAGATCATTATGATGGTTAAAGATTCATGAACTAGAACTAACATTTTTTTAATGAGAAATTGATATTCTTTGGTTGTATTTGCTTGTCAAATGAGTGATCCAATGGTAGCCATCACATTTTCCATTACTATCCCCTGGTATATGTTCAAACTAGATATCATCAATCTATTTCTTGAGAGTGTGGACCATGGCCTTGTAGGGAACCAACTTGTAATATTTGGTCTAAAAATGATCTATAACCTAATTGATGATTAATTATGAATCACCATAAAAATTTATATGTGCTATATTCTATTGTACAACCTATTGAATAACTGTAATAAGAGCTTCATATTCAACGATGTTTTTGGTATAAGGAAAGCTTATTATAAATGAATTGGGGATTAGATCCCCCTATGGTGTGATAAATAAAAGGCCTACCTTCAATCCATGTGTTGTGAATGAACCATGAAAATACTTATTTTAGTGCTTCTCCTTAAGAGTTGTTTTAATGATGGTCATAATGGATTTGTCAGGAAATTGGAATGTTAATGGCTCTATATCTACAAGGGGTGCTTTAGTAAGCTGATCTACAAGAAATTTCCCCTTGATGGATTTGTAGTTCACATATTCTATCTCAAAATCACTGAGAAGCATGATCCATTTGGCCATATGGCCTTGTAAGGCTATTTTAGATAGTATATACTTGAGGGGATCTACTTTTGAAATGACCATGCTCTTATTGTTTAACATGTAATGGTGCAGTTTATAGGTTACAAAGACCATAGATAAATGGGATTTTTCAATGGGCATATAAATATGCTCATACATGACAAGTGTATGGCTTAGATATTAAATTACATGCTCCTTTCCATTTTCACCATGTTGAGCTATAAGTGCCCCTAAGGCATTGCCTATGGCTAATAGATATAAAAGGAATGATTTTCTTGGTGTTGGAGGTAATAAAACTAGTGGATTTGTAAGGTAGTCTTTTAGCTATTAAAAATATTTTTGATAATCATTATCAAAAAAAAATGTGACATCTTTCTTCAAAATATGTGTAAAAGGACAAAACTTGTCTTCCAATTGAGAAATGAAATGTCTGATGGATTGGATCTTGCCCTACAAACTATGGAACTACTTCAAATTGGTTAGTAGTGGCATCTATGTTATGGATTGTACTTTGGCTAGATTGACTTCAATGCCTCAGCAAGACATAATGAATCCAAGAAATTTGCCTAAAGTAACTTCAAAAACACATTTCTTAGCATTGAACCTAACTTTATGTTCACACAATCATTCAAATATCTTCCTCAAGTCTATTGAATGATCAACCTTGGTCTTTTATTTTCCTAGTATGCCATCAACATAATCTTCAATAAGTCATGAATCATATCATGAAATATGACTTTCATGGATATTTGATAGGTGGCCCCTGTGTTCTTGAGACCAAATGACATAACCTCATAATATAATGTTCCACATGGAGTGGTGAGCATTATTTTGTGCTAGTCTTTTGGTGTTATTATAATATGATTGTAACCTAAAAATCTATCCATCAATGAAAGCTCTCATAACCCAATATAGAGTCAAATATCATGTTAATGTTTGGTAATGGAAAGTCATCCTTTGGGAAAGCTTTATTAACTTCCTTCAAATCAATGTAGATTTTGATTCTTTTTGACTTTTTATTGATTGGCACTACATTATAAATCCATTCAAAATAGTTGATTGGCTTGATATATCTCACTTTTAAGAGCTTCTCAATCTCTTTCTTTACTAATAAAATAAGGCGAGGATGCATTTTGCATAAATTTTGTTTCACAAATTTGACATCAAGATATACCACGTGGTAATGAACAGCTAAGGTAGGGTCTAAACCAAGCATGTCAGAATAGGCTCATGTTAATATATCTAAAAATTACCTCCAAAGGAATATAAGGACTTCACACTCCTCCTTAGTCAGGGATGCATGTAATTTAATCCATTTTGGATCATCTAGAGTCATGATATTTACCTCAAAAGTATATTCCACTCTAAGGGTTGAACCATCTTCAAGAATAGTGGGTAAATATTTAAACTATTTGGATATGTTAGCATCTTTAGTTAGGACTAGTTCTTCAAGTTTTCCTAGATATGATGAATTAGAATCCACTAGTGGGAGGGATGGACACATAAAAAATGATGTTGGGAAATCTTGAATGATGCAGTCAAAAGCTTGTTGTTCTTCAAGACTGAATTCAAACTCATGGGCAAGTTCATTATTGTTGGTATCTTGAATGATGGGATAGAAAGATTATTGTTCTTCAAGACTGAATTTAGACTCATAGACAAGTTTATCATTGGTAGTCTTTTAGTCTATACATGAAGAAGGTTGAATACCCCCATCAAGTGGTGCCTGAAATAGGTTTTCACTACTAGACTAGCCTTTATCTTTACTCTTTCCCTAGTCTAAAAGCACCTCAAAAAGGTTTTCACTTTGGGACCTCAATGTTTTATTTATTTGTTTTGGGCTAAGGGTGTTCACATGCTCTCCAAAATAGGTTTCAAGATCCAACTTGATTGAGAACCCTTTTTTATGGTCTCCCAATGGAACATTGCCCCTAAGGCCTATAAAATCATAAAAGGCCTCAGCATTATGAAACTCATCAATTGCCACAATGGATTCTTATTGGCCCTAGTCTATCAATTGGGGATAATATAATGGTAGTGTATTATGATGAATGACTAGTCAAAGGGTGTAAATGGTGTTATTATCAAAAAAATTGGTATGGGATAGGTCATCAAATGGGCTATGATCAAACTCCACTTCACTATCGGCATTATTGTCACTATTTATTGGTGATAGAACTAGAATAAGATACATGGGGTTACCCCTAGGTGGTTTAAATCCAAGTCCATAGGTTCTTTTGTACTTAGCCATAGAAGTTGGCTCAAGTTTTCCTTATTGATTTAGCTTGATGCCTCTTCTTTCATAGTCTTGGTTTTTCATAATCTGATTAGGAATGGGATATTTGGAATTCTTGTAACAATCAACTAATTTGTCATTATATAACCATGATCCATCTTCTTTGAGAGGGTACATTTCTTTGTTAGAGGCTGATATCAAAGTGATAGGTGTTAGACTATGTATTTGGATTTTACACTTTATTTGCCATTGCATGAGTGGTTTGGCATTTGGTCTTCCAAAGGACTTAGGGTTATGCAGAAATTTTACAATGTCAAAGGTGTCATGGGTCAAGTATTCTCCTAGACCATTATCTGAAATGGTGTAATGATTAGACATTTTAAGAGGTAACATGTGGGAAAGAGAATCAAGGGTATTAGGGTTAATGTAGTTGGTGTCTAGTAAATCAACAAGTATTTCTTTCCCTTTGTCCTACTTGATGACTAAAATCATGTTGAAATGGTAGTTATAGATCTTAAACTTAGCCTCTAAATGTTTACAATACTCGTATGGATGTAAACCTCTTTGAATAGTCACCTTCATTCCTAAACGAGGGAACTTGATACATTGGTGTAATATTGATGGGACTGCATCAATCTCATGTATCCAAGGTGTTCCCAAAATCATGTTATATGACAATTTGATATCTAACACATGGCCAAGTATATCATGGGTCTAGGGCCCAATGATAATTGGCAAGCTATGGTGCCTTATGATTCTTATTATTTATTATCATAAGTTTTGATTGTGATTATTTTAGCTTGAATATATACTATTTTGTACTTGATAAGTTTGATGAGTTTTAGAGACATAATATTCAAGCCTGATCCATTATCTATGAGGACACATTTCACTTTGTGCCTTATTATGTAGACCTCAATGTATAATGGGTTATTATGAAGTGGTCTAAGGGATGACATATTAGTTTTATTAAAGGTTATGTGTTGGCCTAGAGTGAGGTGTCCAATCAAAGTTTGAAATTTGTCAGGAGATATGTCATTTGGGACTTTGGATTGGCCAATGAATTCAATCAAGATGTTATTGTGAATAGTAGACATGTACAACAAATCTAAAATGGATATTTGTGCTAGAATCATTTGAAATTGTTCCAAAATGTCAAACATCTTTAATGGGTTAGTAGGCTATGTATTTTTATGAGGTATAATTATTGGTTGGATGATAGGCAAAGTGGTAAATGGTTTTGGGCCTAGTATGGTTATCCTTGACCACTGAGTTATGATAGAAAAAATTAGGATTAGGCACAAGATTGGTGTTGATAACAAATGATTATGGAGGGGGACCAGATAGGACAAGTTTTAGTTACCAGTGCAGTTTTGAGTGGTCACAAGATAATGACTAGTTATTACTATAAGGTCTAAAGATGGGAACCCCTATTTGATATTTTGCCTGTGTGCAGTCCCAAGTTAAAAAAGGATTACCAATATGATTTGGTTGATTGGGAATGATTAGTAATGGTGTTTTTTGATTGGTACTTAGTCTTAGATTAATAGAAATGGTATTAGCATGACCTCCTACAATATGGCCTATAACTGAGTTCTATTCATGTGTAACTACATAATAAGTCTATTGGTCATTTAAACTATTCTAACCTTGGTTTTGTCCATTGTTTTGACACTGTTGGTTTTACTATTACTTCTATTGATTCTATTGCTAGTTCAGCCTTGGTTGTTGATTTTGTTTTTGTTAATGTTGCACTAGCCATTATTGTTTTTGTTTTTTATGTTGAGGAAATGGATTTTGATAAATGTCAAGGTTTTGATTGGATGTGGAAGCTCCATAAACTAATGATATCTCTCCATTTTAATCATATTATTGATCACATGTTGAATTTGAACACATCACTATAAATTATGGTTGTTGAAATGATGATATTCATAGAATTCATTTGGCTTGTACCAGTCTAAAATGTTAGGACCATTGAGAATTGGCCCTTTTAGAATATGCCATCTAATCAAATTAATTATGGCAAATTTGTGAAACACAGTCTCAATAAGTTCACCAAGGTTGATAAAAACACATTGAGTTGGAACATTTATTCTTGGAGGAGGGTTTTACAAAGGTATTTATTGCATTTTTTGTGTTGGTTGGGCTAGTCTATTCTACTATGTTTGTTAAAGAGGTTATTGGTTAGGAAGCATGTTTTATGACATAGGATATGTAAATAATGTTTGCATCATTTGCATATTTTGAGACTATATTAATCCATTACTAACAATATTATTATTGCGATTGAATTACTTGGGTCTATCATAAATATTGGCCTTGGTTTATTGCAATGCTTAAGCTTGGACTAGATTTTGATTCTAGTTATTGTTTTGATTCCGGTTGGGTTTTGTTTTGATGAGGCTAGTTTAATGATCCCTATGTTAATGAAGGCTCTTTCAATCAACAAACCTTTTTTAATGATTTCTTTGAATGTGTGAACACATTGAAACTCTAAATTTTAAGTTATTTTACTTTGTATATTTTTGGTAAACATAGTGGCTAATTTTTTATATAGTAAATTATGGGTGAATCAGTTTATAAGGGCTTTCCATCACTAAAAATAGCTCGTAAAGCTTTCACCAACTTTTTGTTTGTCTGTGTTAAGTCTAATAATGAGATTTCATGCTTGAAATTGTATGATAAGTGTTGTACAAACTTTTTTGAAAGATCATCAAAATTAGATATTGAATTCTTGGGTAATTTTAGGAACCATTCCAATGCTTGCCCTATTAGGCTTCATGGAAATAACAATAGAAGATAGATGTCACTATAGGCCACTAGTTGGCACATAATAAATAATTCAATCAAATGGGCTTTGGGGTCACCCTACCCCTTGTATTTTTCAAACTTTGGTGTCTCATACCATGGAGGAAATGGTATTTGTAAGTACTCCATATTAAAAAGGTAAGAACATACATCATCTAACTTGAACTTCTTGGTCTATTTTCCCATTTGAATGAGGGTAATTATATCCTTCATTTGTTGTAGATATTATGCAAGGATACCATTAAGATAATTGGCCTATTGAGGTGGATCTTGTGTAGTCACAACTAGATTAATTTGATTGAGGTATTATGGAGGCATTTGTTGGGGGTATGTTGGATTGGCTAGGAAATGGACTAAGAATACACATGCATGGATTAGGGTGCGATTATTGACATTTCAGTTTTGATTGTTCAATATTATAGTTAGAATTAATATGTAGGTCTAATGTTGGGAATGTTATGGTTGGGATGGAGGCATATGACCATACTATGCATATTGAGGTTGAATAGGGACATGCGGCTGACTAGTCACACCTTGTTGATTGAGAAGAACTTGTGACCCAAGACCCTATCTTTGAACTTGTTGCATATTTTGGACAAAAAGTAATTGTTGCCTAAAAGGAACTTAAGGAACATTAGAACCTCTTTGTTACGTAAATCCCTATTGGGAAGTGGATGTGTGTTGGAGATTTAACATCTGTCATTGAATACCACTTGTATGTTGTTGGTTGAACATCATATGGTTTTGGATTGGCATGTTAGTTTGAAATATAAGAGTTATGTTCATTACTACATGCTGAGGTGGAACATTATTTTCCCCCTATTGAGGTGGAAATATGTTTTACCTTGGATACATGGGTATGTTTGATGGTGTATGTTGTTGTGGAATGTTACTCATCATCTATTAGGGTGGAGTAAGATTCATCACATTATATTATATCATGGCACTAGTTATTAGATGACTACTTAATCCTTATTGTTGGGTATTTGACAAAGTATCTAGTTGAGGATTAGAGGTAGTTGGCTAAGGTTGGGATATAGAAACTCTTACTCCCTAAGTTTGAGAACCACTCATGGTTTTTAAAGTCACATTTTATAGTTGACTATTTTTTTGTGTGCAAACACCACTTTGGTTTAAATTGGACATTTCTTGCATGTTGTCCACTATGTTCTACTCATCATTCTACGTAGAATTAAAAGACACTTCCTCAATGGTTGGGGTATTGAACATGTTTTCTCCCTAAGTTTTTAATGTAATCAGGTCAAAATCTTAATTCTCTTGACTTTTCAATTCAAGTAAGATCCATCTAGAAGGGAGTAACTAAATAAGAGGTGTATTTGACAAGGTTATGCGATTAAAATTACATGCTAGGTTTTGATATGTCTAGTACACTATCTGCATTTAAATGAAATGGTCCTTCATGAGGCCTCTTTATGTTATAAACATACATGTATCTTGATATGGAATTGACATAATGGAATTAAGATTACTAGAAGAGGCTTGTTTCTTGTAAGACACCTTGTAATGCCCTTTTACTAGTTTTAGTAAATTCTCATGGGGAAAGTCTGCTAGAAAACTAGCCTCTATCTTTGTAGATCTATTAGGATGATATGATAGTGGAATTATAATGTAATAAGGTTTTTGTTTAACTTTTTTCACTACTAAAGGTATGCTAGCCAAATATTGAGTTTTCTACTCTTGGTCTTATTCTATGTACGAAGGCATGCTAACCAAATCACTAGCAAAAGGATCTTGACTATGTTCCCCTATTTTAGTGTTTAAAGGTGGATAAGTACCCATCTCACAAACAACATCATTTCCATAATGGTCTTGAATAAATTCCTCTTGTGTTACAACATTCCCATATCCCATATTATATATGGCTCCACTACGTGTATAGTGAGACATGGTCAAATAAAATGGAAAATATTTCATAATAAAATGGGTTAGAGTTATACAAACTCTAAAAATCTATGTATGAAAAGACAAAAGGTTCAACTAGGTCTAACTTGGCCAAAGGTGGAGTTATATCTCCAAAAGGTCTATGCTAAGATTTAGTGAAAATAGTATAGCATCAAATGTCTAACATTAAATGTCTCACACAAACTAGGTCAAGTAGATAAATTGGAAACAAGATGCCAAAGTCTAGGTCCAAATATGTTCTAAATAGGTCTAAACTAGGAAAGGGAAATATTTCTAGGTCTTTTGTCCAAACACAGAGTCAAAAGCTAAGCTTAAATAGGTTGTGCTAAGACTTTTGTCCAAACTCAACATCAAAAGCTAGACTTGAAATAAAGGATGATGATTTTTAATATAACAAACTTGGAAAAAAAATCATAAAAAAGGAAAATGGTTTTATACATAAGCATGATCGAATTGCTATAGAACACTTTAAACAAAAGGAATCTGAGTATGGACTGATTTTCACAAATGAAGGCACAAATAATATAGTTTTTGAATTTTGTGTCAAAAATTAACCTAAGTTATGCAACCCAAAAAGAAACATCTATGTATCAGCCCCTACATGTCAAGGCTTAAATAAAAATCAATCAATGTTTGGATTCAAACTTGGAAAATCTAATTGAAGACTCAACTTAAGAAAACTTAGACTTTAATGACCAACAAGCTAGGTAAAATTGAATGGCATAACAATGCTAAAATAAATATCCAATAAGGAAAATGTAATTTTTTTAAACAATAATGATTAGGATACAAGACAAGATAAGTCTTTTGAAACAATTTAGGTTGTGTAATGACATTATCACTTGCCAAATATTTAAACAATGTTTTGTTTTAAAGACTTATAAGGCATGAACTAAATTGATTTGGGTGGCATAATGTTACCCATTTAAATCAAGTGACACACATAATGTTTTTGACACATTTTTTTTAAAAAGTTAAATCAAGGTGTTAAATAGATAACATAATGCCTCCTCAAACAATGGAGTAATATGGACAAAAAAACTCATTCAAGATGTAGTTTAAACAACAAAGTTTTAGATCCAACACACCAAGCAATAAAAGAATAAATGATAAAGTACAAATAAGTATATCATCATAAATCCTTTCAAGGTGTGAAAAAGTGGGGTTGACTAAAACTTACAACTTTTTGACTATCTAGATTGATCCCATGTGTACCAAGTTTCACATTAACACATAAGAGAAACATCATGTCAATTGTATCCATGTCAAATGGCTTGTTGTAAAAAGGTTTTGTCCTTTTCACAACAACTACATCCATCAATTTATTAGTGTAGTATGATGTCCAAAATGATCATACATTTTAGGATTAGCTTTCCACTAATAGAGATGGTTTAACTGCCTAAACCATTGTCCCAGTGAGGCAATCCTAATTTATATACCTCCCCCCATATGGAAAGGGGTTGAAGATGATGTCATGAGATGAATCCCTATGTCAAAGCTTCCATGTAGAACCTGTGGGAGGTAATGAAGACCCCCTCACAAACCAAATTACATGAAATAAAAAATATATTTAAAAGGATTTATAAATTATTTTTAGATCACCTAAACCATGTAGGTTTTAGGGAGAGCCTAGAAAACTTCCTTTTTATGCCTTTGGAATAACACATAATTTGCAATGAAAATTATATTTTTGATCCCATAAGTTCCCTATATGGGATGGGGGGAGAGCATACAAGCACAAATTCCTTTTTTCTCAAATAATTTTAACCAAGCAATGTTAGATGACTTATACAAAATAAAACATTGAAGTGAGTTTGGTTTTAAAGCACTGAATTGAAGTGTTTAGTGGTGTTATTTGGCCCTTTGGCCTTAAGTTGTAATTTTTTTTGAAAAAAACCATAAAACATTCAACATAAAAATGAAAATTTTCCTTTTAAAAGACCAAAGGAAAATTCCTAGTTCTTTTTAAGCACCAATATCTAAATGTGCGAGATTTGACATGTTCATTTTAGGATCCAAATTGAAATGTTTGATTTGATTAAGTTCCTTTTAAATACCAAAACAAAGTGTTTGACTAGTTAAAACAACCAAATAGGTCTTAAACTCAATCCTTCAACCTAAAAATGTTAGATAATAACCCCATGCTTTGAAGCACTTTCTTGATTGAGGAAATAATGTTGGAATTTTAGATCTCAAGTTTGGATTTAATTTCACACGGTGATCATTGATGGTCATAGATAACCATAATTTGTTTGAAGAAAACCATCAATGATTGGTGAATAGATAACCATTAGTGGTTGATCAGAATCACCATTAGTTGATAAAGACCATAAGTGATGATCTGTGAACTTGAAGGAAAAATGTTATGCTTGAAAATGTTAATTAGGATAAAATCTCCAAAATCTAAGCTTCTAGATCAAAACTATGTTTAGACTAGAGACTTAAAAAACATAGATAATTAGAAACAAATTTGAATAATAGCTCAAAATTCAAAATTTTAATGTATTTTCCCCTATAACCCAACTGACTATGATCAGAACTAACTATCACCAGTCACTATGTAACCTGTGTGTGCACCAAAATGTTAGAAACATAGGATAATGAGATAAAAAATGATTTTTAAGGACTTTTAATGACTAAAATGGAAATTTAAAATTTCTAAAGTGTCTTGCTTGGTGAAATGGACTCAATTCACCCCACTTTGTGTGCCATTTGTTAACATAGGAATCTAATAAAGGGAGATTAGTATCATTTTAGTAGATGAAATCAAATCTAAAAACACACTAATGAACTAAAACCTTAAGCCTAGATCTTAGGGTGAGCTTAATAAATAAAAACCATTGACAAAACATGACTAAAATGTAAGAAAAAAAACTTTCTTACCTTCCTTGAATGCTCTAAGAGATCTCTTCATTAGCTTGTTCAGATTGTGCTCAAGAAGTCTATGGCAATGGAGTTTGGATATCTTCTTCTCTCCTTGGCATCATTGGCTTTGTGGATTTAGCTTGTGAAGCTTGACTCAATATTTTGGCATAATAACATTGTATCAAATAGCTTTGAAATCATTTGTATATGATAAATTTGTCTTATGAGAGATTTTTTTTAATGAGTGTGAGGCCTTATATTTATAGATTTTCCAAATGAGCTAGGATTAACCATGAGCATCCATATCAAGATGAATATGTCTGGCCATGAATTAATACAATTATGTAAATAAAATACTTAAATATCCTCATCATGATTTGGGAATAAGGGGCATTAATGAGGCATGGGAGGACTTAATCAAATATTTGTTGCATTTATGGTCTATAGATGTCACTTTAAAAAATGATGTTACACAATGATGCAAATATTAGAAATAAATTTCTAATAAATAAATATTCAATAAGTTTCATAGAATGCTTACTTAAGTTCATAATTTAGTTTAATTTGCTTAAGTCAGATTAAACAATTTTAGTGCAATTCCTTGGAAATTGGTGCAAAAATTAATCAAACTAATCTAAATATCATATTATTAGGTCAAAATTTGACTAGAGTGAAATTATAATATGATTTTAATTATATATGAACCAATATCCCATTTAGGGTGTTGTCGACACAAAATAACACATACACATATTTTGTGCTTCTGAATTAGGGGAATTTAGTGGTTTAGAGCATCAAATTACATTTTTGGCATTTTGGATTGAAATGATTTGAGAAGAAATAACAATCACATAAAATTTATTGCCCTATTTAGGGATACTTTAGCCTAAATAAAAAATTGTATAAGACAATTTTGAACTATTTAGTGCATTTTAGTGATTTTAGCCCAAATTGTGATGTTTGGTAGAAATTGGTGTAAATATTGGTTAGAAGTCATTAGTGGCCACTTTTAGGTGTCTATAGGTTTGATAATTTGGTATCATATCCCTATTCAACCTCAATAGGAATATTAAAACCATATCCCTCCCTCTCAACCATAATTTCTCCAAAAATAGGCCCATATACCAAATCCCAACCAGAATATCACACAATAATGCATGTAATTTCAACAATCACACCACAATCCACGTATGAATATTCCTAGTCCATTTCTAAACCTAGCCAACATTTCATAGTAATACCCTCCATTCTACCTTGATCAAAGTACTCCACTTTTGACTACTCAACCTCTACCTCAAGCCAGATTTCCCACTGTTTTCCTAGCCTAATAACTACAACAAATGAAGGATGCAATTACTTCCATCCAAGCTAGGAAATAGACTAAAAAGTTTAAGTTGGAAGATGTGTGTTCCTACCCTTTCAACATGGAGTATTTGCAAATACCATTTCCTCTAGGGTATGAACCACCAAAATTTGGCAAATACAAGGGGAAAGGTGACCCCAAGGCCTATTTGATGGAATTCTTTGTTGCATGCTAACCAATATCCTATAGCAACATATACCTTTTACTATTGTTTCCAAGGAAACTAATAGGACAAGCATTGGATTGGTTTCTAAAATTACCAAAGAATTCAATTTCTAACTTTGATGATCTTCTAGATAAGTTTGTGCAACACTTCTTATATAATCTTGAGCCATTGTGTTTACCAAGAAATTACATAATAATACATCTTATCATTTAGAATTATAGTGTGTACCCACCTTTAAGGAAATCATTGACAAAGTCTTATTTATTGAAATATCCCTTATTAATAAAGGGATTATCAAACTTACCTCATCAAATCAGACCCAAAATAAAAACCAAAGTAATGGCCAAAATTAGAACCAAGTCTAAGTGCAAGCATCACAACAAACCCATGCTAGCAATTATGATAAACCCAAGTAGTTCAATCAAAACAAAAATGTTGTTAGAAATAGAGTAACTAATTCATGACATGTCCAAATGGTGAAAACACCATCTACTCAGCCTATGCCACACATGCACATAAATTTTAATTAACAACCTCATTAGCAAATGTAACAAGCATAACATCTTAGACCATCACAATAAACACAACAACTTTTGCCTTTGTAAGACCCTCCTCCAAGGAGAATTGTGCCAACTTGTCATGTCTTTAGTGACCTTGGATAAAATTGAATATGTGTTTCAAAATCTCATGCATAGGTAATCTAATTAACTAGCCTATTCCAAAACACTATCCTAAGGGCATTGACTATCCAAATTGGTATAGGCCAAATGAATATTATGAGTATCATTAGATTAGTGGCCATATTTTTCATCATTGTGTGAAAATTAAACATTTGATCATAAATATGTTCAAAAATGGAGAGATCACATTGGATTGTAGATCTTCCACATCCAATCATAACCTTAGGATTTATCAAAACCCATTTACATATTGTAACAACCAAGAACAACAAAAATAATGTCTAGCACAATAACAACAATATCAATAGCCAAGCCAAAACTAATAGAACCAAAAAAATTAGTAGCATAATCAAAAACATCAAATGAATAGATGGAACCAAGGCCAAAATGATGCCAATAACCAATAGACCTACCATGCAGTTTCACATGAATACAATAAGGTTGTAGGCCATATTGTAGGAGGTTGTATTAACACCATTTCCATCAATTTAAGACCAAATAAAAATAAAACAAGACCTTTGATAATCCTTCCCAATCAACTGATCCATGTTAGTGATCCTTATTTGACCTGGGACCACATATATGTGCACTAGAAAGCATGGATTCCTAATTTTGGACCTTACATCAATAACTAATTGTTAGTCCATAACCATGGATAAGTGCACTAGTAATTGAGACTTATCCTATCTGATCCCCCTCTATAATCACTTGTTAGAAACAATGGTCTTGTATCTAATCCTAATTATGAAATCATAACTTGATGGTTGAATATTACCATACCAGGGCCATAACCATCTACCACTTCAATCCAACAAACCATTCTAGTTAGGAACAAGCCATTTACCATTGTACAAGAAAAGATATTTGATATTATGGAATAATTATAGAAGATGCCTATACAAATATCTCTTTTATATTTACTACATATGTCTATAACCCATAAGAACATCTTAACATAGTTCTTTAGCCAATCTTAATTTCCTAATGACATATCCCTAGATAACTTTCAAGCATTAGTTGGACATATAGCTCCAGGCCAATAACTAAACATCATCCAAAGAAATATGTCATTCCTTGGCCCACTGCATACCAATCCATTATACATCAAAGTTGTCATACTACAACATAAAGTGAAACCTATCCTCATAGATAATGGATCATGCCTAAATATTGTGTCTCTAAGGCTCATTAATATTTTTGGGTACACAACAACTGATTTACATCTAGAAATAATAATAATCAATGCCTATGACAATGAATAATGGAAATTAAAAGGCACCATCAGCCTATCAATTATCATTGGGACCTTTAAACATGATACACTCTGCCATGTGCTACACCTTGATGTGTCATATAATATGATTTTGGGTAAACCTTGAATACATTAGATTCATGAAATCCCTTCAACATTGTACTAGTGTATCAAATTCCCCCATTCAAGTATGTAAGTCACTATCCATAGAGATTTACAACCATACAAACATTAAATTCATTTGGAGGTTGAGTACCAAAGCTATAACTATCATTCGGCTTGAATTTGATTTTCAATAAGGATAAGGGAAAATAAATACTTGTTGATTCAAAAAAGGCCAACTGCATTGACCCTCATACCCTTGATTTAATTTCCCACATGTCACCTCCTAAAATATCTAATCATTATATTATATCAGCTAATGGCCTAAGAGAATATTTGACCCATGATACATTCCAAATTACCAAGATTTCACAGAACCCTAAGTCATTTTTAAGACCAAAATACAAACCACCTTGCATGGGATGGAATAGAAAGGGAAAAGCCAAACTGCATAGTCCAACACCTATCATTTTCATACTAACATCTGACTAAGAATAGGACCCACTTTTCGATGATGAATCTTGGTTATATAATGACAAAATGTCTAAGTATTACCTAAATTCCAGGTATCCCATTTTAAATAGAATCATGGAGAGGCACACCTATGAAGGAAGAGGCCTTGGGCTAAATCAACAGGGTCTACTTGAGCCAATTTCTACCACTCAGTACAAAGGAACATATGGTCTTAAATTTAAATTACCTAGGGGTGACCCCACATAACTTATTCAAGTTCCATCATTAGTGGATAGTGATGATAACAACAAAGTAGAGTGCGATCATATCCCTTTAGATGAAATAACTAGTACCAATTTTTTTATATACTAATTTCATTTGTATCCTTTGACATGTTATTCACCATAATATATTACTATTATATTATCCTCAACTAATAAATATGGACCAACAAGAATCAAACATGTTGGTTGATGAGTTTTAGAATGATGAGGCATTTTGTGATTTCCTTGGCCTTAGGGATAATTTTCCATTAGGAGACCACAAATAAGGGTTCTCAATCAAACTAGATCCTATAGCCTATTTTGGAGAGTAGGTGAACACCCTTAACAAAAAACAAATAAATAAAACATTGAGGTCCTAAAGTGAAAACCTCTTCAAGGTGATTTTAGACCAGGGAAATAGTAAAGAAAAAGGATAGTCTAGTGGTGAAAACCTATTTTAGGCACCATTAGAAGGGGGTGTTGAACATTATTCAAACATAACTCAGGAGACCACCAATGATGAACTTGCCTATGGGTCTGCGTTCAATCTAAAAGAAGATAAATATTTTGATTGAATCATCCATGAGTTTACAATTGTATTTATCACATTACCATCTATACCATTAGGGGATTCAAATTCATCATGCCTAGGAGAAATTGAAGATCTAGTCATAAAAGCGGACTCTACTATTGGAAGCTAGTTTCAATCTTTGTTGACCATTTTAGAAGACAATTCCACCCTGCTAGTGGAAGACACAATAGAGGTTAACATTCGAACTTTAGATGACCTAAAATGGATCAAATTATGTGCATCCCTCACTTAGGATGAATGTGAAGTCAATTTATCCCTTTTAAAGGAGCTGTTGATATATTTGCTTAGGCCTACTCTGACACTCCTAATTTAGACCCCACCTTGGTTGTACAACACCTTGTGGTACATCCTGATGCCAAACCTGTGAAACAAAAATTTCACAATATGCATCTTCATATTGCTATATTAGTAAAGAAAGAGTTGTAACAAATATTGGAATCAATATTATTTGACCAATCAACTATTTTGAGTGGATATCAAATGTTGTACTATTCAATAAAAATCCAAAAGGAATCATAATGTGCACTAATTTTAGAGATATAAATAATACCTATCCCAAGGATGAATTTCCTTTTCTAAACATTGACATGATTTTTGACTCCATAATGGGTTATAAAATGTTTTCATTGATGGATAGATTTTTAGGGTACACCCAAATCAAAATTATACCATAAGACCAGCATAAAACAATGTTCACCACTCCATGGGGAACATTATGTTATCAAGTTATGCCATTTGGTCTCAAAAGCACTAGGGTGACTTACCAAAGATCCATGACCATCATATTTCATGATATAATGCATGATATTGTTGAAGAATATGCCAATGACATACTAGGTAAATCAAAGACCAAGGTTGATCATCTCATAGCATTATTAAGGATATTTGAGTGATTACATGAATACAAAGTTAGGCTCAACCTTAATAAGTGTGTTTTTGGAGTTATTTCAAACAAATTGATTATCTTCATTATGTCTCATCGAGGCATTGAAGTTGACCCAACCAAAGTATGATCCATCACAAACATGCCACCACTAGCCAATTTGAATTAACTCCAGAGTTTGTAGGGAAAAATACAATCTATTAGATGTTTCATTGCTTAATTGGCTGAAAAGTGTGTCACCCATTTACACATATATTGAGGAAAGGCATTACATTTCATTGGGATGATTAATGGCAAATTTTTTTTATCATTTGAAGGATTATATAACAAATCCACCTATTTTATTACCTTCAATGCCAGGAAATTCATTCCTCATATACCTATTAGCTATCAATAAAACTCTAGGGGAAATTATATCTCAACATGATGATAATGGAAAATATCATGTCGTATAATATTTGATTTGTATACTAGTCAGGTATAAACACAATTATACACCCATTGAAAAATCCTATTTAGTTATGGTCTTTGTAGATCAAAATATATGACATTAAATGTTAAACAAAAAGACCATGGTCATTTCTAAAGTAGATAATCTTAAGTATCTACTATCTAAAATAGCTTTATGAGGTCACATGGCCAAGTGGATCATGCTTCTGAGTGAGTTTGAGATAAATTATGTCAACCAAAAATCCATCAAGGGGTAAGTTCTTGTAGATTAGCTTGCTAAATCACCCCTTGTAGATACAGAGCCACTAACATTATAATTTTTAGATGAATCCATTAAGACCATCATTGAAAACCTCTTGAGGATCTGAACTAGAAGCTATATTTTGATGGATCATTCGCAACACATGGATTGGGGGCATGCATTTTTTTATTACACCATAGGGAGATCTCATCCCTAAGTCATTCTAAATCATCTTTCTTTATACCAATGACATGAATTAATATGATGCACTCATTGTATGGATTCTATCGGTAGTATGATGGAACATACATCATCTCAAGGATTATAGTGATTCTTAACTAATCATCAATCAAGTTACAGACCATTTTTAGACCAAAGATGATAAGCTACACCATATAAGGCCATGGTCAACACTCTCAAACAACAAATTAATACTGTCCACTTTGAACATATACTAAGGGAAATTAATAGAAAAAAAAATACCATGGCTACTATTAGATCTCTAATTCATCATATAGATACAAACAAGAATACCAATTTTTCATTGAAAATATGCTAGCACCAACTCATGAACCTTAAATTGTCATAATGATCTATGATATTATTGGTCCCATCTAAATTTGTTATTATAATCTTTACTCCTACCTCCATGATCAATTATGCCACCAAACCTATCCCACAAACAATCCAAAGCCTTTGTCCACCATGTTGTACATTATACCTTACTCAGACGAACCTTATGCTACCATAGTTTTGATGGAACTCTACTTCATTTTTTAACTTTGGTAGAATCTACACTAGCATTATGAGAAGTTCACAAAGGAGTATAGAGTATGTCCTAGATGATGAATAATATAGAATAGCTTGCCTTCAAGATTTGTAATTACTTGATGAGAAATGCTTGGTTGTAGTCAACAATATGTAAGCATACCAGAATTGACTCTATGGCGACTATAATCAACACATTAAACATATATAATTTGAGCTTGGTGGTCTTATCCTTAAATAAAACCAAAAGTATACCATGGCTAAGGAAAAAAAAAAGGTCAAGTTCAAACCCAACTAGGTAGGTCCTTTCATCATTGTTGTAAACTATGGTGCTAGAGCATATAGGCTCACTATACCAGATGGGGTTGAACTTGATGAGCCGATGAATATTATACACCTCAAGTGGTACTTATTTTTAGAGACCTAGTGTATTTTATATGAGGACAACTTTAGTTGTACCATAATATTAACTTTCTTCTTTGCACCATACCATTATGTCCACCATTTTGTTCTCACATACCTTTTCTAATGACCAAGTTATTTTCAACCTTCCTACCCAGTTGTTTGACCCTAGTTCTAATTCATTAGTTAAGGGTCACTTTCAACATGATGATTCAGATCAAGTTTCATTATTATTTCATGTATTCTAGATAGAGTCCATATTTTTGGAGTAGTATGACATTGGTTTGGTAGTTGCATCTTTCATTTCTTATTTCATTATATAACAAGTGGACAAAATTATAACCAACTTTGGGCAAATCAGTAACCCATAGTCATGATACTAATATAACCACCTATGGGAAAATTAGTATCATTTATCTGTCATTATTTCCTAGTTATAACCTCTTATGAGAAAAGTAGGGGCAATACTTGTTTATCATGCCTTGAAGTGCAACCTTACCATGCTTATGTCATACTATGCCATTTGCCAATTTTTCTTGTTTTTTTTGAATTGGTTGCTACACTATTTATATTACTCCACTATAAGGTGTAACTATAGTGACTTGAGATCCCATCCTAGGACTATGCAGGTAGTGCTTGATTTATGTTGAGTTCAGATCAATTACCCCTTAGCCACACTCTCTCCATTTTGTGAGCTTGGACTATTTAGTATCTCATAATACTCTATTGAGTTGAGATACATGGAAAATTACAAAAAACATTTTTAAAAATTGATCTAGAAAAATAAAAAACATTAACCACTTATTTGACTTAAGGATTCTGGGAACCTTGACTAAGTCATAAGAAACCACTTGTTGTTTGGTTTCCCCATCCTTATTGGCCTTACAACCCATGCTCTTGTAATTTTTTGAGCCCATTCACACATTATTATATAAACATCCATCATGTTTTATTTTCATCATTTTCCTCTATTCCTTTTCTTAGGAGATCTACATTTGGCCTAAAGTTTTTGTTGGATATTATGTCCATGGAACTATGTAGGTAGTTTCCACTTGCCTAGTGCATCTGGAGACAACTCAACCACCCCCTTCCTTTTCTTTTATTCCCTCATTTTGTTTGTTTGTTTCATTATCTCTTCTCATCTAGGGGAAATGTTTATTGTCTTGTTTATGTCATGTTGTTTGTACTAACACTATGATTAAACATTATTTATTTTTATTTCATTATATTTATCTTTGTTTGTTTTGTTTTTTCTTTATTTTTGTTATTATTTTGTTTGTTTGTTTACTTATTTATTTATTTAATTTCTTATTGTGCCTTGATTTAGTCTATGGGTGTCCATTGGGTGATTCTTTGTGCATTATTCTTGAATCCATCCATGTTTAGGCATCAACATTGTCATCATGGTTTTTATCATTAGTTCATTATTTTAACTTGATTATTATATCACATGTTAGTCCTTATGAATATTTTAGCCAAGTCCTCATGGTGTTCTATCATGATGCCAACCATCACATGATACAATGAAAATAAGCTCTAACAGCCTACATGGAAATGAAACAATGATATCTCCTTGGCACTAGCAACACTCCCAATTTAATCCATATCATATCCTAAATAGATTAATTAAAAAATGAAAACATTGTGTAATTTTCTATTTCGAATGAGCAACTCCCTACTAGTAGGTTGTCCAATTTCATCTTTCTCCTCTAGACCAATTTTCCATCACATTCCATATCATGTTTTCTTTAATCAAGATATTAGTGATTATAACCACCTTTGGGAAAATCATTGTATACCATTCTATTTGCCTTCCCAATGATACTAAACACCTTTGGGTAAACCATTGTGTTTCCATCTATTTGAAAAGAGGATGATTATAACCACCTGTGGGTGAATCATTCTCTTTCTTCTACCCAACTAAGGGAAATTTTCATTGTGATAATTCTTATAACCTCATTTGAGAAAACTATATACACATAACATTTTTAAATTTTATCAAATATTGATGCTTTACATCTTGTAGGAACCCATCGTTACTCAATCTCTTGGAGTACATACCTTAAGGGGTGCACAAGGAAAGGGATGGGGAAATTTGGTGCTTCATAGGATTATTTTCCCTTATTACCACATTATATCCAATCCAACTAGTTCTTAAAAAAATTCCCTAAGCTATTTCTCCTCCCTTACACATTTCTCTGGTCTTCTCCTCTTTTTATCCTTATTATACTTGCTTTACACCCTTTTTACTTATTCAATACACTAGGTCAACCTGGTTGACCTAGTGTATTCTGGGGTCACTTTAGCTCTTTAGACTTGTTTGCCTTTTAGCCGACCTAGCACATACTTTAGGCATTAGCTTGAGAATGTACTAGGTCAACCTAATCGACCTAGCATAGTCAACATGTATGAATGATTTTTAGGTGAGATACTCCTATATATACAATTTCATTTTAGTCATTATTAAGAATATGCAATCAAGAATTATAATTCACTCATGCTTCTTCATAATCTGATCTTTCACCATTATACTTGAGAAGTCTTAGCTTAGGTTTCTTATTTGTAGAATCTAGTCCTATGGATAGGTCTTGGGTGCTTTAGCCTAACAAAGTCATCCTTATGAACCATTAAAACCTCATGCAAAGACCCATTGGCCAAGGGAGCGATTGAATCATGACAATTTCACATTTAGGTAAGTATATTATAACTTTATTCCCCTCTCTTTTAGTAGATAGAAGTAGTATAAGTGTTAGATTAAATAATATTACTCTTCATATTCTATGTATTAAGGTGTTACTCATACTTACTTTATTTGAATTTCCTTATACACATTTTATTTGCTTTACATCTAACTCCTCGCAATGTGCCAAAAGCTTTGGTATGCACTATATTACTTTAATTTTCTTTTTATTAGAATAGTTGACTCTCTTGTTTATTATCATAAGTGAAATATCAAATCATATGACTCTTTTAGGGTTTTTGTATGATTGTGTTAGACTGTAGGCTTTAGAACCCTTTGTAGCATGATATATTGTGACAAGTGATAAAAGTGATACCCTAATTGGGTCTAGCAGATCCTCATATTGGTCATGCTCTAATTTAATAAGTGTATCCCTAATCAGAAGTGTAGGTGTGATCTATCTTATCTGATCTAGGATTAATTCATGCACATCATCTAATTTTAATTGCATACATTCTTGTGAACCCAATGTGAATCCAACCCTTATTGGATTTGTTCACTTTTATTTCATTTATTTCATTATTTTCACATCATTTTTATCATATATTTTGACATACTAGTTTGATTCTATCGACCTAGTTTTCTTTTTCTATATGCATAGGAATAAGCAATTAGATCGAGTAGCTTGACCCAGTACAAGTTTTTTTATTACTTGTTATAATACTAGTTCAGCCTACTAGGTCAACCTAGTCAACCTAGTGTATTTGTAGTCACTTTGTAGTAGTTTTTATATATCCTAATTGATTATCTCAAACTAGTATAGATTCTAGTTTCCAAACTTTTAGATCATCATACTAGGTCAACCAGCTCAACCTAGTACATTTCCAGACTTCCAGTCCAACTAACATGGTTGACCAAGTCAACCTAGTATATTTCTAGCACTTTTTTAGTAGATTTTTGTATTACTTGGTCGACTAGGTCAACCCAATTTTTAGGTTTTAGATCAACAATTTTTATATTTGAACCATCAAGGTGAGTTTATATTCTTCTATATCTCTGTGTTTCTATACTTTTTTTTTCAAGTATGCAGTGTTCAAAATTACCTCTACACAACCAATGAGATCAACTTGGTCGACATAGTTCTAAGTCTTATTTGTTGTTTAAAAACAACTAGGTCAACTTGGTCAACCTAATAGGTTTTCCAAACCCTATTTTCAATAGTGCTATCTTGACACTATCGACCTAGTTTTGTTTGTTGTGCATATATTTTTTTCACTATACCTTGTTTCAAAGTTAATATTCACCTTATATGCTAATCATATCTTTCATTTTAGCTGGTTACATGCTTATAATAGTTAACATAGTCTAATTAGGATGTTTTTAATTAACCTCTTTTGCATTATTTCTATTTTATGCACACACAGCCAACTCACTTAACATAAAAAAAACATTTTATTAGTTGACTACCCAAGACAACCTATTTAGATTTCATTACAAAGGGGGAAGTCAATTGGTAAAGTATAAATCATGGTTAATGGAATATTTTGGCTAAGCCCCCAACACTCTTATCACTATGGTGTGTGAATAAAGGGTGTAGGCCCCAATACCAAGCCTATATCATTTCTACTACAGTCCCTTTCATCCTAAACTCACCTAAAACCATCCATAGATTTATATTTAGTACCTTATATTTAGATAACTTTCCTATCATTTAAAATCATTCTTAAATAATCAAATATTCTAGGTTGACCAATTAGCTAGCTTTACTTTACAAGCTGTTTACTTGCTCTGTGTTTAATTATGTGCACAAGAACCAAGAACTTGCACTAGCCAATATTGGTGCAAGATTTTTGCTTTGTGTGCTTCAATTGGATTGACTAACATCAAACTAATTGATTGTCTGTTTACCTTCATCATTCACTTTATTGGATCAACTACAAATTATCTTGTTTTATTCCCTATCTTACTATTAGTCTTTTATTTGTCCCTATTTACTATACTAGGTTGATCTAGTCAACCTAGTACTATCTTAGACCCTATTTTATACCCCTATTCACTACACTAGGTCAACTTGGTTGACCTAGTATAGTCTGTAGGTCCTATTTTTTTACACTAGCTTGACCTAGTCGACCTAGTTCTATTTCTTGTTATCCTTATTTATCAACCTAATTCTCTATCTCTTTCATTTTGCATTCTGTTCATTTCCTTTTAATTATAATGAGGTCTCCTATTAGAATCTTTTTCTATAGTCTTAATCCATTTAGATCCTATATGGGATGTTCATTTCTCTCTTTCTTTTCTTCCCAATAGAACCATCACTCTTGGGGCACCTCTTGTCCTCCTTCATCTTCACATTGTCACATGGTTCAAATAACACCTCAAGATGAAGTTGATGGATCCAATCCTTTTTACACCTATCAAGAAATTTCTTAAAATATTCAAACAAATTTAGGAGTGATTGACACAATTTTGATTAATAATACCATCAATAAACCTCCTTCTAATAATCCTCCCCACACCAATTTAGGGAGTGTTCTTTCTAACACCATCCCACCACTTGATATAACCCAACTATTAGCTCCAATAATTTTATAAATGAACATTATGAAAAAATCTAATACCAATCAAATGATGAAACTTCAATAACACTTAATCAATGTGACTAATCAACCGCCATTCATGCATCCTCAAGCTAATCCTAACTACATTCCTTCACCTCTTAGAGATGCCTTAGGTAATGTTATTCCTCAACCAATAATGAATAACAATATGGTTTAAACCATTCAAAATGAGCCTTTATCTTCCTTCATTTTAGTTACTGACATTGGTAACATATGACAAACTATCAAATATGATGGGACTAAATACCCCACCTCATTTCTTAAAGCCTTTGGTAATCTCTACAAAGAATGGATATAAACTAATACATTTGACACTATTAAACTCTTTATTAAAAGATTTACTGGTGATGTATTAGAATGGTATAATCAATTACCTAAACATTCTATTTGGAAAATTGAAGATTTGGTCAATCCTTTAGTTAAAGAATTTCAAAACAATGATCTTGAAAATTGTCTTAGCCATTTCATAAATGCTAAGCAAACTCCTAAAAAATCAGCTCATGAATTTATTAAAATATGGAAATACCTATCTCATAAAGCTAATCATAATATGTCTAATGATAAATCATTCAAAATATTTACCATTACTTTAACTCCCACTCTTCAATACAAGGTTTGAACCTTTGCTCCTAAAACTCTTAATGAAGCTCTTGACCAAGATAAATGGCAAAATTTTCTTATGAATCAATTTAAACCTAATTCTAAGCTTCTTAAAAGATCTTTCAAAACATCCAATGCTATTACTAGTAATATTTCTCAAGATAAATTAGGAGTTGCCAAAAATGATATTCCTTTACCATCTCACATACCTCTTTTGGTACATCAAATGAGATAATTTTTACATCCCTCTAAACGTCTCATATATCTTAATGCTCCTCCTAAGTGGTATGATCCCAATCTATTTTGGTGGTTTCATACTGACATTCGACATTATCGTGAATCTTGTAGAGAGATTTCTAACTATGTTATTTATTACATACTTGGTGATTCATTTAAGCATGAAACCATGATCAAACATCATTGCCAAGAGTACACTAATGCTTCTAAAAAATGACAATCCTGTAAGTCTTATACATCTAATAACCAAAAATCTTCTTCGCATAATCAATTAACTTCCAAGGATGTTTGTGCAATTGATGATAATTATGATCAATACTTGAATAACTCTCAATATGTCAATATGGCTAAAGTTATCTATCATAAAAAAACTATAACAAATCTCAATATGTCAATACAGATAAGGTTAACTATCATCAAAAACATACACATAAATATCTTGTTATCAAGCCTAATAGACCTTATTTGGAGTAATAATTTATTAAAGATACCACCACCATAAATATTAAATTAGAAGAACCTAATGAACAACTTCCTCTTTATGATCCTCTAACCACATCTATTCCTCCAAAGTCTAATGTGTTTTCTTAAACCCATGGAAATTCTTCTAAAACTCATTGGAATTTTAATGAAGAACTTAACTCTATGCCATGAAAGATTCCTCTTATGGAGTTGGTTCAAACTTCACCTTATCATTGTCAATTCATTATGCAAAAACTCTAAGAGATTGAAGATCTATCTTCTTTAGAGGAAGAACCACCTTTTATTTATTTTCAACCAACTAACATTAATACCATCAAATCTGTGTCCTTTTTCAAAACCTTCCATTGAATTCCTTGAAGAAGACATGATTAATGATGAAATCCTCTTTTGTGTTTATGATACACCTCTCTTCATCAAAACAACCATTAATACCACCCTCATTTGAAAAGTTCTAGTTGATGAAGGTTCTAGTATTAATGTAACCTCTTTATGGACTCTACAATAACTTGGTTATAATAAAGGTCATCTTAAACAAACCCATCTTACTTGTGGTTTTGACAAGACTAATCAAAATCCACTTACTTGTATATGGCTTCCCTTAACCATTGGTCCTAAGACCATTCAGACCAAACTCATAGTTCTTGACCTTCCTTTATCTTCTAACATACTCCTTGGTCATCCATGGACTCATTGAATGAGGGCCATTGCTTCTTCATTTAGTCAATGCATTGAATTTCTCCATAATAAAAAATGATATAAGCATGAAGCTAATCCCAACCCATGGAATATCCAATTACCTAATCCTAAATCACAATATCATATTCCTACAATGCCTAAAATTAATAATTCTCCTTTACCCAAGCTCATCAATATGAATATTGATTTAAAAGTTACTCTTGCAGATTTTGATGATGATGAGCCCAATGAATTACAACATACTTGAAACACCACAAGATTATGTCCATTTATTTTATAATGGGTTTCTCCTTCTCTTTAACCTAGGGATAATATCATTCCTCTCATGGATGATATTACTAATTTTTCCCTCCATGTAATGCTCAAGAGCCATTTTTACCTAAAGATGTTTTTAATTGTAATGATTTTAGAGTGGCTTATTTTTTCAAGATACTCTCACCATCCCTCCTACAACATTTAGTAATCTTGGGATATTGCCTCCTGAAGATCCTCCTCAATCCAAAGCATTCATAATTTCTCCTATATATGATGAAAACTATATCATGGCCCAATCTCAATCAAGAGACTTGGATGTCTTACATTATCAAAAGACCTTAGCCCAAATTCATGCTTTTAATTAGGATGTACATAACTTTCTATAGCTAAACACTTAGAACATGAGGGTTATGTGCTTCCTTTTAAAATCCTATTCTTATCAATTCTCCTTGGGTGGTCGAACAACTTACACCTTCTAGACCTATGAAAATACTTTCACCTTATCTATCTCCTTTGGATCCTCCCAATGAATCTAATCCTTCTCCCATCAACATTCCATCTAACTCTTCCACTCCATCTACTTATTCTACTCCTGTAATCACACTTGATTTTGAGGCAACCAATGTCTATTAAATACATTTTGAATATGATTATCATGGTAACCAAATTTTAGATTTATAAGTAGATCTTGAGTATAGTGGTCGTCTTCCTACTTTTCCTAGTGATGAAGCTATTCTTGAGTTAATTTATGCTTGAGAACCTCAAATATGATGACAACATCATAAACTTGGTCATTTTAAAACTACAACTCCTTGTTTTAACAACTTTATCACTAGCATTGATCCTAAAGCTAATCCAATTTCATCTTTACCCAATGCACCATACCACTTTTAAGATGGTAATGTCATGATTATTAAAGAGAAAATTCATATTGAATATGGTACTCCCTCATGTCCTTGAATGATCATAATTTATAAAGAACTTTCACCTTATGAACATGATAATTTTAGCTTATTTTTCAATAAGTATCAAGAGACATTCACATGGTCTTACCAAGACATGTCTAGCATTGACCCTAATATAGTGGTCCATAACATCATTACTTATCTTGATGCCAAATATATGTATCAAAATAAACACAAATTTCTCCAAAAGTTACCAACTTATGCCATAATGAAATCATCAAGCTACTTGATGCTAAATTTATTAAACCCATGGATTATTCTGAATGGGTTTCCAATATTGTTCCTATTTAAAAAAAGGTCACTATGGTCATTCATATTTACATTGATTTCCATAATCTTAATATTTCTTATCCCGAAGACAAATTTATTTTTTATTCAATAAATGCTATTGTCGATTCCATAGTTGGATATGAAATGTTATCTCTTATTAATGGCTTTTTAGGATACAATCAGATTCATATAGCTCCCAAAGAACAACATAAGACTACTTTCACCATGGAATGGGGTACCTATTGTTATGTGAAAATTCCCTTTGGTCTCAAAAATGTTGGGGCCACTTACCAACATGAAATTACTCATATCTTTCAAAACGTCATCCATAAAATTGTTGAAACATACGTGGATGATCTTATCACCAAATCTAAACATTATAAGAACCACCTTTCTGATCTTGCCATCATCTTTGATCATATCCTTAAATATAAATTATAACTTAATCCTTTAAAATGTGTTTTAGGAGTTACATCTATAAAAAATTTAGGACTCTTCATCTCTCTCCATGACATTGATGTTTATCTAGCCAAGATTAATGTTATTATCAACATGCCCATTCCTCATTCTATTCTCGATATTCATACCTACTTAAGCAAACATAGGGTAATTAGACAATTTGATTTTGAGATGGATTATTGAATTCATGCCTTTAATTCCCTTATTAATAAAGGTATAGGATTATAATGGACAAATCCATGTCAAAAAGTATTTGACAATATTAAAGAGTCATTGCTTCATCCACCTACACTTCATTCTCTTTCTAATGATACAAATTTAATTCTTTATACTTCTTCCATACCTATTTTATCATGGGAAATGATTTCCCAACAAGATTACATGGGCAAGGAATATTCCATATACTATATTAGTCAAAGCCTTATTGATTATGAAACACGTTATAATAAAATTGAGCATGATTTCCTCGTTATCTATTTTACCACTAAAAATCTTCATCACTACATGATTTACCAAACCACCTATGTCATCATTCATTCCAACCCCATTCATTATTTCTTATCCAAAGCATTTCTTCCAAGAGATAGAATTGCCAAGTGGATGGTCTTACTAATGAAATTTGATCTTCACATTATCACACAAAAAACTTTCAAAGGGCAAGTCATAATGACCAACTTACCACATCTCCTATTCCAATCCCTTTTTCCATTTAAGATAACCTTATAGATGATAATATCCTTTATATTGAAGATCCTAATCAATAAACTTCTCTTAAATATTATTTTCATATTTTTACCACTGATCTTGAAGCTAATCAACTTGATGAATCTTCCCCTCCCTCCGATACTACTAAATCAATGGTAGTTATCTAGGAGATTCCTAATATTAGTGTTGACTTGCATGAGGATACTTGCACCCTCCAATTTGATGAAACTAAATGCATTTTAGGAGCTAGGGTAGGTTTCATTCTCACTAATCCTCTTTGAAAGATCATTCCTTTAGATTTTTTTTTAGTTTTAATGTCACCAACAACATGGCTGAGTATGAAGCTCTTATCTTAGGTATGAGATCTACTCTTGATTTTTACATATAATACATTCATGCTTTGGGTAATTCTCAACTCATTTCACATCAAGTTAGTGGTGCCTATCAATGTAAAAGTGAAAACCTTATTGCCTATCATCAAATTGTAATCAATCTTGCCAAGGATTTTGTCTCTTTTATAATTGAGCATATTCCTAGAAATCAAAATTACATTATTAATTCTCTTGCCTCTTCAACGTCTCAGTTTCATCCACATCAAGTTATTTTTATCCTTCTTTTATCATAAAAATAATTAAATCCTCATCATCTACTTACTTTCCTAATTTTCTTATTTTCCACATCAAAGCTATTACCATTGGACAATGCCTATGGTATTAAGGTCTCATCCAATTCTTAGAACATCAAACTTATCCTCCTAACTTAGATTCTCATGAAAAGATACGTCTTCATAAAAAATATTTGAAGTACATATTTAGACATAATATCCTTTATTATTTCAACACTGAAGTTACCTTGTTCCATTGTGTCATGTAAGATGAGGTCCCTCCTCTACTTTAAAAAACACATGGGGGTATTTGCAGTGGTCATTATAGTAGACATGCTACAACTCGCAAATGCCTATGTATGGGTTACTATTGACCTACTCTAGAAACGGATGCTATTGAATATGCTAAAAAGTGTAATCCTTATCAAATTCATAATGATCTCATTCATTTACCACCAGCTTAACTTCAAACCATCAAATCTCCTTTCCCATTTTCCACATGGGGATTTGATCTCATTGGTAAACTTCCTTGTTCCCAAGATAGACACATTTTTATTATCACCGTTACCGAATAATTTACCAAGTGGGTAGAATCCATACCCCTTATCAATGTTACTGATCTTAACATATCTAAATTCATTCTAAATAAAATCATTTATTTTTTTGGCATTTCTCATACCATCATTTTTGATAATGGTGGTAATTTTAAAAATAAGCATGTTAAACAACATTGCACCAAATTTAAGATTAATCACAAAATTTTCACTCCTTATCATCGAAAGTGCAATGGTCAATCTAAGGCCTCTAACAAGATTCTCAATAAAATCCTTAAACATACAATTATTGAAACCCTCATGTATTAGCATTTCATCTTTATCCATACTTTAGGCCTATCAGACTAGCATTCATATTGCCACTGGAGCAACTCCATTTTTTCTAGTCTATGGTTCTGAGTTAGTTCTTTTTCTTAAAGTTGAAATTTATTTTATTTTCATATCTCTTCATTTAATCATTCTTGATGAGGAATTTCATGAGGCTCACCTTTATGCTCTTGATCTACTTGATGAACATCACCTCTCTACCTTACAACATAATCACCAATATAAGGCTCACATTGCCTAAAAACATAACAAATGTGTCAAAATATGTACATTTAATATTGGTGATATTGTCCTTAAATTAGAATACACTCATGATAAAGAAGGCAAGTATGCCCAAAAATGGTGGGGGCCATACTTAGTTAAATATATTCTTGGTCTAAGTACCTACTGCCTTCAAACTAATGAAGGCCATGTTTTCAAAGAACCCACCAATGCTTAATTCTTAAAAAAATAGTTCACCTATTAATTTCCTTATTATTATGATTTCTATCTATATCTATCTAATACTTTTTATAGGTTACTTAAACACAAATCTCTTGATCTATAGTAGTTCCCTCTTGTTCACAAACCTTTAGTCCTTCCTTTTGGTTTTTTGGTTTCTTGATGTACCATAGTTTTCATTATCTTATTTTTTTAATTCTTCTTTCTATTTTTTAATTTTTATTTGGCACCCCTTGGGTTTTTTTTTTGTGAGTTACTTTGTAAGACCATAGATAGAACCCGACATCCCTCACAAAAGCACCATATTTCATCTTATTCTATTTTCCCTTTTTGCTACTTGCAATGTTATTTTGGCATCCTTTGGATTTTTTTTGTGAGGTGATTTGTATAAAGGATCCATCATTTTAGCTTTTATCTTGCTTGTTATCACCCTCGTGGGTCTCTCTTTTATGAGTTATTTTGTAAGATTGTAGATATGACCTATCCCTCCACATAAAATTACCATTATTTTCATGTTATTGATCCTTGTTATTAGATATTAGCTTTTGCTTATTTTGATAGATGTAATTTTCACAACAATCTATGTGAGTATGTTTTCATCCATTTCTCTCTTTTTTATGATAAGGAATCACACCTTTACTATCATTATATCCCTTTTTTTTTCCATTTGTCTCATTTTTTTTGAAATTGAAAGTAATTTAAATTGTTTCATGTGTCATTCCTCTTGATTTCCCCTTTATTTCATCTCCTCATTGGATAAAATAAGTTTGAAGTCAAGATATCACTTTTATCTCACCTAGATTTATGAGACTCTTACACCCCATGCTCTTTGAAGTTATCTCTCTTAGAAATCTTATCCCAAATTTTTCAAATGAAAGTCATCTTTAGCACCATGTTTGGTTTTCCAAATTCACATGGAAGAGGAATAGAAAAATCCATCAAGAAAATTAAAATCTAAATCATTTGAAGATAAAAGACAATAATATCTAAAAGGCAACAAAAAAAATGTCAAAAGTAAAATCACACTAAAAGATATGATTACAAGAACATGTCCTATCTCTAATAAAAGCTCAAAATCCATAGTTGGCTTCACATAGAGTCAAAGTCCTTTGGAGTGTGGTAGGTTATTAGATTGGAATAAGGGAATTCAGTAAAATTTATGGTGCTACCTAATTTCTCATGCAATCACCCAATCTTCATAGTAGATCAATGACTTTATAAGGGGTCTTGAAGAGCAAGGAACATGTCGTGGGGAGGTAGGTCCATTTTAATTTTCATGAATATAGTATTCATGGGATGATATATATACTACATTTGTTTACCCAAGATTTGTGTTGCTAAGAGAAGTTATTTATAGTTCTTAAGATCAAAAGTCATCTTATTTTGACAAACCTAATTTGAGTGTCTTGACTTCAATAAAGAACTCTCTCTACCTTGGTTTTTCCTTCATTCTCCACTCCACCCATTTCATTCCCCCCGTTGATATATAAATTATGATTCCAAATCTATTTTCCCTCTTCTTTAAATTCCTTCTTCTTCATTTCTTAAAAACATGCTAACACTACTTTGTTTTAGTTTTATCTACTTTTAGACATAAAAAAACATGTTTGAGAAACTATGGATCACTTTTTTCTTTTACACCATAAATTTTTTCATTTACTAAACTTACTTTAATTTTCCTTTCTCATTTATCATGATTTTATTGTCCTACTATCATGGACACCTTAGTTCATACCCTTTTTCCATTGTTGATTGAGATGTGTTTTGTTACTGCTCACTCATCAATGTTTTTTTCACTTTTATGCACCTTTTTCCATTGATGATGAAGATGTGGATTGTTACTACTCACTGATCAATATTGTTTTACCATTTTGTTTTCCATTTTACCATTGATTTGTCTTACTTATCATTCCTTTTTAAACATGTATCCTTGGTTTGATTTGGTGAGTTTTCCTTTTATTAGTTTTGATTTTCTTTTTTGAGTTTTTTAGTCTTTAGTAGCCTTGGATTTTTGGTTACCCAATTTAATCTTATTTTAATTAGTCATTTGGTCTAACATAACACCTATCACCTAGCTTGCAAAATTCCCAAGTATGTCTTATCCACATAGCACTAGTTATCTTGGATTTTCTTGATTTTTTTTTTGCTCCTTATTTTTGTATTTTTGAGTTTGTCAAAATTAGTCTCTATTCCCTAGACAATAAAAACTAAAAAAATAGTTGACAATCATCTCATGATAAAAGGTAAGTCAAAGTATGCATTAGTTTTACTTTTCAATTATTTAATTTTTAGATTAGTTTTCCCTTTCTATCATTTACTTTCATTTATTTTATGCTTTTTAAAATAAGTGACCATTGGATCTAAAAAGCTAATTGGATAAGAGTGTTAGAAATGGACACCCTAGGGTTTGGTGCTATAGTCCAAATTGGGTGCTATTGTTCTATATGTGTGGGACCTAGGGAGATAGAATGATCATAGGAAAAGTAGCCTAGAGGAGGTGGAATCACTATTTAGAAGGCTACAAATGACTAGGAATCAGTGAAAAGATGTGTAGAAGGGTCATGAGAGCAAGCAAGAGGGACCTATGGGTTGCGTGTCACAAGCCACACTCAAGTTACCAATTTTTACATTTTATATGACTATATTTTCCATCCCTTTATTCTAGTGATGTAACAAATTGAAATACTAGAATAAAATAATAATATAAAATGTACGTAAACTTACCTATAAGGGTGAAGATCATGAAGTAGTGTGATGTTGGGTGTGCATAGAGAGAACACATTGTGAAGTGTGAATCTACAATAAAAAATCAGGAGTATATCAGTTCTTACTAGATACACTATATCTAAAATAAGAATGTATATAATTAGGATAAAATAGAGAGGAAGAGAAAGGATGAATACACCTCATCAAGTATGTGAACTAATATAAAACATGTTGTGATGATGAGTATGCTGGATGATGCTAGATATTTGTAAGTTATATGCTAAACCAAGAGTAATATCATGAAAAGAGTTAAGAGCTCAATTCTTTGAGAGTGGCTTAAGAATGCAAATTTTGGCCCTTTGGATCCATTATCACCCACTAAGTGAATCTATGTGATCATGGGTGTGTTAATTGATGTTTGGAATATATCTCCAATCCATTTGAGTAAGTGGCTCAAGAATACAAAGGCTAGCTTGTCCTTTGGATCCATCATTGCCTTGTGAAGTGAATCTATGAACTAATACTAGTATGAATGTATGTTGTATGATATGGCACCTAAATCCCATGAATGTTCTAAAATTTGATAATGTGGCATTGATATCTAAATGTGTACTAAAAATTAGGCCACTTGTGGCCACTCAAAAAAGGTGTAGATTAAGCTTGTATGAAAGCCACTCTAAAACTGGGCAATAGGCATATGTGGAAGCCACTTAGAAATGATGCCAACCACCTATAGATGTAATAAGGCACACAAATACTAAGAATACCAAGGTAATGTACTAAACCTAGAAATAAAAGAAGTCAAATGTGCCACACACATTACCCCAATCACTAGTGTTTGAAATATGGATTCTAATCTAAAAGTTATATCAACTACCTAATGTAAAACTAGAAGTGAGAGCCATCATGCCACACATGATGCCCCCTATATCTATATTCTTTGAGGAAAAGTATACTAAAAATATTGATTCTAAATTGAATTATTGCTGACAAAATTTAATTGTACTTACTTTTTTATTTATTTCTAAAAAGTCTATTTTTTTTCCTATTTGGATAGGAGCACTAAAATTAGACACCCTATTATCTGGCACTATAGTCAAATATTAACACTCTTTTCCTAGGATAATTATGATGAATGTTATATAATTGTCACTATCTACCTAGTCTCTTCTACCTAGTTTGAAGTCTGGATACTATTCTAGGTGTTCCAAAATCTATTTTTTCAACTAGTAGGAGCTCTGATCTCGATGATAAAACCTTTATTTGTTTCCCCCTCTTCTGAGGGTAGGAATGAATCCCCTGAAATGACTTCCCTCAAAATAAATATCCCTAAAATTGTATTATGATGTGAACACACATGATAATCAACAAGATATCTCAAGATATAACATGGTTTGTAATGGAGACTGTTATATCAATAAGGGTATGCCTAGATAAATATAATAATGTAATAACATGTGCAATATAGTGAACTAAAACTAGAAGTATAGTTAGTTGTTAGTTATCAAGGAGGGATAGAGTATGATGTCCATCATGGCATCCAAGAAATCAATAAAATGCATGATGTGGTTCATGGTATTGTAAATAATTGAAAAGAAAACAAGCAAATGAGAACATAAGGCAAGAAGCATAAAATAGTAGCCAAGGGTACAAACAAATAAGGGACATGGGCACATGTCACTCAAACTAGTAAGTAATCATACAAATAATGTTCAAATACCACATACACATATAATTGAAACAAGCAAGTTTGGCACAAAGGCCATAGGTACATAGAAGAGTACAATAAAAGGACATTGACAAACGTCCTAAGGCACACACAAGACATAGAAAAAGAACTAATAAATGTAATCATATCTAGCTATGTAAATCAAGAAATAAAAGCATGTAAATACTAGAAATATAATTACATATAACTAATCAAAGTAAGAAGTGAAAGTATGCAAGACATGTAGTACAAGACTAGGTATATGCTATGAAATACATGAGTGTTATATACTAGTGAGTGTCGATAAAGTAATATATATAAGCTGCTAAGTAATGTAAATCAACATGATAACTAGATTGTGTGGTGTAGGAATGATACAACTTGCATGGTGTATTCATGTAGAAGATGGCTCCAATGGGTAGATATATCAATATGTTGTCTCAAATATATGAGTAGGATGCCCCCTCAATGGGGAGAGTGAATCAATCATGGATCTAGATGTCATTACACACACTTAAATGAGATCAAGTGAAGCATGGTAATGTAGATAAATTGACAAACAATATCAAAGAACAAAAAATGTAATTTTAGCATGGTATTAGAAATGTAAAGCATGGATAATGCATATAATTGAAATGTTTTTGGTGTTTTTGAGTTATTTGAATGTTTTTGTATTTTAAAATTATTTGAATGTTTTTGGTATTTTGAAATGTTATATTATTTTTGGTATTTTTGATATAAGCTATGTATAATCAATCATGAGGATACCATGTACAATAAATACTGAGAAACTATATACAAGTAAGCAAAAAGAAACTATGTACAAGAAAGACTGAGAAGGAATGATACTAATTGATGAGTCTCATGAGAGACTCCATATCAAGGTGTCTTGTATCAAAGAGAGGGATTGTGTATGATCATGAAATGTGATGGAAGGGTTGAGACCATGGCTCTAAAAGCTATGTATGCTCTAAAATATTTGTAGTGTAAATTGACTATTGGGTCCTCCTATAATTCTAAGAAGTGGATTTAATTGTAGGGCTCTTTGGGACAAATCTAGTAATAGGAAAATCTCTCTAAACATGTGCTCTATGTGTAGAGGTATGAGGCCTCAATGAGACTATCTTGGGTGTAAACACTATAGCTAGAAGTTGTTTAGAATCCTAAAATTTTGGTTGCTCTAAAAGAAACTTGTATGGAAATTATGTTGGCAATGGAGGCCTTGACTATGTATAAATATAAATTGGAGGAAGAACTAAAACTGACGGAGAAACTAAAACTGGTGGTAGAACTGAAACTAGTAACTTCAAAGTAGTAGATGGATCTGAAGTAGGGAGTGGTAACTCATATGAGACTCCACCAACTATAATAACCTGATTAGAGTGAATAAATTTCATGGATCTATGAACTATAGAATGTACTACTTGAAGTTTTTAAATCCATGGTTGACCAAGTAACATATCAAAAAATATTGCACTAGGAATAATAATGAATGGTATGGCCATATGTGTTGGCCCAACCTATAAAAGAAGTAAAACCTCACCCAATTAACTCATTATGTGCCCAATAAATATACTAATAACTATGTTCATCGATGTAATATCCTACTCTAAATATCCCAAATGCTATAATAATGTCATAGTGCACATGTTTACACTAGATCCATTGTCTATGAGAAGACTATGAGTAGGATGATTATGGAGGTAAGCTCTGATAAAGAGTGCATGATAATCCAAATCATCCTCAAATATCTTATACTTTGAGAAGTGTATAAAAGATCTAGCTAGAACTCTATAATTATACACACCAATCATGTTAATCAAAGGATGTGTCTCAACTAAAGGTGTCTGATAGGTAGCTAATGGAGGATGTGCATGATATGCATGGTGGACCCTTGATGTATCCCTTATCTCTTATTTAGAATGTTATGAGAAAGGATTTGAAAAGATTTTTAAATAGTTGTCCTATGTTTGCTTTGTCTGAGGAGGCTCAACTAAAGTTCCAAGATCAATAATGTTACCATCTATCAAGTCCCATATCTTGTTTTCAAATTGATGTATCTATTTGTCATGTGGTCTGGTGCCCTATGAAAATTGTAAAATTCATTCTGATCATATCCCCATGAAAAGGGCTTTATTAGATCAACTTATTGAATAGGAGGGAGAGATATGATATTACATTCTAATAACTTATATAAAAATCTAGCTAGAGATATTGGTAGACTGGTAAAAGTTCAACAAAGAGGTGGTGATAAAACCACTCATCATGAGGGCTTTGAAGTTGCATTGACTATAGGTTGATTCTGACTCTTTCTATCATTGAACTTTACTTTATATGAGACTTTGATATTACTCTTGTTTTTTATTTTTGATATGCTCGTGTACTAGAGTTTTCCCATTGAAATTAGTTTGACTTCCTTCTCCTTTAGTGAATGACATAACTAAATGAAGGAATAGAATATTTTGAACATTATTGACTCATGCAAAGCTAGTAGAAGGCTCTATTTGAAGAGATCTTGTAACTCTTGATCAACCATGGGGCTAGTCATCTTAACAAATATAGTCTTATATTGAAGAACATAATTAGTGAGATGTTCATTTGACTCTTGTTTTTGTTGTACAACTTTGGCATAGGAAACCTTATCACCAATGTTAATACTAAAATAAGTTAGGAACATATCATCTAAAGGATTTAATGTGTTGACCAAATGATTTGGTAGACTATAGAACCATTGTAAATAATAATCCTTTAGACTCCATGAAAATATCTTGGTTAGTAACCAATCATTTGGTACATAGTCCAAGCATGCTATATGAAAATCTCTCAAATATGTGTCTGAATCACCCTTGTCATTATATAGAGTAATCTTGGGTTGAACATAACCTTGTGATAAGGGTGTCAAATAAATATGATATGACAATGGTGTATGAAGTAGAATAAAATAATCCAAGGCCTATGTAGGTCTAGAGGTACCTTGCTCAAGATGTAGCACCTTCAATTGAAGAGATTTTATCTCTTACACAAGAGTAGCCATATTAGGAGATAAAGATGTACTAGCTATAGATGGTGGTGGCATAAAGGAATTTTGTGATGCTATAGGGGGTTGTTAATATACAGTTACCCCCATAGCATCAGGTGTACCTAGTTTCTCTGAAGGAATGGAAGACTCAAATTATTTAGCCTTTTTGATTTCCATGATAGATTGTAAGATAAGAGTATGATCTTGACATTGTTATTTGAGTCTTTCATGAAAAATTTGGAATCAAATATTTGTTTAGGATAACTTCATTATCAATAATAGGTGTAAGTGGATCAAAAGTCTGATGTGGTGGGTCATGAACATCAGTGTTTGTATCATGATTTGTATTCTCATCCTACTCATTGTCAAAATTATCCTAATGGAAATTGGTATAATCTAGATGTGTACGATCTATAGCAAGAGCTTGAGCTAGTTGTTTGTCCATGGTATATGGTCGAGTTGAAGGAATCTATGTGATTTTAGGAGGGTCACCACTAAGTCTTGAAATTCATCTCAAAGGAAGAGATGCAAGGAGTTTAGGTGACAAAAGGAAAACAACTTGAATAATGAAAAAAAATATAATCTAAACAACTAACTAGAATATGCATAAAAAGGATACGAATTTCAAAAACATGTATGGTGATACCTCAAAAGCAATGGGAATTAGTATATGTAGCTAAGGTTTTGAAAAATGATATTTAAAAAAAATTACTAAGGAATTTTAAAATTTAATGTGAATTTCTTATTTAAATATGCAACTAAAAAATTAAAAAAAAAATGAAAAATTCTTGATTTAAAGGGACCTAATATATGAGACTAGGGTTTGGAATAAAATTATTTTTTAAAAATAATTAATATGGAATTTTAAAATATAATGTGACTTTATTATTTAAATATGTAGGTAAAAATTAGAAAAATATTAGGAAAATTCTTGTTTTAAAAGGACCTAGTTTATTCAACTAGGGTTTGGAAGATTTTTTAAAAAAATTACTATGTAATTTTTAAAATAAATTGTAAAATTTTTATTGAAATATGCAAGTAAAAAATTAGAAAATTATTGAAATATTCAACTAGGGTTTGGAAGATTTTTTTATAAAATTATTATGTAATTTTTAAAATAAATTGTAAATTTTTTATTTAAATATGCAAGTAAAAAATTAGAAAATTATTGAAAAAATCAAGAAGGAATTTTCCCTAGGTTTTCTAGGGTTTTTATGCACAAACGGAGTAATTTGGGTTCACCAAATGATTTAACTGTTTGGGGAATATTGGAGTATTATTCCTAATTTATTTAAGGGTCTATGTTAATTAAATTAGTAAGTAATATTTAAATAATTAAGATATTTATTTTTATTATTTAATTATAATTTGAACATTTCTAAAAATAATAATAAATGTGAAGAAAATAAGACTTAGTTGGAAACATATTGAGACGGTTGAGATAGGGTCTAAGATTTAATGTGTAGGACTGGAACAGTGTCATAAATTAGGATTTAACTTTTATTTCATGAAAGGATAGGAGAATTGAAATAGGAGACCCTAAGGTCTGGTGTTATAGTCCTTCTCTATTGCTATTATCTCAAAGACCCTATTTTTTTGGGTTTTGTCTATTGTCCCTGTGTGAGCCTATCTATGAAATTTTGGATGATGAATGTCTATGGAACTCCATGTAGAGTTGATTTAGTCTTCAAACCATAGACTCCATTGTGATTTGACAAACTTTGAGATAGAGGGTGGGTTAGTGTGTGTAATATGCACTAATACTCCAAAAAGGGATCAAGCCATATGTAGTTCTCTCACTTGATGTGCTTTTTGCAATAGTGTATATGAAGATGAAAAATGCTAAACTAGGTGTGCTTTAGGTGGCTAAGGAATAGTGTGAGGGTTTAAATAAGCTTGTGTTTGTATTAGATGGTTGTATGTAGAGAATAGGGAAATATGCCTAAGTAGTCTTGCTTGTATTCTAGCTTGCTTTATGATATTTCCAACCCATTCTAAATGAACTTTAAATGGGATTTTATATATATCTATTGATCATGGGTCAAATGTATTCATGTTAGGTTAATAAGAATAAATATAAGAACCAGAAGGAAGTAATCATTAGAGTTAAAAATGTAATTGAATAAGAGCACTAGAAATAGACACCCTAGGGTCCAGTGTTATAGTCCAAGTTGGGTGCTATTGTCCTACAGGTGTGGGACTTCAGAGATGGAATTGTCATAGGAAAATCAACATGGAGGAGGTGGAATCACTATTTAGAAGACTATAGATGATTGGGAATCAGTGAAAAGGTGCCTAGAAGGGTCATGAGAGAAGTAAAGAGGGACTTATGGGTTGGGTGTCACAAGCCACACTTAATCTACCAATTTTAACATTTTATATGACTATAGGTCATAAGAACAAGTGTTTGGTATAAAAATAAGGCCTAATTGACCTATTTTAATTAGTTGAAAATTGTGGATATAAGTAAAGAAAAGAGATATTGGAGGATAGGTAGTAGGTCATTGAGGACAATCAGAAGAGGAAGAAATCATGATGAACATCTAACATATCTTCTACAAGTGGATGACAAGGTCAATGAACCTAATGAGCTTCGAAGAGGCATGTTGAGCAAGTGAGCCCAAAAGGTTCTTTAAGAGGGTTTGAAGTTTAAATTGAGTTGAATGAGGTTAGATACCATTAGTAGATACATTAGAGGAGTGTTCTAGATGTATGATAGTGATTTATTTGTAGGATAGAGAAGAGAAAGAGTTAAAGAAGAGGTCACCATCAATTGAGAGAGCAACAAGGTGTCTTGAGGTGATCAATCTTATTTTGGTTGGGTTGGTTCTTAGTCAAGAAGGGATTTGGAACTACCTTGAAAGTTGGAGCTTGAAGAAGGATCATTGAATTGGTTGGGTTTCTCTTGAGTCACTTAGGGGGTTAGATCCTCCTTGTAAGTTGGAGCTTACTAAAGGACTAGTTGGGTTGGTGCCTAACTAGTGAAGGGTTGGTGCTCCTTGTGGGGTTGGTTCCCCACTAAATTTTGTTTCATTACTTAGAGGATAGTAGTCTAAGTGGTGTGATAGTGTGTTTTATCCCCCATGAGGGATTCCCACATAGATATGGTGTTCATGTGTTTATATCTTAATTCTTTCTTATGTGATTGCTCTTCTATGCACTGCTATATATATATATGATAGTTTGAATGGTTAAAGAATGATGAATGGAATTGAATGAAATATTTGTAAATTGATTGACCCCCCATCTAATTGTTTTTTATTCTAAAAAACAACAATAATGTACACAAGCCATTATCCTTAGCCGAGATTAAAAAACATCTTCCAAGACCTCTACCATGAGATCTTGACCCCACTCATCCAATGAAATCATGGTATGAGCCAAGAAAATTTTATTTGTTTCATGAAATATGGGGCCATTCCATTCTCACAATACTTGTATATAATTATATAATATAGCTATGGATTTTCTATTTAGACAAAAATTTAATCATGAATCACTCATTCATAAGTGTCAACAAACACATGACATATCTTTTAAAACCCATGCAATGCAAAACAAAATTAAATATTTAAATCAAGCTAATGTCATCTTGACATATACAAAGATCCTCTCCCAAACATCAAGATAACCATAAAAATCCTACTTCTACAAACAATGTTTAAAGTCGTATAGACCTCACTACTAATGAATAAAATGTGGTTTATTTGACTAACATGTGAAGAGTAGTTGTTTTTATAGATTGTAATCGCACACTCATGCATAGAACCTCTTAACCATTTAGAATCATTCAGGATAATTGCTCATCCCATGTAATGGATTTTGGACAAGAGGACATTATAACCTTCTAAGAACCACTTTCAAAAACTCAACTTTATTATACCTCTCACACTATCTCTACTCTTCCCCTAACATATACATATCAAGATAATGTTACCCAACCTTCCAATAGTATTTATTTAACCCACCACAATAAATATCTCAGCTAGTCATCCCAACAAATAAATTCAACAAACCTATTTATACTCAACCCAAACCAATTACACCTTGTCAACACAAGTTTAATTACACTTCCAACCCTCCTTCATAGGAGTTCTTACAAAATTATGTGCCTATATTTATCAATCCTCCCATGGGTTATGATGAATGGGACCCCATTGTGAAACTTTATTATTTCCCATATCAAATACCTTTTCTAAAACTCATGTGAAATTCCCCCTATCATCAAAACCATATAATGTAATTTTGTTTAAAATGAACATAATGTGTCATCTAGCAGGACGCAAATCTACCTTGTCTGGATTTGAAGATAGTATCTTTCAATAATGAAAAGAGATGTCCATACATGTTGATTAAATAATTGACACTTATTTACCTTAATTTTCCTATCACTTTTATGATTCTCAATGAGATTTTACTTCATGAATATGATCCTCCTCTATTCATTAAAATCCAAATTGGCGATATCCAAATTAAGTATGCCTTAATTAATGTAGGTTAAGGTACTTGTGTGACCTCCATTGATTTCATTAAGACACCTAAATATTTAAAATTCGACCTTAATTCCACATGTATCACATGTCAAGGCTACTATAGAAGGAAAATGCCTCCTCTAGGTTACATGTGGCTTCCCATTATCATCCTTCCTATCACCATCCATGTGAAAGTTATGATCTTTAACTTTCCCCTCTTATAACATCTTGCTTGGTAGACCTTGAACTCATCATATCAGATAATTCACCTCATCTACATGTTAATGAATCAAATTCCCCCATAAAGGTGATATTTACAATATTCAAGGAGACACAAGCCCTTGAAAATTTGAATAATTCTAAGAATGTGGTGTCTTTAAAATTCCTACCCTTAACCATTTGCCTAGTATTCCATTTAGGGAATCTCAAATTTTAAACTATCCTATCAATTCTATACAAGGTTATAATGCTCACCCTAAACTAATTAGGAACATAATTTATGCAAAGGTAAATGTAACTAATGTATTAAACCAATCCTAACTCAGAGAAGGTAAATCTTATTTACACTTTTGATTGTTGATACATTAGATATTCAGGGTCATGACCAAGATGGATCCACTAGACCTAGCCAAGGGATATCTTACCATAATAATATCACTAGGGAGGGTTCCAAAGCCTCCAATCAAGTAAAACTATGTAATAACCCTAACTAGGTCCTATATTTTTATTTTTAGTAAACTAATAACAAGTAAAGTAAAGTCTAATCTAGTGTTCACCAAAGCTTGTGACATAAAGTGGGGGTAAAAATTAAACATGCAGAGAATAAATATACTCACATCAATGTATGAATAATCCTAATGTAGGGATAAAAGTAAAAATGCATATCTATCTACTCTTAAAAAAGAGGAATAAAGTTAAGAATACTTACCTTTGAAGATGAACCCACCAAGCCTCAATATCTCCCCTAGACAAGGTTGTTCACAATAGGTTGTTGTGGTATGTAATGATGATAAGGATAAATTATATCTAGGATACACAACCTATTTATGAATATAAAAGACTTATCCATAAGACAAGATCCATGTCTCTAAAGAGAGTATTAAAACCCTAAGCTATAATCTTCAAGTATAATGGTGGATAAGTAGATGCACAATATATGTCTCTTATTATTCTCTTCTCTCCTTTATAAATGATGAAATTATTGTGTATATATAGCTAAATCTAACCTTAATCATTTAAAAAAAATTAACTGATAGGGTCAGCCCAATCAACTATGTATCATTATTGATAAAAATAAATTATGTCCTAGTCTATTTTGACCAAGGGTTGACATAAACCCTAGATAAGTTTTGTCAATTAGAGTAAAGGGTCAATGGGTTTGATAGTGTATCATAAACTAATAAAAAGAATTTTAGGCTAGGAAAAGGATAATGAAAGTATAAAATGACTTGAAGAGGGTGTAAAAAAGGAGGCAAAGCTTAGGGGAATGGTTTTAGGAGATGGTTTGTGTAGATATAAAGTGGTAATGAAGGGAAAACAATATTACTAAGCACCAATGGTCTACTCAACCCATTTTTAGTGCACCACTTAAGGTGTACACTCAAATATATTAATACTTGATAGGTTCCTACTATTGAGAAGTTTTATCATTGATGTTAAGGTTGATGCCATTGATGTTAAGATACATCTGGTGAAGATGTATGGTGAGTGGTCTATGAGATATGAACCATGTGACAAAAGGAAATTTTAAGTAAAACTATTATATCTCTATTGAGAGATAATTTTAAATAAACCTAATTATTCTTATGAGGTTGATGTCAAGGTTTAAGTTAAGGTAAGCATGTTTTGAGTACCAGTCCTTGAGTACAAGGTGCCTTAAGAAGCCTAGTCATAACAAGAATTGTCATATCATGAGCATATGCATGATGATCATGAAGATGTATGTTCAGAGGAATGATATTATATAAGTAGACATGTATATAATCATCAAGGATTGTTTCAAGGCTAGTTGTCAAGTTTCAAGTACTTGACAAGCCTAGTCATGGCACTAGTCATAGCTTATAAAGTCCTAGTGAGAAGGTTTGAGCATGGTGGCTTGCTGATATGGATGCACAAAAGAATAGGATGTTTTATGAGGTTGTTTTAGCATGAATATGATACTATTAGTCACTCATAATATTTTAAAGGTGAGCTTATAGGGCTAAGACCTTAAGTTTAATTTTATAACTAGACTATTTCTAGACCTTACCTGACCTAATGAGGTGTCATGAGGTGTTTTCAGGGCATATGAAGGATGTAAAATAGTGTTTAATCATGATATATGTTTATTTATAATGCAATTTATGTGGATAACACATGGAAAGAGGCATGAAGGTTAGTTTTAAGGCCTAATTTGGTTTGCATGTCAAGGTCCAAGCAAACAAATGGAGAGAGTATGGCCTAATGGGGTATTAGGATCAATTTTCAAGGTAGGTGTGAGTATATGATCATGAAAATAGGTATTATATGTTGTTTTAATCATGTTCACAAGGTTTGAGGTCATGGTTTGGAGTATAAGGAATGCAAAGTGGTATTGAGGTCTCTCGTGTGTACAAAATGAAGGGTTCTCAACCCAAGAAGAACTTTCAGGTGTTCATTGGCATGTGTAACCTCTAGGTGAGAAATTGAGATTTTTATGATAGATGGATTATTTTACTATCTAATATCTCTAGGCATTAGTTTTTTAAATAAGGGGAAAACCTTTATGAACAATCGTTAACATTAGAAATAGTGTTAACCCTCTCTAAAACCCTAACAATTACCCAATGTGAAAGATATTATTAAAAAAAAAACATAATTGTATAAATTGGATATATAAATTATTTAAGGTTGTATTAAAATCTCCCAAGAATCTCCATATATGATTGGTTTTTTAGGTGTGTGAGTAGACCCTACATGAAAGTGCTTGTTTCTCAAATATTTATTATAGAAATTAGAGTTAACCAAGGTAAAGTATGAGAATAATTAGATGGATAAAGATGAGAATTTTATTTGATATCCATGATGTTTTTTGGGTATTATATATCCCTCATATGTGCTAAATCATTCATCCAAGACAACCTATCACTAACAAACCTAATGGTGCAAATAGTGAGAAACCTAAGTAGAAGTGATAAGGTGATTAGGGATGTGTTATCATAGATTAGGGATGAATCCAATTGTATGGATAATTATTTTATGAATTTTAATAAATTTTAATTTTGGATATAATTTTTTGAGGTTAGTGAATATGATGAAAATGTTTCTCATAAGTGGACTAGTTCAGTTCAGATGAGACATTGAGGTACAAGATTATGAGATTAGTTTGTAAGACCAATATTGCCATTTAACCATATTTTCCTTCTATCTAAGAATGGTATAATGATATCATAATATCATAAATATAAATAAATATTATCTTAAAGTGTTTACATAGGTTTTTAATGTCATTATCACCATGAATGTGCTTTAAATTAAACTGATAGTTCTAGGTAAACAAGTTGCAATGATGAGTTTAAGGCTTTATCCCTAGAGTTAAAGTTTATAATTTACATGGTGGTTTAATTTTTGAATTTTATGTATTATAAATTATTTGTATAATATTTTAATTTAGTTTATGAGGTTGAAACATTGAATCTAAAATGGCTTGTGTGGCTGAGTGAGGTCTGAGAGAAAGATGGCAACAAATTGGTTTGCAAGACCAATAATTACCAATAGAGATTCTGATATTTTTATTTAAGGTTATTATGAGTGTATTATATTATTATTTTCATACATTTTAATTAGTTTAATGTGTTCCTTTAGGTGTCATAAGTTCAAGTTTCCATGATTGTATTTTGAAGCTACTTGTAGAGAAGGGTTTGAGTACTTTTGCTCTGAGTTATGAAGTCCAAGTCATATTTTAATGACATTTATGTCCTATAAATTATTTATATGCTATTTTTTATATGGTTTTTTTTCAAAATTTTATTTATACTTTAGTTGTTCAATATAGACTTTCTAGGTATGTACAGACCTAATTATGAGAAGTGTTAATGGTGTACTTCAAATGGTGGTTGAAGCTAAAAAGTGTTATGAAGCCTAGATGAGATTAATATGGGTATATTTAAGTTTTATGTGATATTTTACTTATATTTTAGGTGTTTTAATTAAGTCAACGTGTAAATTATCCTAAGTAGATCTAACGAGATTAGGTATCCATGAGACCTAAAGATAAGACAAGGCAAAATTGAGGTAGGTCACTAAAGGGACTCAAATAACATTTTATACATGTTTATAATATATATATATATATATATATATATATATATATATATATATATATATATATATATATTACATGAATTAAATAAGAGGGTAAGGGTGTTTGGCTGGCTAAGAAGGATAGGAACAATAGACTTGTATAAATACAAGGTAATTTTAGGCCTATTAGAGTGTGAAGAGAGTAAGCGATTAGTATAACATATTGAAGAGACAAATAAGGTCTTGAATACCATAAAATGAGTATATATTATCAATTATGAAAATTTGATATATGTTTTGTGTATTAAAATCAAGTTCATATTATCTAATCAAGTCAAGAAGAGGAGTAGTTGAGCGAAGAAACCTAGAGGGTAGTTTGAGAGGGTTTGAGGAGAGAGAAGAGATAAAGAAGAAGAGCATAATATATTGTATGATAATTTTTTATTTTTATTTTAATTTGATCAAGATTTTTATGTGGTTGAGTTAGTGCTACATCATCTAGGGGGTTGGTTCCTCCTTGCAAGTGGGTGATTACTAAGGCCTATCTGAGTTAGTGCTTAACTAGTTGGAGCTAGTGTTCTATGTGAAGTTGGTGATTTAATAAATTTGATGTTTATCTTATAATAATATAGTAAAATTGAATATATCATTGGGTTATAATCCCCTTGAGGGTTTTCCGCATATATGTTATGTTATTTTATGTTCTTATGTTTCATGCATATCTAGATGTTTACTTAGTCATTATGCTTGAATGAATGTTAATTAATAATTAAGTAATAAAGGTTTTAAATAATTATTCATGACCCCCTATCAATTATATTTATTCCTACATTTGGTATTAGAGCATGTTCCTTTGAAGCAGGTCTAAAATCCTAAAAGAGATCCTAGAAGAATGGATGGCTAACCACCAAGCTCAAGGTGGTTTATCTACTTGTAAGGCTCCATTATTAAATGGATCTAATTATGACTTTTTAAATGTCAATATGAATATATGTTTGATGTCTCAAGGTCATGATATTTGGAAATCTATTGTGGATGGCTATAGTGATCCTCCTATTCCACCAACTAATGTAACAGGTAAGAAGGCTAGTGAAAACAAATCCAAGGCAATAAATGCCATTTTATGTGGCCTATTAGAGGCAAGAATTATGAAGGTGATGTATTATGTATCATAAAAGGAGATATGGGAAAAATTTAATACCATATATTAAGGAGACACCAAGGTAAAGATGCCTAAGCTGTAGACCTACAAGAGATAATTTAAAATTCTAAAGATGAAACCATTACATCCTACTTATTGATGGTTGATGAAGTTGTTAATGTCATTAGAGTATTGGGAGAAGTATTGAAAGAGTTAAATTTGTTAAAAAGGTATTGAGATCAATAAATCCTAAGTTTGATTCTAAGGTGTCTGTAGTAGAATAAATGTAATATTTGGACAAGCTAGAGATGGATGGGATTCATGGAATCTTGATTTCCTATGAGATGAGAACAAATGAAAGAATACCTCCAAATAAGGAAGATTTAAAAGTTTATAATAATTTAAAATTGAAGAAGGTCAAGGATGAGGAATATTCAGATGTTGTTGATGATTAACTAATAGTCATGTTTGCAAGGAAATTGAGGTTTGGCTCAGGTAAGTATAAGGGTAAGTTTCCCTTCAAATGTTATAATTATGGAAAGATTGGTCACTTTCATCTAAGTTTCATAACAAGGATAAACATGAGCATAATGAAGAACATGATGAACATAATTGAGATGACAAGAAGTCCTATAATCCTAACAAAACACAAGGAGTTCAAGAAGTAAAAGGTAGGAAAGGATATTTCAATAATAAAAGAAGCCTCTATAATAAAGAAGATAGCTCCTCTAATATAAGTGACTCAATTGTATTTTATAGTGATGATGGTAGTAATGAACCTAAAAATGAAAATAATGAAACCATATTCATGGTCATAGAATTAGATAATGAGGGTTGCTCAAATGGAAAAGGCCTTATGGTTGATGTAGAATTAGATGAAAAAGACATTGAAATAAATATTAAGGTAGAATTAGTAAGTGAATTATAGGATTTAAAGTTTCAAAGGATAAAAAATCACAAAATAAGATAGTTAGTAAAGGAATATGAGGAGCAAATTGGCATTTTTGGGTTGATATTGAGTAACAATTCCAAGGAGTATGGTAGGATCATCGACCATATTGAAGTAAAAATGGAGATAGTCAATACAAACCTAAAGGCTAAAGAGGAATAATGAATTAGGTATAAAATTGAAGTGGAATCCTTGAAATCTAAGTTAGATCAAGCATATATTAAGGTGAATATCTTTGTGATGTTTGAAAAGAGCACTAATATTCTAGATGACATATTGAGTAGTCAAAAGTCTAAAAGTGATAAGACACGTCTTAGTTTCAAAGAAGATTAATAAAGGAAGAAGCTCAAGTAAAGTAAAGGTTTGTTGAAGATAAGAAGGTCGACATAAAAATATCTATCAAATAGCCTAATGCAATAAGGTATTTTAGTTCATTCAATGGTTACTATTTTGTATGTAGTAAATTTGGTCATAGATCAAGAGAGTGTATAGGACCCTTCAAGAATGAGTACTCATAGGACTATGGAAGGAGTCATAGTTCACATTAGTCAAATTGTATGTATAAATTAGTTTGTTATAGATATCATAATGTAGGACACATTGTAATATTCTATCCTAGTAGAGTTAGAAAGTAATCAAGTCAAAATAAGAGGTTTGAAGCCCCTAGAGTGCAAGAAAGAAGGAAAATGAATATATGAAAACCAAAGATAGTAAAGATGAGTCATGATCAGTTTATAAGCTCATGTGGATTATTTATTGTGATGAATCATGCTTAAAATGTGAAATCAAGTCAATAATTCCTGTTATCAGCTCACATTGATAATCAAATGGTTGATGAAGAGGTCAAGCATATATTAAAAATCAAACATAAAAGGATGCTGAAGGACATTCAATATTGTGAGAGCATGAAGATTTGGGAATATCCTAAACTTGAGTTATTTTAGTGCCGTATGGAATGGAGTAACTATAGTATGCTTTATGGAGACATAATTCAAGTTACTAGAATAATGGTAGATGTTTGGTGTGTGGGAGAGATATTCAGGTTGTTGATTGAGCTTGATCTATGTTGAAAAGTGGTCTTGTAAATAGATTTAAATTAAAGAAGGTATACATGGAGTAAGGAGGAGCATGTTCCTATAAATTCTTCATAACCTGTATGTTGAGTCTCTATTAGAAGTAAGGTGTGATTCTCAGATGGTAGTTTGTTGAAGATCCTTTACCATTAATGTCAAAGGGGGATAAAGTTCAAGAAGGGATATTGATTAGACTAGGGTAGATGTGAGTGATCAATTTGAAGAATTTTTTGTTATAAATTGAAAAAGGGGGAGTTTTTTATAAGATTTGTGTTGCATTTATTTCAAGGTTGATGTCATTTATGTCAAGGTGCATCTAGTGAAGATATATGATGAGTGATTTGTGAGGTATGAGTCTTGTGTACTTGATGTGACAAAGAATTCATGTGAAAAGAGATAATTTGAAGGAAAACTATAATGCATATTTTTTAAGGAGATAATTTTAAGGAAACATAATGAATTATTTTGAGGTTGATGTCAAGAGTTTAGGCTAAGGTAAGCATATCTTGAGTAGTAGTCTTTGAGGACAAGGTGTCTTGAGAAGCCTAGTCATATCATGAACATAGTGCATGATCATGATCATATGCACATGAGGTATGTACAGAGGTGCATGATAATATATAAATGATAATTAAATCTAAGGATTATCAAGGTAATAGAAGCATCAAGGAGTATTTCAAGGCTCGTTTTCAAGTTTCAAGTACTTGAGAAGCCTAGTCATAACACTAGTCATAGCTTGTAAAGTCCTAGTGAGAAGGTTTGATCATGGCGACTTGGTGAGATGGATGCACAGAGGCATAAGAGGTTATTATGAGGTTTTTTGAGCATGCATATTAGACTCTGAACAACTT
>JARHVA010000604.1:4985000-4987080 GCA_037957365.1 Torreya grandis | reverse complement strand
GAATGAACTCTTGAATATATAGAATGTGGAGGTGTTTGCACTTCACTATTTTAGTCATCTAGAGAACAAGAGTGGTCAATATTAAAAATAAACCCAAGCTCAGAAGTGTTAATAGGTGTAAGTGAGTCTGAAGAGGAATCTAAAGAATGTGAAGGATAATCAGGGGAAAAGTGTGAGAAGCTATATATCCAAGTCTGATGATAGACCATTCCTACATCCAAAATAGTATCACTATGTAACTCATTGATGTACACTAAATTTAGAGTGAATTCAACTCACATGCTCAGACCAAGGTGAGTGATTTGGTATACTAATAGGAGATTAGTTGAGAGTGAGGGCACACTTATAACATTATTAAATGTTCCACCACTTAGTTCAATAGCCTCTCTCCTAAGAATCTTCTTAGAAGTGTTCTCAACCCAATTTTATAGATGACATGTCACAAGTTTCCAAAAAAATTAACTTAATCTTTGAAGAGGCCACATGATGTGAAGCACCAGAGTCAATGACCCATATAGGAGGAGTTAGTGGCACAACTATAACTAAGGTTTTGCCTTTGTGTTTCCCTTTGTTATTATCTTTCACCTTTTGTTTGCCAAAGTCATTTGCCTTAATGGATTCATGGGTTGATGAAGACAATTTGATAGAATTTGAAATACCTATGTTATTCTAAATAAGAAGGCTAGTAATGTGTTCAATTTTTTTTTCAAACATTTACTCTCATAATGCTTACCTGAGCAATACCCACATTTGATCCAATCTTTCTTAGGATTATGACTACAAGAAGAGGTCACATTGTTTGATTTGGAGGTGTAAATATTTTGACCCTTCTCAACATTTTTCTTGCTCTACTTTCTCTCTTTATGGTTAGAAGCCTTATCTTTCTCAATAAGCAATGCATGATATTTAAGATGAATTCATTGTGCCCATATATATCAACCTATCTTGCTCCTAAATCAAGTCAACAACAAAGCTATCTAAAGAAGACATATTCCATATGGTTTCAAGAGCACTCTTAGTGGCATGAAAAGTAGACATAAATATAGAATATTCAAGACATAGTTTAAAGAGTATTGATAGAATAAGTTGTACATCTTTCTTGTCAATTCCACATGCTTTCAACTAAAATCTTTAAAAAATGAACTTGGTAAAGAAGTCCTGAAGAGTGTCAAAGTCATCTACGCTCAATCTAATAAGCTAATTTTCCATCTCATGTCCTCTCATCACATCCTATACTCCAAAGAGATTAGTGAGCTAGGCCCACACTTCAATAGGTGTTTTGGTAGATTCAATGTGAAAGAGTAGATCTGGTGAGATAGAAAGACACAACAGTCTATGGACTTTATCATAATGGTTAAACCATGTTATTTTCACTCAATAATTAGTAGGTTTAGTCTCAATGCCTACTATAATTTGATGGTACCCCTTAGATTGTAAAATAATTTCTATTATAGGTTTCCATTCATGATAATTCAATGGTGTAAGTAGACTAATAGAGAGTAAACCCATAGGGAAAAAGTAAACATTGTTGTAGTAAGTAAAGAAGTAATGTGAAAAGAGAAAGACTAAATGCATAACAAACACACAAGTACCCGCTTAGAACTATCAAGAAATGACCCCACTTGAATGTATCAAAGACAATCATGCTCGTATAGATGTTGGATTCAATCAAAAATGTATTTTGATCAATAAGTGTGTAAGTACACAAGGAACTAGAGGGATATCATATTCAACCAATAATTGATCCAAGATTGTACAAAAAATGTGATTTTTTTATATCTATAGAAGGCCCAATGGAATGTCTAATGTGTAGAGCATAAAAAGAAAACACTCTTGAAGAAAATGACACTCAAAAGGAAGTTATCGATCAAATTTTATGGCACTTGCAAGTTCTTACTTTGACATATTCAGGGAACCTTTCCAAAAATGGAAATCTTTAATCTAAAATCCAAAAAATAGAAAAAAACTTCAATCTATTTCTTCATTACCGTTCACCTAAAATTTGATGCCCATTTGAATGTCATGTGGGTTTCCAACACTGCTTTAGTTTAGGTTTTCCAACTGCTTCAACTTTGAGTTT